>LR812535.1:41954566-42269566 GCA_903798195.1 Danio kyathit
TCCCCCATCCACCCCCTTCACTAAACCCAACCGTAGAATTTTGAAAAGCAATCCAGAAAAAAAAGGCAAGATTTTTTTTTACCACGTTTACAGATTTTACCACATTCTTACCATATTATTTACTTGTTTGTTTTATTTTTTGGCTTTTGTTTTTGTCTTACCCGCTTTCCTGACTTGAACCCTGTTGTCATGGTCAACTCCGTGGTCTGCCGACATACGCGTCGAGCTACCAAACAAACTGGTAACAGCGGAAAAGCCGTCCACATGGAGGTAACTGGATAGCTGGTAGGCGAGAAAAGGAATGACATAATACCGCCCCGTAGAGTTCATTTTAAAGACGAAATGCAGCCATACATAGCTCTGGCTACATAATTTGCGATCTCCAGAAGCTACGTTTTCAGAATTAGCCTATGTTGGTTGGTGTGGTTTCAGAAATAAGGTATATAAGACTATGCTGCTTTGGAGTGACAACAATCACAGATCAACCAAAGTGCTCAAATTTTAAGATCTTTGGAAGGACTTGGAAAGGCACAAGTCATATTCATTCTGTTTTTTCCCCCTACTCCCTTTATCCCATTAATAGCAATTTGGATGGTCAACCCTTTGAAGGGATTGGGGCATAGGGATGAGGCCTTCAGAATGAAGTCAGTCCTAAAGACCCTGCAGAGACTAATCCTACTGGCTAACTTGACACAACCTGAAATAAAAGGCTAGTTAATACCAAAACATCATCATTAATTCACACTTACAAAACCTGTATGACTTACAATTAGTCTGACTTTATTTTAAGATACAATTCTCATTCTTAACGAACCATTAACTAGGAATTTGGCCTCAAACTAATTTGCTGCTCGTTAATAGTTATTACATTAGTAGTTAAGATTACTGTGGATATTGGTTGGGATTAGGGATGTAGAATATAATAATTTTGAATATGACCTTATAAGTACAAACATACAGTCAATATTTTAATAATAGGCAGGTATTACGATATTGAGTAATAGTAAGAATTGGTTCTTAAACTAAAATGTTGCCTACAACCTTATGTGGAACACAGAAGATATTTATAAATCATCAGTTTCTTGCAAATATTGTTTTGGGCTCCACTGAAGCTTAAGATCAAACCACCCCCAGTCTACACAAACTCCAACAAAAATAAAATAAAATGTGTTTGGTTATTTTTCATATTAGTGCCACCAGAATAAGTTAGAATGTGTACCAGACATTTTGCTGTTAAGACTACCAGACTACTGCAGACAGACAGAGAACGAATGAAAGATAGAGAAAGGGACACAGAGGTGAAAAAGGCAGAATGGAGGAGAGAGAGAAAGAAAGAACTCTGATTAGACTCCATATTACGTATGCATCTCCATACTTCCTCTCTGCTCCCCTTTTATTAAGGATCTTATGATGTGCCATCATTCATGTCTGTGTGTCATTCTTCCCCTCTGAATGGGATCATAATCTCCTCAGCTTTGCTTTTAATGGCAAAAGTGACAATATGCTAATACCTGCTGGGTGTGCACCTCAATTTGACACCTCTGTGATTCTGCGGGTTAGCGTAGGCAGATGTGCCCACCGAAGCGGAACCGGCAGGGCCACGTAACAGGCTTACTCATTAATGAGGCTCTGACAAACCACAAGCATGCCAATTAATGGGACTGAATGAACCCTTTAAACTGGAAGATTAAGAACTGGCTCGTTCTGACGAGACAACAGAGACCGTAGCTGTAATGTATGCCAAACTCTGACGGTAATGGTTTCACACAGGCCACTGTCAGTGCAAGTACTCTCACTTTAGGAGGCACAAAGCCAAGACAGATGGTTTGTTCTGTCAAAGAACTGTAAAGATTGTAGACTGGAGTGTAAAGTGCACCAAAGGTCAAAGCTTGTTTATCCAGAGCACCGCAAGAAAGTCTCCTAAAGAGGGTCTGGAAGAAGGCCTAATAGGCAACTGACAGTTTATGGAGCTCATTGTGTGGCAGGTCTGATTAGGTGTGTGCTCACCTGACATGCTACTCTCTTTTGTTGGAAGAGACTGTAGAAGTTGATGTCCCATGAGGGATGACCCTACTAGCACCTTGTCCACCACTGACAAATGTCTTCTCCGCAGGGTAGTGTCAATCAGGCGCTTTATTGAACAGCTGCCATGCTTGGGGATGGGACAAGTGACTGTATGAGCTTTTTCTCTTACATACTTGTTCTGTTCACCTTGTGTCCCATTTGTACCATGACTTGTCTTTAGAGATGGGTGAAGGTACACTGAGGAAACATGGAAGGAAGGGAGTTTGAGAAGATTGCTGAGAAGCTGCAGTGGGGAAGTAAAACACATAGGGGTGGTCAGTCTAGTAAAAGGTCTGACATGGGCCCCTCCGTAGGCTGCATTGATTGTTCTCTCCTCTCCCTCGACCCTTCACTGTAGTAGGAGGCCTGAAGCAAAATGCTGGTAATTGATCCTACAGTACATCCCCCTGTGCTTTTCCCTGGCCTGCAGATGCTGCAGGGGATCTTTCACAGCTAATGCACCCCCTTGTTTTGACACTTGCTGTTCCTGCTGCAGTAACCCCTTAAGCCCCAGCAAGACTGGATCATTAGGCCAAGGAGCATCTTCAGAAGCTGCCTTCATCCTGAATCTTTTTATCATGTTTTTCTCTGTCCCAATTATTGACTATATTTACAGGTATACCACTGGCGTTCCAGTTGGACCCCATATATTTGTTGCTTTCACATGTGAAACCAAAGTTTCACATCATCTCCAGCCAGTGCCCAAGCAGGTGAAAGTAAATTCTTACTAGCAATTGTCATGCTGCAACCGTCCAGTCACCACAGCATTTTCACACCCCAGCCACTGATTTTCATTTCCACTCCTGTATCCAAACAAACCTATTGTCAGATTGAGGGAGAGGGTCCATTTGATTTAACCACCAACTGGAAAGCTCTCAAACCAAGCACAAGGTATGCAAACTCAGTGTTTCTGCAACTTCGTCATAGCCAATTTGGAGTTTTAACCTTCTGTAAGTTGTAAGAGGACCACATATGCTAAATTATAAGCTTCATTGCTCAGGCTAATTAATGGTTCATAGCATCCCCTTAAATTGATTACTCTAGATGAGGGCATACAAATAACATAGGGTAGACCCTCACAATGAATGAGTTACTGGCCCGTGGAACTTGACACTTTGAAAAACAAACTTGCTATTGCCGGTCTGTTCATTACATCCTCACAGTTACTGTTCTTCATCGTGCCTTTCTGGCCAGACAGCTTTTTTATGAACTTGCTTTATGGCTACCTTCACCCTGGCTGCTGGTTGTTTATGAATAACACTTTAATGGGGTTTCGTAAAACCTAGAAACTACGTATAACAATAGGATACTTAAATTGGTATTTGTTTTTTAGATTTCTTGTTGTTTAAAGTGATCTCAATTTGTATCATCCTACTTTAATCAAAGAACATCTTGTATAGCCAATTAGGTATCTACAGCACAGTGTCATCAACACTTACATTTTTCTCTAGAGTGAACATGATGTCTCTACCAACACCTTCCCAAATGAACGAAGTCTGCCCAGCAACCAATTGACTGTAAGTTCCAGTTCAGGAAGCACCAATTACGACGGTGTCTGTGATAGTCCCTTATGTTTTGTCTGATGCGGATGAGGTGCTGCATGTTGTCAGCCGCAGACCTCTCTCGTGTGGCATTGCTAGATGTCACACTCTTGCATCATGAGGTGAAGATGGAGTGTGTTGTCTCAGCCACAGACGGATGTCCGCAGTTGGCCTCTGGAGTCTCAGACCACAAAGTGAGAGGAGTAATTGAGTATCAGTGGTCAGCCCCCTTCAGGCTTACTAAGGGGGGAAGAGATCATGCCTCCAAATACCTTTAAGCTCAGTTGAATCTGGCACACATTAATCTCTCGGTCTCCAACTGCTTAAAAGCTAAGTGAACTTTTGAGGTTCTCCGAAAATGCAGGACAGCTGTTAGTTTGGCTTAACTAATAAATAATGAATCTAGTTTAAAACCTACAAACGCACTGTTAGAAAGTAGTAAATAAAATTTACAGCAGAGTGCGCTATGACCACTGCAAGTGGTTGCCAAATAAAAGTGTTCCCAATTGGCTTTTGACATACTAATTAATTTTAATACGGCTATACATCTTTTCTACTCTGTAAACCAAACAGTGTGCATTAGTTCCAAATCATAACACTGCCCTCTGTCTGAATGAAAACTATAAAATATTTGAGATCAAACTTTACAGCGCCGGTGACAGAAATGGGTTTTGAAGTCTATTCACAGTGTGGCGATGTCACTACCACGTCTTGAATTGCCTTTGAGTTGCACCATTTCGAACCCCTGCTGATGTGGTTACCTTAGCGCCTCAGTGATGAGACAGAAACAGATATTTTAAGTAAAAAAAGAGAAAAAAAGGAACAAAAATCAAGCAATAACTCTTCATGTTGTCTGTCTTGTGGTGGAATATCCACTTTTCTCACGGGAATGTCTTTTGTTCTTGCTGGAATCAGAATATCAATCAAAGCAAACTGTAAATGAGACACAGAGGGATGCGAAAGTAGCGCTGTTGCTAATTGATCAATGGCTTGTTCAAGGACTTAAGAGCCTGACTGGTCTCATTAGCTCAAATGTACGGGGGTCTCTAACTACGGCACCTTTCAGAGAAAACATCGCCAGAGGGCATTCTTACTCCCCTCAAATAAAACGGCAACTGAAAATATGCAGGGCTTTCGGTGAGTTTATTTGGTGCTGTCATCCCTTTAGAGTGTTGTTGTTACTTGCAGTTGGCGAACAGATGCTGTGTTCAAAGTGTTAAGGTTCCTTGTTTTTTCCCTCTCAGCTACAACTCAGGGCTATCAAGGACTTAGTTCACAACTGATCCTATAATACCCTGAATTTCATACGATTGTGTTGCTCGAAAATGAAAAGAAATACAACATAAAACATCTCTGGCTCTTACGAGGGTGGCCATTAGCGCTCTAAAGACTGGACTGGGTTTAACTTGTCAGAGGACTTCAAAGCCGGTGGTGCTGGTCTGTCTGAATCCGCTCGGGCTGATGGGGAGTTATTGATTGTTTGCTAAAGCATCTCAGGGTGCTGGTGTACAACTTTGGGCTTTTAAATGCAACCCCTCAGAAGCAGAGTATGCATAATGCCTCAGAAAGGTGGATACACTAGAAAGAGTCAGGTCGATCTGTTGATGTAGTCAAATGTGCTAAAGAACACAGCTTGATACAGGGGATTTAGTTTGCAAATTATACAATAACTAATCACATTTAATTTGTTTTGATACATATTTCATTTGCCATATCAAGGTCACATTCAAACCGGTATGCTAATTATACAGTATATTGATAATTGGGGGGCTCTGCTTTTTTTGTAGTTTGTGTAATGCATATGATTCTTTAGTGAACCATTCATTCATTTTCCTTCGGCTTAGTCCCTTTATTTATCAGGGGTTGCCGCACCCTCTTTAGTTAACCAAATACATATAATTAATTGAATAACCTAGTTTATTAATCATACATATCTGGATACTGATTGGATTCTGACATACCTATTGCCTAACCTGTGATGGGCTCTTTTAACAGACGTTATTTTCACCTATATTTGACATTGAAGCCACATTTTCTCAGACTAGCTTTGCATCCTTGCACCAATAAATGAAAGATTAGAAAAAAAAAGATCTCACTTGCTGTTTTACTATTTAAATTACATGTGCAAGCATAGGCATCTATTAAAATATACCCTTTTTGAGCCTAATTTGCATTTACCTTTAGGCTATATGTAGATACAAACGTAAGTGACAAAAAAGCTTCACATAAAGTATCTTTAAAAGTAGCATTAAATGACCGAGATGAGAAATACTATGAGAATTTTTTTTCTTTTAAGACAAAGAATGTCTAGAGAAGTTCTGCAGGATTGAACTATATTTGGGGAAGAAAAAAATGTGGAATATATAATCTTAAAATGTAAACAAAATCACCTATTTTGTCGTCATTTTAGATATTACGCTTGAGAGTCATTCAGATACTAGCTCTAAAGTGATGTTAGTGAATTAGTAAAGGTTTCTGCTGTTCTGACATCAGCTACAAATTTGAAAGAGGGGGCGGAAGAAAGTAGTTCCTCTTACAAAAGGGTTTTTAGAATCTCCGTGTTTGTTTTTCTTTTTTATACACACGATTATGCCGTCGAACTGTTGTATAAACGCAATACCACACAGTGGTAACAGTGTGTGGGACAATAAGGCAACGCACGCCTCCCACCAGTGTCGATATACAGCCATATCGCACTACTACTCATGTGAAATTGCTCATATATATATATATATATATATATATATATATATATATAAAAATATATATATAAATATATATATATATATATATATATATATATATATATATATATATATATATATATATATATATATATATATTAGGGCCATTATCGGAGTGTAGCATGTGTGGATCTTGTCTGAAAATATGGCGAAAAGTCCTACATGACGGTAATAGTTTTATTGCGGTGTTTACTTCAATAATGCCACTAATATCTGCATACTCCACATCTTAATTCCATTTCTGTTTAGTTTAGTTATGACTTTAATCGGATTAAGGTAATCAAAAACAGCTGTTTGGAGCTTATGTAGGCCTACAGTTCAAAATTCATGTTTAACTGAATAAACATTTGGTAAACACAAGTACAGCTTATTGAACATAATTTATTTTCATCACCAATTATCATAGTAGAACAGTTTCTCAAGCAGCTTCTGATGCATTTTGGAACAGGAGATGAGCCCCTGGTCTAATGCGCCACCTGGCTTGAGAAAACCATTCTCAAAGACTTATTATTTGGGTAGCAAACATATTCGAATGCCTTCGGCAGAATTCAAATGAGCCATTTTAATCTAGATTAATCTAGATTAATTTCAAGATTACAGTGAGATTAATCTAGATAAAAAAAAAAATTATCTATGCCCACCTATAATATTCTATATATATATATATATATATATATATATATATATATATATATATATATATACATACAGTTGAAGTCATAATTATTAGCCCCTCCTTTAATTTTTTTTAAATTAATTAATTATTTAATTTTCATTTTTTTAATTTTTCTTTTTTAAATATTTTTCAAATGATGTACAATTTTTAAATGTATCACAGGAACATCCATCAGGCAAACAACATCTGTTTAGAAGCGTTTGTTCACGTAGTGAAAGTGATTAATAAGATGTGATTAATAAGTCTGCATTCAAATCACACATGCGCTTTAAATGAGCAAGGTTAAAGGTCAGATGGTCAGCGCAGAAGCAATTTGCACCCCACGAATAATTTTCCTCCTAGACTGCTGGTGTGAACATGTCCATTTGTTTAGCAATTCAAATATTGATCCGTCTGCTTCCAGGGGTGTTGTTCCGCACGGATGTCGAACACGCACCTTTCTATTGAACCTGAATAAATATATTGTAACGACCGGCGGCATTTATCAGACCGCTGCAACTGAACTCTGACATGAATACAAACAAAACTGCGAGCAAACACCTATCATGAAAAATGCACCAGGAACATAATTGGATGCCATGTGGAGCTCATCTCAGCAGACCACCTCCAATCAAGCTCAAAACAGGTGCAGAGAACAGCGCAGCTCTCTACTCTTCTCATTTGGCTGTGTGCATTTGTGTGTGATGGCAGCGGAAACAGCGGCTGTCCTCATTACCAGCAGGCTAACACCTGAGGGATGAGATGTATGTTGATGCCCGGACCTGATTTTCACCCCTATTATCACCAGCAGGGGGTCGACGCTGTGACATTATGGGGGGACTGAATGATCGTGAATGGGTCAGAACTGGCGGGTTACTCTGGGGGGCTACAGAACTCTGGAGAAGAGCTTAATGATAAGAGGCTGAGCGCCGTCAGATTGGTGCTTAGTCAGGACGGCTAGGCTAAATCAATACCACCTGATGAGGATGTGAGCCTTTAGATGTGAGTAGATGTAGAGATGTTCCCCCCACACTTTTTGTTCCCTTCTCCCCTCCTGTCACAACTAATTGGGTAAGTCTGCCTATCGTTTATTGATTAATCAAGCAGAATAGCTGTGGTCAAGCTTACCAAGTTAAGATTTGATTATTTGGATTGGTATTATAATTGAAGTGTTTGATCTTGGATTAACAGAACTACATAAAGTGGAGCTTGAAGCTACAAGATAATGACAGTACATTACAATTAGAGGGAAACAGACATTCATTCATTAATTTTCCTTCGGCTTAGTCCCTTTATTTTATTAGGGGTCACCACAACGGAATGAACCACCAACTTATCTAGCAACTTACACAGCGAATGCCCTTCCAGCCACAACCCAGTACTGGGAACACCCATACACACTCATTCACACACATACACTACGGCCAATTAAGCTTATTTAATTCACCTAGCACGTCTTTGGACTGTGGGGGAAACCGGAGAACCCGGAGGAAACCCATGCGAACACGGGGAGAACATGCAAACGCCACACAAAAACGCCAACAGGCCCAGCCAGGGTTCAAACAAGCAACATTCTTGCTGTGAGGCCACAGTGCTAACCACTGAGCCACCGTGCTGCCCAATAAGTAGACAGTACCGGATAAAAAGTGGTACAATAAGTAGTTTCTGAACTACAGCAGAAAAGAGAGTTATGGAAGTAAAACAACATCATAATAGTCAACAATATTTTAAAGTTGTATTACAGCCCCCCAAAATATGTTTCAATGTTATGTTGTATAATCCCATGTGTCATAATATACCCTAAAAATATGCAGATACATAATATTTAACATTCAATTCATGAAAGTAATAATTAGTTGATCTGAATTTATGTTGATCAAATTTGTACTGTATGTATAATAATATTCTGGGATATAATAATTTAGCTATATGTGTAACATTTGAAGTGGATCGAAAAGTTTTTCAAAATTGTCCTAAGAGTAAAACGGCTGTTGTTCAATACTTTTAGGACAATTTTGATAAAAGGTTGTGATCCACTTCAAATATTGACTACTGTATATTGCAGTGGTTCCCAAAGTGGGAGCATTTAATTTAGCAGTAAATTTTATTAAACTATTAGAATTACCTTATTTCATTCATAACTCACAGAAGATAAAAATAGTAGTTAATAGTTACATAAAAAAAGTAACAACATGCAAATGAAAAGCAATCAGCCTTTTAATTTTTTTCATAGGATTGTGTGTTTACGTTAAATTAAAGACACAGCAATAGCATCAGCTGCAGCAGATTGATTTTATAGCACCAGGTTAAACTTTCTGACACCTTTATGGCAATCAAATACATTAAAAATAAATACAGGCCACAACTGAACATTGAGGATGATCTCTGAGTGGTGGTCTCCAAAATTAAACCAAGAATAGACTTGTGCTGAAAACATTGTCCCCACCAGTCTCTAAAGCTGAGGTTAATATTAAATTAAATTAATACATGACTATATAAATTATAGCCTATGATTGTTAAACACTTTTTTTGTGTTCTCAAAATGCTCATGTTTATATAAGCCTGTTGTTGTGTGAGCAACTTTTGTATATTTATAACCACCCCCAAGGAATGTGGGCGTCACGAGTCACTGGAATTATTATTTTAGGGTTTGCGGACTGAAAAGTTTGGGAACCCCTGGTATATTAGACATAAACATTCATTTAAATAATCCTCATTTTTGTGTTTTCTAAAATACAAATGTAAATGTTTTAAAGACTTTTTGATGTCATCAATACATCCATATGGCATATGGAACAAAGATGAAAGTAAGTTTTGATCATCAAAACATCTCGCATGGAATAAATTTGTACAGGTGTAGAAAAGAAGGTAAGTAAATGAAACACAGGAGGACTTTGTACTTCAGGCTTCAGAAGGGAACTTAGATGTGCAAATATTTGCATTGACTGGAGCTTGTAGATCAAGTGACTGTTCTGTATCCAAGCATTAGTCCCTTGAACCTGACGCAGACATAATTCTGGGCAGAAGCTTATTATATGGTTTTCATAGTCAGTAGTTTGTAATCCTTGCCTTTGAGCAAGAAGACAAATTAAAACAAATCCATGATAAATGGAAGAAGCTCAAAAGCAGAGATGCCCAAACTAGGGGTCGTGGGCCAAAGTTGGCTGATGGTAACCTTTGATTTGGCCTACCATCCCATCTGAGAAGAGAGGTAGAGTTATGGGGATGGTTTAGAGATTGTCATGTCAAATTTAATGTAACCTTTTATTTGTTTGTTTTATTGTTAAGCTACAAAAAAAGCTAACTGAAATCAAACGTTTCAATTTAAATGGTGTGAATTAATCAGATTTACTTTAAATCTACATATTGTCAGCTGATGGTTAAAGGACTTTGGTGAGCAAATCAAGACAAAGGCAGATTTTGCTTGACTACTGTATTCAGCATTGAACTCCACTGTGTTACAAATGTGATTGTTTATGTTTTATTGCAATAAGTTATAATAAAAAGTAATACTGAATTAGTTAATACAATTCAAAATAATGTTTTCTTTTTATTTTTAAATATTAGGAAATAAATTAGGAAATGACCCATGGCAACTTTAATGTAAAATAGTTTGGTACATTTATCTTCGGCCCATGGCTATCAGTGATATTTGGTTTTTGGCCCTTCATACAAAAAAAGTTTGGGCACCTCTGCTCAAAAGTAATCTAAAAGTAATCCAAATGTAGTTAGAATACACTACCTAAATAAGTAATCTAAACTACATTAATGACTGTAATTTATCAAGTAATTTGTTATTAGTAACAGACTACAGTTCTAAGTAATCACTCAGCAAATGGCCGCCAGAGAAAAATATACAATTTTTTTTTTATGGTGCCACTGAAATGAATTGAACTGACTTATCTTTGTACTGTTCTGCTGAATTATCTTACTTCAGTTTTGGGATACACTCCCTGAACGGTGCTCAGCTGGACTGCAGGAAACCTAAATTATTAGATCAAGTCTGGGCTGTACCGACCAAAGGGAACATTACCCTCTCTGTTCTTTATTCCCAGTCCTACACATCACCTGCTGCACTGAATTTTATTGAATTCAAACAGTGTGAAAGAGCTCCTACACATACCATACCAAAGATCGCTTTTTCACTCAGACCATAATCCACAGTCTGAGCTCTGATTGCCCACCAGGGAAAGTTGTATAATACAGCTAAGAGTTTATTTCTGGTGCCCCAGAGTGCCATTCCACATGTGGCACTCCCGAGGGCCTGGCGAATCGTTTTTTACATCACAAATAGTAGGAAACAGCAGTTGGGAAAGCCATCGGTGGCCAAAAATGCTCTCCACATCGGGAAGCGTTCACATTTCCCTGCCCTTGGAACACATTTACAATGTTATGTAAAAAAATAACAAGATTAATGAGATTTCAGATACTCCCCTCGATCTCACATCAGCTCGCTCTGTGAGTCCTCTTTTAACTGCAAGGTTACGCACCAGACTGAAATTCTCCAGAGACAAGAAAACCTTTATAAGGGTCGTCGCATAAAAACAGTGTTTAGCGTCGACCCCATTCATGAGAAGGGACTTTTTAAGCATGAATATTTTCCCTGGTGAACATTGCAGACCCCAGTTCAATCCGGCATCATGTAAATAGACAGGGCATTGTTAGAAATCATTGCTGTTTTTCTTTTTCATTGGACACTAGATGGTTGGAAAGCCTTGCGACCCCTCAACACAATTTTCTTAAGTACAACTTAACCGCCGAGCAGCTGTGGAGGGACGTTTGTTAAGCTACGGATCACATTTATGCGTCTGAGAGGTTTGAGTTGATTGGCTCGCAGGACTCAGCAGGGAAGCCCTAGCTCTGCTTTCCAATGACCTGATTCGACTGAGTGTCAACGGGAGAGCAGTGCTGTCGTATTATACAGAGCGCCGTTTCCTACGGGTCTCATTGTCTCCTCGTGTACAGATGCGCTTTACATACAAATTGGTTGAAATGTGAAAAATGTGCTTGGGCTTAATCATTTTAGAGTATTAAGAGACTTTCTTTTAATGATTTGCAAAACCCTACTGGTTTTTATAATTTAGTCTATGCTAGTGCTACTGTAGTAGAACTATTTAGCAGCTTCTCTGAAATCCCCACTCAGTAGGAAACCCATTAAAAAGTGAACGTATTACTTTGTTTGTAAAATTAAGCACGCCTTTATTTTATAGCCAACATAGCCAGTATGTATTTTCATAATAATGATATCATTAAGGATACTTTATTACATGGAATTTCAATCCACAGGAACAGCTCGTAATTACATATGAACTATTTTTGGTTCAGCATTCAAGATACACGTATAGAAATTTACTTTTGCGTCTGAAGCTGATGATGTTTCCACCAAAGCAACTGGGAGAAAAGTGCATATTGGGTTTGTGAACAATTATTTAAGTAGGTCAGATTCAATGACACAAGCACTAAAGGAAACCGCAGTCACAATACGAACAGCGCTAATACATGTGAAATGCAAATTTCGTAGAAATAGGTGCAGATCTTTACGCCCTTTGTTACAGAGAGTCTCTATGATCTCTGGCTTCAGTAGAGACATTGGCAATGACTGATTTACATAACAGCACATTTTTAATGGTGCAAGACGTCGCTCTGCTGTGGAATAATTTTTCAGGGTCTCTTATTATCTTGGGTATATTAAACCAGTTTATATCTATTAAATGTATTTCATAATGATTCATTCGTTCTCTAAGAAAATCAATTTAAAATTTAGAGAGCAACCAGGAATTTCAGGCTTTTTAAGAGGCTCATATAATAAATCCTCTAGCAATTCTGCTTACTTGACATTGTTCTGCCCACAGCCTCTGGGTAGGGTTGGGGAGCTCAGTTTATTCATACAAAATCCATATATACATTTGTTATGAATATAAATACATACATGTACATCCATAATGATTGTACAAAAGAGGCCCACAAACTAGACACACAGGCACACATGCATGCAACACACACAGTAAAAATAATCTGTTTCTTAACAATTTTCTTGTGTTGTTTTTCAGTTTTGTTTTCTATTTTCAGGGTCTTTATCTGTCATTTGTTTGTAGTATAAAACTATATATTGCCTGGGTTTGTCATGTGAATTATTATGGTACAAATCTGCCTTTCAACCCAGACTCATTCTGAAAATGTACCGCTATATATATTTCTGGAGAGTGCTCAATACGTCCCAGGAAGTATGTTTTTTTTAGCTTTTGTTTTCGCGAATCCACCAGAGGCTTCTATGTGCTTTTTGAGATCTCAAATTTCTCTTGCGAGTGCTATTCTCACCTGCTGTTCATGCGTAAATCCACCAGAGGCCACTGTCGACTGGCTGACCGATCGACTGACCCACCCTCCTCCTTCCCTAATCCCAACCAATAGTGTTTTCAAAAGCACTGATTGACCCGCCCACCACTTCCATAAACTCAACAGACTCAAGAGTTTTAAAAAGCAACAGACTACAAATTTTGTTAGGATTTTATTTATAGATTTTAGCTCAGCTTTTAATTCAATTCGGATAGATACTCTCCTGCAAAGATTACTTGATTTAGGAGTGAATGGTGATCTAATTTGGTGGATTAAAGATTTCCTTTTAAATCGCCCTCAAAGAATAGTTGTTAACGATATGGTTTCTAAAACAATAATTGTAAATACAGGAGTTCCACAAGGAAGCATTTTATCACCCTTACTTTTTTCTCTTTACACAAATGAATTTAAGATCCAGGACTTAGGTTTTAAATTATTTAAATACGCAGATGATATGGCACTTGTTGGCCGGTTGACTAAAACAGGAACAGAAGGAGATACCTTGTACTATAATTATATAAATTTGCTTCAAAATTGATGTAAAAGGAGTTCACTTGAGATTAATTTTAATAAAACCAAGGAGATGATTATTAGCAGAAATAAACTAGTTTTTAGTCAAGGGTTAAAACCTCTGGTCATTGAGGGACATGAAATAGAGACAGTTGGATGTTTTAAATATTTAGAAACATTTATTAATAGTGGATTGACATTTGCTGCAAATTCACAGTGCATTTTTAAATAAGCAATGCAGAGATTATATCTCATTAGGAGGTTACAACAATTTGGTGTGAGTCAAGATGTTCTGGAGATGGTATACAAGAACTTGGTTGAAAGTGTTGTGAGCTTTAACATGATTGCATGGTATGGACTGAGCCAGGTTTCTCTCGAGGTTTTTTTAAAATCTTCGCTTTCGCCAATTGGTGAAGTTTTTTCCTCGCCGCTGTCGCCACTGGCTTGCATGGTTCGGGATCTGTAGAGCTGCGCATCGATGGATTGCTATTCAGTGTTTGGACTCTCAGTAGTAATTATTAACCCACACTGAACTGAGCTAAACTGAACTGAACTTATTCTCTGAAAACTGAACTGACACTGTTTCAATTCACTATAACCTTCCATGTGAAGCTGCTTTGACACAATCTACATTGTAAAAGCGCTATACAAATAAAGATGAATTGAATTGAATTGTCAATTAAGGAAAAGCAAAAACTGTGTCGAGTAGTAAAAATCGGCAGTGCAATTGTAGGTAAAGCACAAAGACAGCCAAATGAAATCTATTCAATGAGAATTAAACAGAAAGCACACATCATTATTGAAGATTGTTCCCATCCCTTACATATACAATTTCAGCTCTTGCCATCAAAAAGACGTTTTAGGCAACCTCAAGTAAAGAAAAATGTGTATCAAATGTCCTTTGTACCGACTGCCATTAGACTTTTAAATACTAGGTTCAAAGTATGTAAAGGGTTTTAAATAGAGTTTTTTATTGTGGTATATGTGATGACATTGAATGTATTTGTGTTGTCTGTTTTTTCTGTGATGTAATGTGAACGCTGATGTGGTTGTGAGGTGAGGCCAAAGATAAATTTCTACTTGTGGACAATAAAGAAAGAAAGACAGAATCCAGAAAAAGAAAAAGCCCTTGCCTGACTTTTACCACGTTTTCAAATTTTACTACATTCCCACCCTGTTTTCTACTTGTTTATTTTATTTTTTGGCTTCTGTTTTTGTCTTACCCGCTTTCTGGAACCGTTCTTCACCCGACTCAAACCCTGTCCTTGTGGTCAACTCCTCTCAGCATCTCAAGGCCGTCGACGTACATGGCGAGCTACTGGTCAAACTTTTAACAGCGGGAAAGCCGTCAATACAGAGGTAAGCGGTCAGCTGGTAAGAGCGAAAAGGAATGCCGTAATACTGCACCGTAGCATTTGTTTGTTTTAAAGATGAAATGCAGCCACACATACTTCTGGCTACATAATTCGCAATGCCCAGAAATTTAAATAGGGCTACGTTTTCAGAACGAGCCTATGTTGGATAGTTTACTAAATGAACTATATAAACTAGACTGTTGTAAGGGAATTAAAGTTTAATTTATTTGCAATATATTTTCTTTCTTTCTTTCTATTTTTTTTTTACTGTACAAAGAATGTCTTAAAAGGCACCATCACAAGAAATATTTACAAATGTGCTTATTATTTTTACCGCCCACTGCCCACCCACCCAAACCCCAAAGTTAGTGAATAAATAAAGCAAAAACAATTATAAAGCAAATATATTAAAACTGGCTCATGTGTTTTAATCTAATTAAAAAAGTTTCTCCCTTTTATCATGGACACATTCTTCAGAATCCAAAAATTATGTCTGCAGGACATCTTTGTTTATTCCAAATATTGCCTGTGAGGTAAACACAAAACTAACCAAGCAGAGGAAATAATTAGTGTAATTATGAGACTGTCACATCGTCTGATTGGTGTTCCTTTCGGAAAACATGCAAAACAAAAGTCCACGAGTCTGTGCTTCCTGTCAACAGTCCTCGCGACATGCCATGCATGAATGCATGTTCTGCTCACTAACTTTTCCATGCCTTTTTGACAGCTAACCAGTAGTTGTCCAGCTTCTGCAAATCTCAGTCCACCGCAAGAAAGTTATTTTTTGCATGACTCCAGAGATCTAGACAGAAGAACTCGAAGCAGACCTGATTTTACAACCTGTTTGGGATTTGGCTAGTATAGCGTGACTAACACCCCTGCTGAATCACATATGCTGCTGAATTTTAACTCCGCCGTTCCGCAGGAGGCACCGCTTTCGCAGGACCTCTGAACAAATGCCATCTGTTACAAACAAACAACCAAAAGAAACGTTCCTTCTTTAAGAAATGAAGTTCGGGACCTAAGAAATGAGCATATGTCATAACGTGCGACTCCAGACGGCCAATTATTTTTTATTCGGGCACTTAAACTTTGTGGAGGAGAGCAGGATATTGGCTGTAATGTATACACAATACAGCCTGAAGCAGCGGGGGCCCCGGCGCAAACTCATCCCAGGGGGCCCCTAGTGAGGGAAGTGAAGGTACCTCCGAGCGCAGACAGCCACCTGCATGTGTCTGCTTCGCTGTGTGCCAATTACTCACTGACAAACAGAGCGCGCGGCTGACAGTTTTCAGCGTGTTTGGCAGATGCCAGGCACCAATGCCCCAGTGTGCGCCCCACATCAGTGCGGTCTTAGGGTGCGGGCCTTGAAATGACAGCTTGACTGGACAACTGCCAACATCAGAGACATCCTAAAAAGAGAGAGAGAGAGAGAAAGAGAGAGAGAGAGAGAGAGAGAGAGAGAGAGAGAGAGAGAGAGAGAGAGAGAGAGAGAGAGAGCGAAAGTGGAGAAAAACATACGGGGAGATCTTTCCTTGCAGATAGTAAGGCAAAATGCTTATAGTGGCTCTGAGAATACAGACGTGGAAATGCTAGAATGACGCAAAAATTTGTCAGGAATGACTTTAAGAGAAACAACTACAGGGTTTTATGTAGGATTGACTAGAGAAATCGGTGGCCATTAAATTAAGTGCACATGCAATGTACAACAGGCTCATTGAGAATCAATGCTCAGAAATACACTATATACAGTTGAAGGCAAAATTATTTGCCATCCTGTGAATTTTTATTCTTTTTCAAATTTTTTCCAAGTGCTGTTTAATGGAGAGAACATATTTTGAAACATAATAGTTTTAATAAAGATATCTAATTACTAATTTATTTTGTTTTTGCCATGATGACAGTACATAATGTTTTACTAAGTATTTTACAATAGTTTTAAGTTTAACGTGCACATTCAAAGGCTTAGTAGGCTAAATTGTAATGCAATATTGTAATGCATTACTTTTAAAAGGAACTTTCCCCAACACTAAATATATATTGTTTATTATTATTCTTTTTAAGTTTTATTTATGAATTTAATGTATTTACTTATTTTTATTTTTATTTATTCTACAGATTGCATTAAATTAATCAAAATTAACAGCAAAACCATTGTTATTAAACACATATTTCTACGGTGGCCGAGAGAGCTTAACATGCTGCAATTTACAGTAAGAAAACACAAAGCGCCGGCAAATTAAGAAATGATCTTCATCCATTTGACAGCACATGTGCTGCAAATTGTCGCAAAGAAAACACATTTTTAAAAAACGCACAGCATTTTCTCACAACGCAAATAAAAAAAAAAAAAAAGTGCTGCATTTTCTCACAACGTAAACAAATTAATAAAATGCACTGAATTCTTACAACGCAAACAAATTAATAAAACGTGCTGCATTTTAATCGCAATGCAAAAAATTGTAAAAAACACGCTGCATTTTCACACATCACAAACAAATTAATAAAATGTGCTGCATTTTATCACAACGCAGACAAATAAAAAAACGTGCTGCATTTTCTCACAATGCAAACAAATAAAAAAATTTTCGGGAGTTTACCGGGAGACAGAACAATACGGGAGACGGGTCTGAAATACGGGAGACTCCCGGGAAAAACGGGAGTGTTGGCAGGTATGCTCCTGATACTAAGGCAACCCTCGTTCTCCGAGGGGGGGAACTTCAATTCTATGTGGAAAAACTTCCACTATGGGGATTTCATTCAGAAAGCCAATCACCTGAAAGAGTATGTAAAAGGGCCAATGAAATGCCAATAAGTTGGCAGCTTCAGCTTGCGCAGCTGATGCTCGTTGCAATTTATTTGGCTATAAGAGCACAGCGCGAGCAAAGCCAAAGCGTAATTTTTTTAGCGGAAGAGACTTTCACCTCAACAGCTAAGGGGCAATCATTATGGCGAAGGAACATAGCATTTCTGTTCTCCCCCTCAGGGAACGAGGGTTACCTTAGTAACCGGAGCGTTCCCCTTTGCGAGGGGAACTTCTATGTGGAAAAACTTTCACTATGGGAAAATGTATGGAAAACGCCAAATGATTGAACCTTCCCTTCTCCCCCGATAAGAGGTTTGCCAGGCAAGAGAGAGCATGAGCGCACCTGCATCACCAGAGGAGCGGTCTTCCAACGTGTTTCCTGGCCCTTATCCCACTTCAACAGAAGATTTATGGATTTAGATATATCGGGAGTCGCAAATACGTCTAGATAATTTCTAGGAATTTAATACGACAGTACGTTGGGAAGCGTGCAGTCCCGATAGGGAGGACACTGCGGAGGCCACCTGCTACCCAAAAGGGGAGACTGGTGGCAAGAGAGCATATAGACTAGCCCTGAGAAGGGGGAGTATGCTTATGAATATAAGATGGTTAGAGGTGAGGGAAGACAGGGGTCTGCCTGTGAGGGGGACTGCACCATGGCAGTATAAGCATATGGGATCGCCTAGTGGGGATCGCACATAGCGGGCACCTATACCCAGAACACGGGCTGACCTGCGGGCATACCAACAACGTAATGGGCCAGTGCCTGACTCCTCCGCTAAGTCAGATGCTGGGGGCCTCGGAGGAATATCTGCAGGGTTTGCCAAGCGGGGAACTTTACTGACAGATAAATAAACGCACGTATCTCCGTGTTAGAGAGAATGGCGCAGCAAGCGTTTTACAACACCTAACCGAATTTCTTATTCACCACGTGAGGAAATCGGCTCCCTTAAAGATGAATAAATCTCGCAATAGGTGTCGCCCAGCCCGCAGCTCTATAATGTCTGTTAGAGAGGCGCCGTGTGCTAATGCCCAAAAGGGGCCTGGGGAACACGGCTCGCCCTGGCTCAGATGAGCGAGGGAGATGGCTTCCACTGTTCAGTGGGTATGTTCCAACCTCTGTTTGGATACGGCACTTCCCTTCTGCCGATCACCGTAACAGATAAAGAGCTGAGTACGGTCCGTATAATACGCAAAGCGCAAAGGACACAGCAAATAAAGGGGCTGGGTCTACCTCCCCCGTGGGCAGCACTTGCAGGTTCACTACGTAGCTGAAAGAACACTGTAGGAACCTAGGGCACCTAGGTGGGCCGAGGTCTCAGGTAACCGTGTGAGTGGGCCGGCCCAAAACGCTGGCACATTTCGCTGACCAAAAAAGCCTCCAGATACCCACACATTTGCCGATGCGAACGCGAGCTGTTTACCTGGACAGAAATCTTAAAGATACTAAGTCGAGTGATCGAGCAGACCTCTCCTAAGAGAGATCTCCAAGTGGGTATTAGAGGGGAACAGGAAGAATTAATATCCAAGTCTCGCGCCTCTGGGAGCTGGATGATGAGACGATGCTTCCCAGCGCGTCGCCATCGCCGCATCCTCAGAGTGGGGATGATCATAACGCCAACCCCTCAGAGTGGAGGGGACAGCCTTAGCTCCAGTGAACTGAAGGAGGATAGCATCACTCTGATCTGGCATGTTCAGGGTTTCCTTCTCGGGGAAAAAGGTAGCCACACAGCGAAAAGACTCCACTTCAGGGCGTGGGCACCTGAATGACGGTGTTAACCACCTAATCAGTAGGTCACCTAAGTCCTCTGCGCTCCATCTATGAACTATACGTAAGGCATAGATCTAAGCGCGGGTACCAAATGGTGCCTATATTCCCTGCTTCCAGGGGATGTGCCAGGGAGGGGCCATTACGAGGAGAGAGTTGAAAGCAGGTCCGATTGGGCCAGAGAGGCGCAATACAAGAGCTGTTCCTCGACCTCGGGTTGGAGTCTCCATTTTCCCAGGCGAAACTGCCATGAGAGTGCATGGGCTGCACGGTTAAGCAGCAATTGCACCGCGTATGACTCCGGGGGAGCAGACGGCGAGCGAGCTGAGACATGCGGCGAGAGCGGATACCCCCCATACGGTTGATATACGCCACCACCGCCATGCTGTTTGTCATGACCAGCACTTGTTGTTGCTCCAGCACCGGTAAAAAAATGGCGGAGAGCGTGGAACACTGCCAACAGCTCTAGGCGATTGATATGCCAATGCAACTGGGTTTCTTTCCACAGGCCCGCAGCTGCATGCCCGCAACACACAGCCCCCCAGCCAGTGCTGGAAGCATCTGTCAAATTGACAATATGTCTGGACGTCTGTCCTAGAGGCACTCAGGCCTGTAGGAACAAGGGGTCGTTCCAGAGGCTGAGGGTGCGGCGACACAGCGCAGTGACAGTTACTCGGTGTGTGCCCACGTGCCATGCGCGTCTGGGGACTCGATCGTGAAGCCAGTGACAAAGTGGTCTCATATGGAGTAATCCGAGCGGCGCACAGCGGTTGCGGATGCCATATGCCCCAGGAGCCTCTGAAAGATTTCAGTGGAACCACTATTTTGCTGTCGAACTCTCTCAGACAGTTCAGCATTAGCTGAGCGCGCTCTCCGGCGCGCTGTCATGGTGACCGAGTTCATCTCCAACCCGAGAAAAGAGATCCTCTGCATGGGGGCGAGTTTGCTCTTTTCTCGGTTGACCTGAAACCCCAATAGGTGGAGGTGCTGGAGCACCTTGTCCCTGTGCATAGTCAATTGCTCCCGCGAGTGTGCTAAAAATCAGCCAGTCACCGAGATAATTAAGTAAGCGGATGGGCGTGAGCCGAAGGAGCGCTAGGGCACCCTCCGCGAGCTTGGAGAAGACTCGCGGAGACAGAGAGAACCCGAAGGGGAGGACTTGTACGCAAGACCGCAAAAAACTGACGATGGCGTGGAGAATGGAGACATGAAGTACGCGTCCTTCAGGTCTGTTGCTGCAGACCAATCCCGAGGACGAACGGTGCGCTTCTGCATAAGCATTTGAACGGCAGCTCGTGCAGACAGCAGTTCAAATGCGTAGATCTAGGATTGGCCGTAGCCCACCGCTCTTTTGGGTACGATGAAGTACAGGCTGTAAACCCACTCTACATCTCAGCTGGAGGGATTGGTTAGATTGCATCCTTTGCCAGGAGGACAGCAATCTCCTCTCGCAAGACAGGGGCTGACCCTCGTGAGAAACACCCCCGTGAACTTTGGAGGCCGTTTGCGAATTGAATCGCGTAGCCGAGTCTGATCGTTCGTATGAGCCACTGCGAAGGGCTGGCCCGTGCTAACCAGGCAGGCAGAGTGCACCGCTGGCAAAGTGCACCGATCGAGCGAGCTGGAAGGCTTTTCATCGCGTCCCAGACTGGCAGTATTCGGGCTGTCACATTCAAGGAAGGGAAAAATAATCGCTTTCTGAGGAGCCTGGCCCCCCACCGGGGAGAGAGCAAGTTCCCTCTTCTCCGAATGGACCGTCTCAGGAGCGCTTCGCGGTCCGTTAACCGGACTTAACGGCACCCTGGGATGGGGAGCGCTGGTTGCCTGCGAGGTGCTAGGCACTGCCACTGGCCGGAGGTGCAGGCGGGGGCGGAGCAGCACTCGTAGACCGGCGCTCTCGGCGACAAGCAGTGGATGTGGATGGTTCGGCGGGGGGCGAGCGGTCTTACATCCCCGCCGATGGATGGCCCATCGTATCCGACTGCACCGCCGTGAATTCCTGGGTGAATCCACCAACGGTGTCACTGAACAGGCCAGACTGGTATATGGGGGAGTCAAGAAAGTGAACTTTGTTGACTCCGCGCATATTTTTGCCAGGTTAAGCCCGAGGTGGTGGCGCTCCTGGACCACTAATGTGGCCATCGTCCTTCCCAGGGCTCAGTCGGGTGCGGTGCGGGGCTTGTAACAAGCCTGGGTCGGAACCACCCTCGTGCAGCTGGGCCAGCGCGCGCGCATGGACCCTAGCGTGCAGGGTGGAAGCAGCCTGGCCCGCGGCTGTGTGGGCTCTGGCTCGGAGAGAGGCAGAAGACCGACACGCCTTGGACGGGAGATGAGACTGACACCAGCAGAAGGAGGCACCACGCGGGCCCGTGATGGCACTCTCAATCTGGGGAATCGACTCGTACTCTCTGGCTGCTCCACCATCAAAGGTAGCCCTCAGATCTGCCCGAGTGCCCACCGCGGAGCCTGGGACAACTGGGGTGGGTTGCCCTTTTGCAAGATCTTAACTGAGCAACAGACAGTGATGGCATGCACTGCCCGCGAGCACCGCATTAACATGCTGGACCCCTAGACATGAATTGCAGTGCTCATGCCCATCATCCGAGGACAGGAAACCACCCCATCCAGAAACGCACAGTCGGTACGACATCTTGAAAAAGATGCGCTGCATGACCGTGTTGCTCTTTTAGGAAATTCACAACAATACATACCGCTCTGGAGGACCGGACCCAAAGGACGCCAGGCAAGGGAGAAACCCAGCTCGACCATCTGCCGCTGCGTGTCACACACTCTGGACTTGGATATTGCTCTCGTTCACTCTCTGTCTGAAACTCAGCTGGAGGAACCCTCATCGACTCTCTCAGAAGGCTGTTGAAGTCTCTGAAGTTAAAATGATGCTTTGGCTTTGCTCGCGCTGTGCTCTTATAGCCAAATTAATTGCAACGAGCATCAGCTGCGCAAGCTGAAGCTGCCAACTCATTGGAATTTCATTGGCCCATTTACATACTCTTTCAGATGATTGGCTTTCTGAATGAAATCCCCATAGTGGAAGTTTTTCCACATAGCATTGCAGTTCCCCTCCCGAAGGGGAACTTAATAAAACGTGCTGCATATTTTCACAATACAAACAAATTAATGAAATACACTGCATTTTCTCACAATGCACACAAATTAATGAAACGTGCTGCATTTTCTCACAATGCAAACAAATTAATAAAAAGCGCTGCATTTTCTCGCAACACAAACAAATAAAAAAAAAGCGCTGCATTTTCTCACAATGCAAACAAATTAATGAAACGCACTGCATTTTATCACAATTCAAACAAATGTAAACGCGCTGCATTTTCACACGACGCAAACAAATTAATAAAACGCGCTGCATTTTCTCGCAATGCAAACAAATAAAAAAAACGCGCTGTATTTTCTCACAACACAAATAAAAAAAAAAATTCTCTCACAACGTAAACAATTTAATAAAACACGCTGCATTTTCTCACAATGCAAACAAATTAATGAAACGCCCTGCATTTTCTCACAATGCAAATAAATTAATAAAAAGCACTGCATGTTCACACGACGCAAACAAATTAATAAAAAGCTCTGCATTTTCTTGCAATGCAAACAAAAAAAAAAGCGCGCTACACTCTCACAACGTAAACAATTTAATAAAACACGCTGCATTTTCTCACAACATAAACAAATTAATAAAACGCATTGCATTTTCTTACAATGCAAACAAATGAATAAAGCGCTGCATTTTCTCACAACGCAAACAAATTAATAAAACACAGCATTTTATCACAATGCAAACAAATGAATGAAAAGCGTTGCATTTTCTCGCAACGCAAACAAATAAAAAAACACGTTACATTCTCACAACGCAAAAAAAAAAAAAAAAAAAAAAAAAACGCGCTGCATTCTCTCACAATTTTCTGAAATTGCAGCATGTTAAGCTCTCTCGGCCACCATATATATTTAAATCAGTGTTGTTCCTACAAGTTTTTGTTAACTTTTCAATATTCAGAAGCACTTTTTACAACATCAATTAAAAGTAGAAATGTTTCCTGAACAGCAAGGCAGCATATTAGAATGATTTCTGAAAGATCATGTGACACCCAAAACTTGAATAATGACTGTAAATAACAAACTCTAGAATTACTAAATTACTATGTTGTCACAAAAATAACAGAATGTTTATTAAGAACTTGATAGTATATGTCACTCACTGCAAATCAAATACACACCCTACACTAATGCAGTGAATATAGATATCAAGATCACCTTATTATCTGCATTGCGGAGAAATTTACATTTAGAGTTACTTAAGAAAAGAAAGAGGAAAAAAAAGAACAAACTTTATAAATGAATTCACTTGTTCGTGGTTTCTTGAGAGCAAATATTTGCATCTCTTTGCTTTAGGCTTACCTCCTGTTCTCTCTGCATCATAATATGTTGACCAAATCATATTAATTATTGGGACATAATTACTGCAATTTATGTATGCAAATTTGGGACACAAAACCCATAATTAGAGATAACTTCAAATAATAACTTCCTTCATATAATTATTGCAATGATTCAACCCAGTGCTCAAACAAATTTCATTAATGGATTGAAAGCTAGAAACGATCAAGAATACAGTTCTAAGAGTGGATTAGCTCATGCCGTTTTACAATTATCTCTATATGCAAATGGGTAAGATAAGCAATCGCTTGGTCTTCCCGACAGCAATGAAGACGAATAAAGAAAGTTACCGAGCTCGAAACAATAATGTCAGCAATTGAAATACATTAGAGCAGTGCAAAACTATAATGCGTCTATATGGAGCTCATTTAATTTACTTCGCGAGTGGATTTGCGCTGTTTAACCAGATAAGAACATGAAAAATATGATTATTCTAGTAACATATGGGTTGCTGGCAGATAATATTAGGACATAACAACAAATATAATATATACAGCAATTGTTTACCGTGTGGGTTAGACTGATACGAGGAATGAAGCAAATATTATAAAGCCCTTATTTAAGGGTTTATCTTGAAAGAAGTGCACTTTTTTCCTCACCTTGGAGAAGACTCATTTCTAGATTATTACGGTCTGGTTATATTCTTTCATCTTGGATTAATGATTCGTTTTAGTATGCTGTTTGCGATCGCTCATTAAGATCTGAGAACTTCTCAGTATCAACACAAGCGATGTATCAAGCGAACGCTGTTTTCTTAGACCCCTGCAGCCAGCTGTTCAGTGTGTACTTTCTACACTTCTCGGCTGTGAACAAACTGAACCCAGGTCTGATTTAAATGGGGGCCAAGGGTCCTTAACTTGTCTTCAATGCAAGTTATGGGACTGAGGGTCCACCTCCAGGTCTCCACAGCTTCTAATAATTGCTCTCTCTCCGGATGAATAGTCTCCAAGGGCTCAATTTAGGCAGCGGACGGACTCTCCAGCACAGATTACTATCTGGGAGCTGCTGAATTCAAAGGGATTTGTGCATTCCTGTTCAGTAGCTTGTGTCAAAGAGTCTGGAAACAAACTGACATGCACATAATGGCTATAGAATAGGAGCCATTCACACGAGCATCACTGTAAATGGGGGGGGAAGCCGAGGCCCTGGAGTGTGAGGAACGGCACCTGTTTGGTTTTTTTATTACAGTGCTTGCAGGGCAGTGGCGTATTGATTTACCTCAAACACTCGGTTTAGCTGTTTTTAAAAACCTATAACTGTCATTCACGTGTGGACGTAGATAAACTTGAGAGCCCACGTAATAACAAAAATGTGTTTTTAATATTATATCATCCTGGTAATCTAAGATTTTCTGATTTAAAAGGAAAAAGAGCTGAAACTGGGGTCTTTGCTGATTCCTAAAATGCAAGTCAATGCTGACATTTTGATAGTAGGTTACACTTTATGTCTTTATGTCTTTGTTACAAGCCCAGCAAACAATTCTGTGTTTAATAGAAGTCTAATAGTCATCTATGTAAATGTAGATGGCTTGGCTATAACAAGGCTTCATTTGCACTGTCAGTGAAAATCGAATAGACATCTAAGAATAGCCCAAAACTAGACTAGTCATCAAATAGATAGATAAGACATACATTATATGTGTAGTCATTCATATCGGTTTATTTGATGACTAGTCTAGTTATGGCCTATTCTAAGAGACTTCTATTAGATTTTCACTGACAGGCCAAATTTAGCCTTGTTTTAGGCAAGATGACTATGTTTAGACGTCTATTAGACATCTATTAAAAACAAAAAATATGCTTGCGTGGAGGTAACTATTCGTTTAAAGATTGTGTAATTTTATTTGATTACATGCTAAGAGCATACAGTTGGTGTAAGAATTTGGGTCAGGTTTAGGGTTAGTTGAATGTATTTATGCATAATTGATAGCAATTACTATAATAGGAGAATAGAACATATGCAGCCGTACATGTAATGTAAGAACATGTAATAAGTACACCTTAAAATAAAGTGTTACCAGAATCAATCAATCAATCAATCAATCAATCAATCAATCAATCAATCAATCAATCAATCAATCAATCAATCAATCAATCAATCAATCAATCAATCTTTTTCATTGACTTTCATTGCCTTTAAAGTGCAATAACAGAACATAAACACAGAACACATGCTAATTAAAAAAAATTGTTAGAGCTTACAATCTTACTGCAACATGAGATGCCTCTTTATAGATAGGCAAAATCAATCCTATTATTGCAGTTCCTGACATTGCAATGCTTCAATACATTGAAGAATTATGAAACAAAATAATTGGTGTGTGCAAAAAACTGGACATTAGTTTTGGCATATTACCTTTAACTGTCTGGAGGCTGTGGTAAGGTAATAATGTTGTAAATAAAGTTCAATTTCCTGCACATTCTGACAGTTTTACTTCAGTGGACCTCAGAAAACAATTATTCAAAGTCATTGTTTTCATGTATCACTCTGCAGTCTTCATAAACAAACTAATTAAATAACTTAAACTCAAGATAATCTTCCATGTTCATTTATTTGACAAGTAACTTTGTATTGTAGCGGATAACACATTTCTAACATTCAAGTACATCAAGGCTCATTTAAACTTTAACAGATGGTTGAAGTGAACTTTGTTTTGCCCTCCCGGTAACTTAAAATAATGTTTTCCAAGTGATCTTTAACAAACCAAGGAGATTTTCACAGTATTTCCTATAAAACAAAACAAAAAAAAAAAAATATTCTGGAGTCATAATAAGTCTTATTTCTTTAGTTTATTTCTTAAATAAAAGCAGTTTTTAATTTTTAAAAAAAATAATATTAAGGTCTGTATTATTATCCTCCTTAAGAAATATTTACTGTATTTGTTTTTATTGTCTACACAACAAACCAGTTATACAATAACTTGACTAATTATTCTAACTTTCCTAGTTAACAAGTCTTTAAATTACACTTTAATCTGAATTAAAGACTACAGAATACTTAAAGGGACTTTGTCTGATCACAACTTGCAAAATCTTGCAAAATAACTAAAATATTCTGCACTGACTGTCACCATGGGAGAGATGAAAATGTAGTTATAGAAATTAAACTATTATGTTTAAAAACGTGTTGTAAATAAATCATGTGTTGAAGACTCGTGCTTGATGTCACAATTGAAAACAAAAATGAATGAAGGCAAAACTAAACGAGTTGAATATTATACCTTTACATGAGCGGGACTGAAAACTAAATTTAATCATTGTGTTACATTGGGTTTGTAAATTCAAGACTGCATTTACTTACGTAAAACTATGTACACTCAATTTCTGATTAATTATAGCCTCTGCATAGATTGATAGGACTTCCTATATTAAAAGTGTTCAAATCGCTATTGAAAATAGAAGTCTAATATAATCAACAGTGGACATTTTGTCAGTTTTTCACAACATGAACATGACTGAATCTTTTTATTACCTGTGTCAATTTGGGGGTTAACTTTTGACGAATGCAGGGAACTGATGCACGCTGATCACTGTCAGAGAGAGCGAGTGCGCGCGACACCGAGAGTGCGTGATAGAGGCCTCAGTCAGTGTTGCCAGTTTGGGCGGTTTTGACTTCAATTGCATGCATGTATGTGCATTTCGGCGGGTTTGGATAGTTTTGGGGCTGGAATCAGTCAGCTACATCTGGCAACACTGGCCTCAGTCATATCTCCGCAGTCTGCCACCGATGGCTGATCGCGCTTCTTCATAGATAAGAAAAAATAAAAAAAAAGTAAGAAAAAAAGTAATAAAGAAAAAGTAATTACTGCAGGTTGAAGAAAAGTAGTGGAGTAAAAGTACAGTTACTGCACTAAAAATGTACTCAAGTGAGAGTAAAAGTACACATTTATAAAACTACTCAGTAAATTACAATTTCTGAGAAAAACTACTTAATTACAGTAACTTGAGTATTTGTAATTAGTTACTTTACACCACTGGTTATTAGTATAATGTATTTTATTTTTGTATCTGTCACATGTACAGCACATTAAAAAACCACCAGGTTGGCCAAAGGTGCTGTATGGAAGTTTTTGACTCTTCTAAGGCATAAAATACCATAATATGTTTGCAGATATTTAAGAAACATGCTAAGTGAACATTCTTGTTTATCTGAAAAACAATGCTGAAGTCAGATATTCCAACACAATCTTACGGCAATTCGTAACTTTTAATTTAGTGGCTAATTCGTATGAATTCGTACAATTTAGTACGATTTGCTCATCACCCAATGACGGTTGGGATTAGGGGTGGGGTTGGGTGCCACGCTTCCTTTTTAAAATCGTACATTTTTGTACAACGCAACTCGTACGAATTCGTACGAATTAGCCACTAAACTGACAAAACGTAAAATACTTATACTTTATACTTACTTTCCTCATGAGATCAGGCTGGATATTCTGCTTTGAATATGTGCATTACGTGCCGGAATGGCTGTCTTTGTTTTGGTCATTTAATCCACACAATGCCAGCTTAGCCAATTATATATCAGCATCACAGGTTGCCTTTAATAACAGTGCATTTCATTCATTCAGTCAGGAAGGCTCTCAAAGTATGCGTTCGTGACCGAAATGTGACAACCTCCGGTGGAGAGTAGCAGACTCCGAAATAAGAGATGCAGATTCAGAGTTCCACTTAAGATGGTTATTAATTAGCAAATAATATAAATATTACGAATGTAAACATTAGGTGAGCAGGTGAGTCTTAACAACATGCTACGTGACGAGATTTGCAGTGATAAGCAATTTGGCTGTAAAATACAGCTATTTAGATGCACAGAATAGTGCACTTACTGCACTCCAACAAAATGGTAAGGTTTATAATCTAATCAATACATATTAAACCTCTTTAACATTATTAAATGTAGATGCTGAATCACTTATATGTGTTGGTTTACATTGAGTCACAACTTTAAAGTTCAATTTCAAACAGTTTATTTTATTTTCAAGATCTGAGGTGAACTATCTGCTGCTGCTTTCAGTAGTATGGCAATAAATGTTATGTAAAATGGCACTCAAACTCACATTATTAGCATTTAACACTGAATAAAGCACATGAGGTGTACCTGAGGTGATCATTGTCAGTTTTCTGTTGTTCACCTGTGAGAAATAGATGCCGTTTTTGAAATATAAATTTCAGGTGTTTGTTAGAACAAAAACTCCCTTTAATATGGAAAATATTCCTTCTATTGCGTGCTGTTGCTTTTATTTAGAACACGGTTTAAATGAGCTTTGAATCCCCCTCGATAGTCAGGCACACTTCTGTTGATGTCATCAATCTGGCAACCTATACTTGTGTGTGTTTTGAACCAGGCGTGCAATACCTAGTTCAACCACTGGGTGTCAACTGCACCTTTAATGTGTTAAATTTGGTAACTAGGTACAGTAAACCTAAATAAATCCCTAAAGCTACCCATATATCTACACTTAACCCATGTAGTTATGTCATATGATCCAGTAGTAACTGCACATTACGCACACATATAATGTAAAGTGCACCCAACAAACCTGAGGTCCAACCCTACTTAAATCTTTGCAAACATCAGTGTTCTTCCTTCAGAAAATGCACATCTACTGTATTGTTTAATGCAATCATTGTAGTTATTCATGCTTTAAATATACAAATGAAAATGTATTTGATATATCTCATATGTGAAACACAAATGAACCACACATTTACTGGTGTATGATTCATATTTAGTTATGTATATCAGAGACCTCAGGATCTTCGAAAACAAGCCACGCTTTTATAGTCTCATGAGGTTGTTTGATCACAAATTAAGTTCACACTGAGGTTTTATGAGTCATCTTTGCAATTCAGATCTTTCAAATAACACGGCTGAAAATGAATCACCATTAATGAGGAGGATAGCAAGGTTACTGCAGCAGAGCTCTAATGAGGGCAACGTGAACTTCAATCGGGCCGAGAAACATAATGAAGTGCTAGATACTTCAGGTGATGTAAAATATTACGTTATCAAAGACCACATGACTGTTTAGTCATACTACATGAAATCCAACCTGACAGCTTTAGCTACAAAACCGTGCTATGGAAATGCTAATCACGCTTGGTTTTTTAAGATGCAAGACTCTTTATGTTTTCCACCAGTGAGACTCACCATGACATTTATAAATAATATTAGACCGGCATTGCTCTCATTAGAGAGGAAAATATACTGAAGCTCGTTTTAAAAGCAGAGAGATATTGCTATAACTAAAAGATCTTGTCTTGCTACATGCAATCAGACAACGAGACCCCCTGCAGGTCTTTGCTTCCTCTATGTAACGTCTTAGTTCACCGAATGAATGGCAGCTTCTTCTCATTATATTCTTTGCAGGTGACAAAAAAAAAAACTGCTTCGTACCTATTCAACAAGACCATCTTCCTCAGCTAGTGGAGATTTCATCGGCTTCCTCCTGACCTCTGCGCTCGAGCCTTGGAGGCAGGATTACCACCGAGTTCAGCTCTGCCTTTGTTCCTGCAGACTGAAAGTGTGAAAGATGCTTTAACAAAACTCAAACCGCTGAAACTTCAGTCATCCATACAACTTTATGTTCACCACTAGTTGCAGAAGATCAATAGCTAGAGCACTCAATCTCACCGCTGACTCCCTTCAAACAACCTCATACGGTTTTTTCTTTAAGCGTTTTCATGTGGCTACACAGAATAACGAGATGATTCCTTACTATTACAAAGTTCAATGTTTTTTTTTTTTTTCAGGCTTAAACTTTTATAAGTCCACTTCCATAAATCTTGACAAATCAGTTCCTTTCATCTTAAATGGAGGAAGAGGAGAGTTTTTGTGTACAAAGTTATAATTATATATATTTTAAATATTTTCCAAGTGATGTTTAAGGTTTAGATGTTCATATATACACTCACCGGCCACTTTATTAGGTACACCTTACTAGTACCAGATTGGACCTCCTTTTGCTCTCAGAACTGCCTTAATTCTTCGTGGATTAGATTTAACAAGGTACTGGAAATATTTCTCAGAGATTTTATTCCATATTGACATGATAGCATCATGTAGTTGCTGCAGATTTGTTGGCAGCACATCCATGATGTGAATCTCCCATTCCACCACGTCCCAAAGGGGCTCTAATGGATTGAGATCTGCTGATCGTGGACGCTATTTGAGTACAGTGAACTCATTATCAGGTTTAAGAAACCAGTCTGAGATGATTCGCACTTTATGACATGACAAGTTATCCTGCTGGAAGTAGCCATCAGAAGCTGGGAACACTGTAGTCATAATGGGATGGCCATGGTCAGCAACAATACTCAGGTAGGCTGTGGCATTGGCACAATGCTCAATTGGTACTAATGGCCAAAGTGTGCCAAGCAAATATCCCCCACACCATTACACCACCACCAGCAGCCTGAACTGTTGATACAAGGCAAGATGGATCTATGCTTTCATGTTGATGCCAAATTCCGACCCTACTATAAGAAATCAAGACTCATCAGACGAGGCAACATTTTTCCAATCTTCTATTGTCCAATATTGGTCAGCCTGTGTGAATTGTACCCTCAGTTTCCTGTTCTTAGCTGACAGGAGTGGCACCCAGTCTGGTCTTCTGCTGCTGTAGCCCATCTGCCCTAAGGTTTGATGAGTTGTGTGTTCAGAGATGCTCTTCTGCATACCTCGGATGCAGCGAAGGGTTATTTGAACTACTGTTGCTTTTCTATCAGCTCAACCATGCCACGTTGAAAATCACTATTCGTCCCCATTCTGATGCTCAGTTTGAACTGCAGCAGATTGTCTTAACTATGTCTACATGCCTAAATGCATTGAGTTGCAGCCATATGATTGGCTGATTAGAAATTTGCGTTAACGAGCAGTTGGACAGGTGTACCTAATAAAGTGAGTGTATATTCTTCTGGAGAGAGTCATATTTCTTTAGTTTGACTAGAATAAAAGCAATTATAAGGTCTACAAGTATAAGGACTATACATTTCATTATAGTTAACCTAATTTACCTCTATGCTTTTAAATGCCAACTTAAGTTGAATATTAGTATCTTGTTAAATAACTAGTAAAATATTATTCACTTCCATAATGGGAAAGACAAAATTAATTAGTTATTAGATCTTGGGTCATTAATTCATTTATATTTCTTCAGCTTAATCTCATATTTATCAGGGGTCACCCTACGGCAGAATGAACTGCCTTTTATTCTGGCATATGTGTTATGCAACAGACGCCCTTCCAGCAACACATTACTGGGAAACACCCACACACACACACACGCACGCACGCATGCACGCACGCACGCACGCACGCACGCACGCACACACACACACACTACGGCCAATTTAGTTCATCTAATTAACTTATACTGCATGTTTTGGACTGTGGGGCAAACCGAAGCACCCAGAGGAAACCCACACAAACACAGGGAGAACATGTCAACTCCACACAGAAATGCCAACTGGCCCAGCTGGGACTTAAACCAGCAACCTTCTTGCTGTGAGCCACTGTGCTGCCCTAGAACTTGGTTATTAAAACTATTGTTTGAAAAATGTGTTCTTTTCTGCATTAAACATCTAACTAATTTTTCTCTTAAACAGAACATAGGAAATAAGTCATTAAATAAGTAATAAGTATTTTAATAAGCAAATTATTAAAATTATATATTCATAATCATTACCATTTGTGCTGTTACATGCCAGCTCAAACACGCAACAGAAGAAATGAAAATACCAAATAGATATGCATTTAAAGGTTACAAAAACGGGCGACACGGTGGCTCAGTGCTTAGCACCATCGCCTCACAGCAAGAAGGTCGCTGGTTGGAGTCCCAGCTGGGTCAGTTGGCATTTCTGTGTGGAGTTTGCATGTTCTCCCTGCGCTAGCGTGAGTTTACTCCGGGTGCTCCGGTTTCCCCCACAGTCCAAAGACATGCGGTATAGGTGAATTGAATAAGCTAAATTGCCCGTAGTGTATGTGTGTGCATATAAGAGTGTATGGGTGTTTTCCAGTACTGGGTTGCAGCTGGAAGGGCATCTGCTGTGTAAAACATATGCTGGATAAGTTGGTTGGCAGGCGTCCCCTGATGAGTAAACGGACTAAGCCTAAGGAAAAAGAATGAAGGTTACAAAAATTAATAAAAAATAAAGATAACCCAGATGTAAATTAAATGTCCAACATAACCATATAAGGTCCAAAATAACAACACATTACATAAAAATAAATAAAATAGTATAATCAGTGGGTAAGCAAAAAGTAGATCTCAAACGATCCTCCAAGCCAGTCTGCTGGAACTCATTTTTGCAGCTCCTTAAGTAGGATGTCAAATTAGCCACACCTGCTCGGTAAAGTCTAGATCGGATACAGGGCCGGCCGGAAGTGCGATATGTACATTAATATATCAGCATTTTTAAATGACACTGTTTAACAATAGTTGAAATTTTTACAGTACTGTGATGGTTGGGTTTAGGGTTGGGGTGGGGGTAGGCGTTATAAAATACAATTTATAGGGTAATTTAATAAATAATAGAAATAATTCTCATTCATTTCTGGCCGCATCCATATCCGATCCATATCCAAATAATACTCAGTACAACTGCTGTTTTTACATTACTGTGAGGGTTGGGTTTAGGGTGGGAGTAAGGGTAAACGTTAATAAATACAATACATGGGAAATTTAATAAATAATAGAAATAATTCTCGTTAATTTCCGGCCGCATCCATATCCGATCTAGCAACAACCCACCTGCTCATTCTGATGACCCAGGAACCAGAACAAACCAATCCCAAACCTGTAACAGTGCATATCCCTTCCAAACAGAATGCAACAAATAAAATAAAATTAATAAATATTTAGCTACTTCAGTCATACCACAAATTCCACCAATAGAAACCAGATCTCCTGGTCTGAGAGAGTCGGATACGATTAGTAAAGGACAGCTAGGAACTGTTTTATAGCAGGAACGTGTTTGACTTGGACTAATCACACAGATTGACAGCTCTTTCATTTACCAGTTTCCAAAGAATAGAAGTTCAGACCTGGAAAATCAATGCTCATCTGCCAGAATTTCATACTTTACATAGTTTTTTTTTTTTTTTTCCTCTCTTCAAACAAATATAAAATGTCTCAAGCGGACCAACCAGCAGTCAATCTGATGGCATCAGTGCCACCCTGAGCCCTCTATAGCTTAGCCACTCATAAACATCCTGAATAAGAGCAGTAAGACTGCCCTAAGACTGCAGAAAAGAAGATGTCCAGAGGTTTGACATTTAATGTTTAGGTTTGTGCCTTGCATCACTATGTCATTTCTTAGTAACAGTCAATATGGTGGAAGTGAGGGAATCACTAGGGTGAAGGTGATGGTGAAAGGGTACACAGATTTCATGTGAAGGTGACTGAGGATTGATGAATGAAGAAGCTGTGGTAAATAGAAGAGACTGTGGGAAGGAGATACAGAAATAATCAGACACTTGAGAGGAAGAGTCCAGCAAAGACGAGGTCAAGTTTGTTGGCAACCCTGATGCTGCATTCTCAGAGGAAGAGCCTTCTGTGCTGGTAACACTGCTCGAGGCTTTGTTTGCTTAGGTAAGGAAAACATCTCATGACCTGTGGACATTCACAATTCCTCATTTGCCAAATACCGTGTTTCCGTCCAATGGGATTTTGCAGGGTATTCAAGGTTCACATGCAATCAGGAAGATCTCAAAGTGTCAAACCCATGAAATTGGTGTTGCTGGCATCATGTTATTTTCTACATTGGTTGCTTCACCCTGTAGTTGCCTTAGATGAAAAGCATCTGGTAAACAAAACCATATTAATATAGTTGTGTTGTTATGCATGGGGCTTTAAGGGGGTGTGTTCAAGGAAGGTAAACAATAAAGATGGCTGGACTGAAAAGGATTGAATGTGTTCGGGTCTGTCAGTAAAAAAATACAAATAACACAATAGTTAAAAGTAAAATGGCAAACAACTTGAGGAAATAATGAGACGGCCTGAGTGTACACTCAAAAAATGATGTTTGCTGTTTGTTCAAATTACTTATTTAAAATGAGCTGAAACAACACAATTAGTAAAGTTTATTCATAAACTAATTTCGAGTGGATCACGTTGATTGACCACAGGTGGTCCCACATTAGCTAATACATGATCCTCCAATCATATGATTCCTAGGTCACTATAAATAACCACAGCCTTCATTCCACAACCATCTTTGTCTAGAAGAAACCCCCCTTCCTCCTCTTCTCCTCCTCCCTTTACCTAGATTGGGCAGCACGGCAGCCCAGTGGTTAGCATTGTTGCCCCACAGCAAGAACGCCACCGGTTCTGGTCCTCGCCAGACTGGTAGGCATTTTTGTGCAGAGTTTGCATGTTCTTCCTATGTCAGTTTCCCTCGAGTTCCCTGGTTTCCTCTCACCGTCCAAAGACATGCGTCATATGTAAACCGACTAAGTAAAATTAAGACTAAGTACCAGTATTTTTACTCCTTAAAGCAGTTCACCTTTAGCTACATCAGTGGGGGAGTTTTCAAGACCTACCTGAGTTATATCTCTTGCCCTGGGAACGAGAGGGAGCCCTGGGCTCAAGGATCCCCTGAGCTCAGGGCTCTCTCCCGGGACAGCATGACAAACAAGTTTATTATAAATCATGATCTTAGGCCTTGTTTACACTGTCAGTTAAGTGCGACCCAATTCCGATTTTCTGCTCATATGTGACACAGAACGGATCTGTTCTATGACTGAAAAAAACTGTTCTATAAACACGAAAAAAAAACACAGATGCATACAATCGGTTATTTAGAGATCGGTTTCAGGCCTCCTTCATATGTGGAAATAAATCAGATATAAATCAGACATGTGACAATGCAACTATCATGTAAACAGGCAAATGCAATTTATTGAGGCATTCTGTTTTGTACGCCATTAAACTTACGACAATGTGGTACTTCTCCACGGTTTAATGATGTAGAAGCATGTGTGGAGATGCCGACATGGTAAACAACAACAACAACAGAGGAAACACAGAGGAGGAACGTGGTCAGTCGCCACAATTTGCTCTCACCAGACCTGAGATTTCTCTCGTACCCATAAATTCCTCTGAATGGTGGAGAACATCGTTTATAAACCATAGGCGCATGTTTCGATGATCAAAATCATTTTAAAGTTGAACTTCGCATATTTCGCAGAGCTAAAAGCAAGACAATTTCTTCCATCATGGCTAGTGTGGCGCAGATGCTAGAACCCGCCTTTACGCATGCGTGACGTTGTAAATTGTACGGCAAGTGTAAACACATGAATCGGATATGGGTCACAATTAAAAGAATGTGCAAACAGACAGGCAAAAAAATCAGATATAGGCAACAAATCAGAATTGGGCATTACGACCTGACAGTGTAAACGGGGCCTAAGTGTGAACTCTTGAATTTAAGTTTTTTTTGGAACAACTGAATTGTTTCATGCTCAATCCACTTAAATTTGTACAAGCTAATTTGTAAAATTTAATTCATTCATGTTGTCTAAACACAAATTGATTGTGTGGAACCTAACATTTTTTAAAGTGTATACAACTGAAATTACATAAAAGATACTGCCGCATTTGTAGGTAAGACATTAAGAATGGAATGGAGAGAAAGATGGAAGTACCAAATAAAACATTTCGATAAATAAAATTAACATTCAACTTGTAGAAATTATATATATATTTTTTCAAATAAATTTTACCAATTCAATAATAAATGAATTATTGATTTAAAAATGCCATTCTTTCTGAAAATAATAGCTGGCTATTGCATCTCGAATTCAAACTAGTATATTAAACCCATTTATATTAAAACAGCATGCAGGATCGTAGGATTTCATAGATCTATAACTGCACTGCCTTTGAAAATCTGCCGGCTGAAGGGATCTTAGTTGACATGCGGCAAACATTGGGTTTGGATGCATCTCGTTCACTATATCATGCGATCAAGTAACTGCCGGCATTAGCATTACCATATCTAGTCCAACTGACAAGAAGATTGAGGCCACCATTTGGCATCTCTCTCAGTGCGACTTGATTTTCATATTTTTCATCTCACAACCATATTGCAGCAGCCATACAAACACACAAACACCAGTTTTTCTTATGAACAGGAAGTGACACAGCAGGCATCCATGACTAGCTGAAGACTTATGATCCCATTTCAGCTCTATTTCAGGAGAAGAAGATCAAGTTCACATCAGACGCAGCCCTGAATTACCATAATACTGTCCTCGAATGAGAGAATCCAATAATCCTCCAGCGCTCTGTCTACATACATCGCCTGCCATATGAGTTTGGCTAATACTTTGCTCAGACCATCTGTCACTGGAATATTATTGTAAAGCGCCTCGATGTAAAGCAGTCCAAAACAAACGGCAGCAGATGAACATCGTTCCTCGAAATCTTCTTACCGGTTTACATTTGTGGCAGAAATGCCAATCCGTAATGAGAGAAATGAGATCGCACACACGCGACGTACATGCGCTCGCATACAAGCTAGCCGTATTGATTTCGAAGCAGAAATGGTGACTAGCGCAGCCACCGGTCTTCAGGCAGATGTCTAATAGACTTCGGCGAGTCTTCACTTCATCACGCCAGGCCACCGCTGACAGTTAGATGCTGGAGGGCAATTAAAATTAAAGCGTGGCTGATTAGAATATCATATTCATCTGGATGGTAATTACAGTGTCTGGCTTGGTATAAATAATTAATTATGCAAAACCCATGCAGCTGCCACTGGCTAGAGTTAACTGACTTTCTGTCAATATCTCACAGTGCTGGAAAGGATAAAGAGACTGAGGAAATAAGCACTTTAGCTGCTATCTTTTTTCCCCTGTCGGCCCACCGAATCAGTTTCTGTTTGCCCTCTTTGTGGCACTTTGGGGACAATGTGAGCTTCTTTTAAAGCTTGGAAGTTATAAAGGGCAGCGAACGGAGCTACAACCTCTCATTAATACAAATGAACTCTTTAGACGTATTTCATTTACTCTGGGAGATGTGTTAGCTTGGCATTACCTCTGTGAAATTAATGATGAATTATAAGAACGAAACCTCCTAGATTAATGTCGGGAGAAGAAATATTTCCCCTCAAACTGATGAATTTCATGTGTTTGAGGAAAGCTTTTATTGTTCCAGCTTGTCAGAGGAATGGTGGTTTCAGAGATTTCATTGGTAATGTTGTTTTCCTTTCATTTGTCCTGAGGCTCCGCGTTACAACAAGGCAAACCTCCTCCACCCTCCGCTGGATATTTCATTAGCCTTCTACAGACTGATTGATGATGGGAGTCACTCACACTGGAGCAAGACTGGATGCTGGTGACTGGTGAGGAAACCTCAAGCAACCCCGTGGCTTCACAGACTTTTACAGAGAGTAATGTTTTAGGTTTTACAATCAAGTACATCCAGCCTGATCTCACAAGGAACTATTTTACATTTTGTCAGTTTAGTGGCTCATTCATATGAAAATGTATGATTTTTTTTCTTAAAAGAAGGCATGGCACCAATCCCCACCCCTAAACCCAAACGTCATTAGGAGATGGGCAAATCGTACTAAACTGTACAAAGAGATCTTACGAATTCATACAAACTAGCCTCAATCTAAAACTTTCAAATTACCATGAGATACCGTTGGCACAACACATGCTAAAAATAATCATCAAAACATTGTGCTAACTTTCCACTGTTCTCCTATGATGATCAGGGCTGTACACCTATTTGCACTTTTACAATGTAGATTGTGTCAAAACAGCTTAAGATAGAAGTTCTAGCAAACTGAAACTGTCAGTCCAGTTTTCAGAGTTGAAGTTCACACAGTTCCACAGTTCAGTGTGGTTTAAATTTCACTGCTGAAAGTCCAAACACTTAAGAGCAAATCCATCGGTGCGCAGCTCCACAAGTCCCAAACCAAGCAAGGCAGTGGTGACAGTGGCGAGGAACAAAACTTCACCAATTGACAAAAGTGAAGGAAAAAAAACCTTGAGAGAAACCAGGCTCAGTTGGGCATGACCATTTCTTCTCTGGCCGAACTTCCATCATGGAGAAGCTACAGTAGTGAGTAGGTCACCAGCAGGTGTTCAAGCTGGCCCAGAGGATCAATGCAGAAATGTTTTCTTTAGACAAAAAAAAAAGAGATATTTGTTTTTGCCAGGACAGTGTAGTGGCAGGAAATGAAGTTGGAAAGTGTGAGAGAGAGAGATGTGGGATGAGATCAGGAATGGTTCATGAGTCAGGACTCGAATTTGGGATGTGAAAAGCATAATGGCGCTACAATGACCTTAGACGTGTCTTTTAAGTTGTTATTTATATAATGGTATTCTGGGGCCTGAAAATGCACAATTTTGAAAAGGGGTTTCCAAGTACTATTTTTTTATGCTACCAGTATCACCTTGTATACAGTGGTCGCTGGCTATATAACGCGGTTCACTTTTTACTGCCTCGCAGTTTTGCAGATTTTTTTTGGTGCAATTTGACATGACAATTTCTTCTTTTTTTTTTTTTTACAGCGCATCCTGATTGGCTGTAGGCCATTGTCAATCAATCTCCTCATTGTCTCCTGTACAGTACAGAATGTGTTCAGCTTGCCAAATTAACAAGGATGCAAAATGTTTTTTTTCTCAGCGGATGTGCCAACAGGTTTTGATCTTTGGTTTTATTCTATAATACTGGACTAATTTTTCTATGAAAGTTTGAACTTTCAGAGTGTTTAAACAAAAGAGAAAAGTGTGAAAATGTTAATGCCTGTCTAAGAAAGTGTGTAGTGAGAGGTTTTACAGCCTTAAAACATCTATAATAATTGTAAAAAATAATGCTAACTACTTGGATTTTGCGAATCTTTCTCGTAACTCCTGCGAATAAGTGTGGTTTATTTATAAACTAATTTCGAGAGGATCACATGCTTATGATCAACACGGCTTGCACCTTATTAGCTCCGTAATCTGTCCTATTAGTTGATTACGGACACACTATAAATAACCAGAGATTTCACTCCAGTTATCTTCGTCTTGAAGTTTCCCCCCTTCCACCCCTACTTCTACCCTTTTTCCTATAGGACGACAAAGCCGGTTCAACCTCCTATTGGGCCGGTTACCGTTTCTGTTAGCGTTGCATGTTCTCTCCGTGTTCGCGTGGGTTTCCCCCGGGTTTTCCGGTTTCCTCCCACCGTCCAAAAACATACACCATAGCCAATCGACTAAACCAAATGATTACCTAAGACAAACTTAGTTTACACTTCTCACACGGCAACAAGCAGGGGAGTTCTCGAGACCTTCCTGAGCTCGAACTCCCCTCTCACCCTTCTAACGAGAGGGAGCCCCGGGCTCGAGTATATACGAGCTCAGGGCTATCTCCCGGGACAGCATGCCAATTACGCTTTATTGATCATCAGCTAAGTGTGAACTCTTGAAAAAGGGACCACTGTATTACAAAAACATGATTTTGTGGCAACTGTGACATCAAGCACATATGTATTATGTATTGAGTATATTGGCATGCTTGAGTGCTTGAAAAACAACAACAAACTAAAAACCAAACAGAACAATGGTGGACTACATAACCAAATGTGTGCAAGTGCTTCTTGACAAACTTACATTGCCAAATACTGGCCTGGTATGCATAAAAAAAACCTTTGCTGAATGAATTTATGTGTACGTGAAACTTTAAAAAAAATGTATTACATTGTTGTTAAATCAAAGTGATCTGAAAAAAAAAAAAAAAATATATATATATATATATATATATATATATATATATATATATATATATATATATATATATATATATATATATATATATACTGATATACACTGATGAGTTCAAACCGAGCATCAGAATGGGGAAGAAGGATGATTTAAGTGACTTTGAACGTGGCATTGTTGTTGGTGCCAGACAGCCTGGTCTGAGTATTTCAGAAACTGCTGATCTACTGGGATTTTCACGCACAACCATCTCAAAGGTTTACAGAGAATGATGAGAAAAAAGAGAAAATATCCAGTGAGTGGGAGTTCTGTGGGCACAAATGCATTGTTGATGCCAGAGGTCAGAGGAGTATGGCCAGACTGGTTCGAGCTGATTCAAAGGCAACAGTAACTCAAATAACCACTCGTTACAACCGAGGTATGCAGAAGAGCATCTCTGAATGCACAACACGTCCAACTTTGAGGCGGGAGGGCTACAGCAGCAAAATACAACACCGGGTGCCTCTCCTGTTAGCTAAGAACAAGAAACTGAGACTACAGTTAGCACAGGCTCACCAAAATTGGACAATAAAAGATTGGAAAAACATTGCCTGGTCTGATGAGTCTTGATTTCTGATGCAACATTTGAATGGTAGGGTCAGAATTTGGCATCAACAACATGAAAGCATGGATCCATCCTGCCTTGTATCAATGGTTCAGGCTGCTGATGGTGGTGTAATGGTGTGGGGGATATTTGCTTGGCACACTTTGGGCCCATTAATACCAATTGAGCATCGTGCCAATGCCACAGCCTACCTGAGTATTGTTGCTGACCATGTCCATCCCTTTATGACCACAGTGTACCCATCTTCTGATGGCTACTACCAGCAGGATAACGCGCCATATCATAAAGTGGGAATCATCTCAGACTGGTTTCTTAAACCTGACAAAGAGTTCACTGTACTGAAATGGCCACCACAGTCACCAGAACTCAATCCAATAGAGCACCTTTGGGATGTGATGGAATGGGAGATTCACATCATAGATGTGCAGCCAACAAATCTGCTGCAACTGTGTGATGCTGTCATGTCAAAATATACTAAAATCTCTGAGGAATATTTCCAGTACCTTGTTGAATCTGTCACAAAGTATTAAGGCAGTTCTGAAGGCAAAAAGGGGTCCAACCCGGTACTAGTAAGGTGTACCTAATAAAGTGGCCGGTGAGTGTATGAACACATTTAAATTACCATCTGATGAAAAAAAAAAAAAAAAACATAAACAATGCACTTTAAAATGACAGACTTTAGAAGTGTAAAAAAATACTAGTATAATGTAACACTAGAAATAATTCAAAATAATGATTTATCCCTTTTGATATGACATTTAAACATTAGACATTATAACTGGCTCATCTAATTAATTTTTTCCCAGTGATTTTACAGTAGTAAATAAACACTCCAGTATCAGAAATGGCAAGCTTCAGACATCTCGGTATTATGATCAAAATAGAATACAATCAAACTTTACAACTACAAAAGTAATCGGGAAGAACAAGGCAGCAGATGGATCCGAGATGATTTCCAAGTCACCGAATATTCCTTAGAGCACAGTTAAATGTATAATTAATGAATGAAGAGAATATGGCACAGCTGTACATTTATCTAGAACAAACTGTCCTCAAAAACCGAATGACCAAGCAAGGGCAAGCTTACAGGCCATTGACAACTGTTTGAAAGAAAAGCTTCACTTGACTAGAATATAGACATTTTTGGCTAAATCCACCACAGCTTTTTTGGACAGTCACATAAAGAAAACCACTGTGAACAAGATGTCATACTGTTTGACATTTCAGCGTTGGATTGCCAGAAACCTCTCTCATACCAGCTAACAGAATGTTTCATACCGTTTCAGCCATGAAACTTAACCCAGCTAATCATTTTATGTTCTGAGAATGATTTATTTTAGTTGTGGAAATGGTGATTTAAAACATTCAAATGTCCAGTTTGCTTAACATTGCCTGAACGTTTTTGTAAGGTTAGTATAACATTAATGCAACATTCATTCCAACTAAATCTACCTAAAATACAATGTTGTATGAACATTGATTTGGATATTTTTTGTACAGTACAGAATGCGTTCAGCTAGCCAAATTAACATACATCTTCGATTGCAAGCAGTGTGAGTTGTAGAGTAAGAGTTGTAACTGTCCGCAGCAAGACCATCGTAAAGAGGGTCGCACACCAGATGTGCCAACAGGTTTTGATCTTTGGTTTTATTCAATAATACTGGACTTACTTTTCTACAAAAGTTTGAACTTTGAGAGTGTTTAAACAAGAGAGAAAAGTGTGAATTTTGTAAATCTACCGAACGTTATAAGAACATTGATTTGGAACATTCCAAAAATGTTTAAATGTCCAGTTTTTAAACTTTGGGCAGAAATTTCCTTGCCACCAAATATACCTTAAAATGTGCTGAATGTTCTATGCGCATTGTTCTAATAACATTTTCTATCAACATTAGGAGAATGTTTTCTAACTAGTAATAACACCCATGAGAACTTTCCATAAGCATTATTTTAAAAACGTTTGGTTAAACGTTCAGACAACTTTTAAAGAATGTTTGGAAAAGTTGTGGGAATGTTCCCTGTTAGCTTGGAACATGTTTGGCATTATCTAAACACTTCACATAATCAGAAACACACATGAGCAGTTCTGCAGAGAAGATAGTGGAAAAATGGCTTTTACTAAATAAAAACTTGGCCAGCACGGTGGCTCAGTGGTTAGCACTGTCGCCTCACAGCCAGAAAATCACTGGTTCGAGCCCCGGCTGGGTCAGTTGGCATTTCTGTGTGTAGTTTGCTTGTTCTCCCCATGTTCGCGTGGGTTTCCTCTAGGTATTACTTATGCTGAATAAGTTGGCGGTTCATTACACTGTGGCATTACCCCTGATAGATGAAGGTACTAAGCCAAAGGAAAATGAATGAATTAATGCAAACTTGCAATTTTTAATAAACATAAATTGAGCAATTTGTAGTTTGATCAGTTTTAAGACATCGGTTCTACTCTCTGTGGTTCAGAAGAGTAAAATAACAACATGCATATACTTTTAAGAAGAGTGAACACTTTTAAAACACCTCACAAATAAGTAATTATGTTTATATGCCTCATTAGCACAACCTTCTCAAAGGCATCCATAAGCCCTTATACAGATGATAATCTAATGCAGAGCATTATATAACAGTGCGGTTGTTCTGTTCCGTGTGGGAATTTTATGGGAACTAGTGTTGGAACCAGAACAAAGGAAGCACAAGATCACTTAGCATGTTTATTAAACTTCAAGTTACCCTTCAATTACTCCCCAGCTACCCTATACTGTATGTGCAGAGTCATAGCTTCAGCTGAAGCCAGCTGCTATATCATGTCAGCAGAGCATGGATGAACTTGAGAGAGTTAAAAATAAAGCAACCGCACTGCATAAATCCTGACATAAACGCTGGTTAATTACTAGCAGCCTTGAAAAGAATCATTCCTTACAGAGGAATCATTGGGTGGGCTCAGAGTTTTGGAGATTACGGCACTTTTCTGACCACAGCTGGGCTAAATCACTGCTTACGTTGGGATCATTTCCCAGTGACTTCTACAATCATATGTAATCTTAAGCATATTTGTCAAATTAAATCCATGTTAAAGCCTTGTCATATACAAATAGGTCAAATAGTAAATTGTTATGTGATTATACAAAATATTGCCCTGAAATGATATTAGGCCTGACAGATCACCATGATACGCTATGAGCTCAACTGTTGGGCTAATGGGCTAATGTAGTTTGTATTGACCACTTGAAAACAGTTCAATAATGATATACTTGGGTAATACTGTTGATGTATGCATGTTCTGCATGCCTTCTAGTTTTGCACTGAGAGAGATTAATTGCTCTTCTTTACTATGGGAAATTAGTTCATTACACAGTATGCCTATAAACTCGGAAGAGGCATGCCAAGCCAGATGTTTTTTCAGGGGTAGATTAATGTTTAAACTTGTATTTTGTAGTTTGGGAAGCTCAAAATGTCACTTTATGTGGTAAGAACTCTTTTATAGAGATGCATTTGCATATAGAAACATACACAGGTACTATACAATAGTGTGTAAAAGAGTTTGTTCTTATTGATTTCGTTTTTTTTTTTTTCATGTTTGTCACACTTTAATGTTTAAGATCATCAAATTAATTAAAATATCAGTTAAAGATGACACAAGTAAACACATCATGCAGTATATATATATATATTTCTTTTTTAATAGAGGTTTTAGTGTTTGCCCCTAAACCTAATAATTGGTTTGGCCACCTTCAGCAGCTACAACTGCAATCAAGCATTTTAAATAGTGTGCAACGAGACTTTTACAGAAATGGGGAGAAATTTTGACCCATGAACTGCCTTTTAAAGGTCATGCCACACCATCTCAATTGGATTCAGGTCAGGACTTTGACTAGGACACTCCATAGTCAAAGCGTTTTTTTCTCTTCTTCAGGCATTCAGTAGTGACAAAACGTTTTTACACATTGTTTTATGTATATATAATATAAATAATAGTAAAAGAATGCTGCAGTATACAGTTGAAGTCCGAATTATTAGCCCCCTGAATTATTAGCCCCTTTTTATTTTTTCCCCAATTTCTGTTTAACGGAGAGCAGATTTTTTTAACACGTTTTTCAACATAAAAGTTTTAATAACTCATTTCTAATAACTGATTTATTTTATCTTTGCCATGATGACAGTAAATAATATTTGACTAGATATTTTTCAAGACACTTCCATACAGCTTAAAGTGACATTTAAAGGCTTAACTATGTTAATTAGGTTAACTAGGCAGGTTAGGGTAATTAGGCAAGTTATTGTATAACGATGGTTTGTTCTGTAGACTATTGGAAAAAAATAATAGCTTAAAGGGGCTAATAATTTTGGCCTCAAAATAGTTTGTGAAAAATTAAAAACTGATTTTATTCTAGCTGAAATAAAACAAATAAGACTTTCTCCAGAAGAAAAAAAATATCAGACATACTGTGAAAAACTCCTTGCTCTGTTAAACATCATTTGGGAAATATTTAAAAAAGAAAAAAAAAAAAAAGGGGGGGGGGGGGTAGGGGGGGGTTGGGGGGGTTGGGGTTGGGCTAATAATTCTGACTTCAACTGTATATATGAAGTATATATGTATATGTATATATATATAAATATATATAGTCAAAAATTATAATTGATTTGACTTTTTATTTTTTATTTTACATTAAAATAATGTTACATTTAAACAGAAGACAAAAACACCATCTTATAATAATGTAAAAATGGCATTCCATTGTAGGAATGAAAATTATCATATGCATTTGTTTATACTATATGGCAAAACATGTCTTTTTCACCAATGAAGGTCCATACTGACTCCAAAGGCAGATAATGGTAAGATCAGGGCCTGGTGTGTGCACTATGGGGGTTTTACGATGTGGTCACATGTTGATTGGTCAGTTTGATTGTCTCAGTATTTGGGCTTTGGTCATATGGTCAAGAAAGATACAAAATAGTCAGTATTATTTGTGAACTTTGCTCTGTCTCTCCTGCTTTGCTTCTCTCCTGCTCTGGAGGGTTTCTTCTCTGGCTTTCCTGCTACAGGCTTTTTTTGAGGCCTACTTACTCTCTTTGTCTCTCTCTCCCTCCCCCTGTCTCTCTCTTTCAGGTAACTTTATTTTACATTTAAGCTGGGCACAATTATTATCATATGTTTTTATCATTTCATGTTTTATCATTTTATACAGTTATTTTATAACTAATTCAGTTGTAACCATGGATAATTATTGTCATTAAATCATCTCATTTTCAAGTATTTGTGAATTACTTTTGATTTAACACCAACACTTAATTGCTCTATATTGCAATACAATACAATCGCATATTAGCAACGCTCTCCCACATTATTAGCTATTAGTACTGCCCTTATTTCAGTTTTGGTATAAGATTGCAGAAGGATGACTAATTAGTATGATGGTTTTACCAACATACTAATTTTTTAGTCATTCGTTAAAACTACAGTTCGAACCGCTGTAGTTAAAAAACATTTTTTACACCATAAATACCTTACATGCAAAAACATTTGATATTTTTCCATTGAAAAAGAATTGCTTATTTTTTAAATATTTTTTTTACTTAATTTAATGTTTCATCTGCTGTTAAATAATTACATTAATTTAATTATTATTTTATTATATGTTAAATGTTATTGTTATTATATTTTGCATTATTTAATGTTGCACTTTACATGCACAACACAGAATCTCACTTACTCACTCACTCACTTATTCCCTCATTGCGGAATCTGCTAAATGCTGATTATTTTACCACAATAAAATAAATCACACAAAAAGCATTTTATTTTTAATGCAACTTGACTATATTTTTCTGTTTAGAGAATTTTACATTGGAACAAAATACAAAATGCTGGCAAGATTTGTCTTGTTAAACATGTTAAAAGTGTTTAACAAACTTTTGAATCCTCTGAGTGTACAGCTGGTAACCATTGGTTGATCAAGACCATCTGATGCAGCGTTTATCTGAAACCTCAAATGTCAAGAAAAAAAAAAGAAGGAGAGCTAAATCATAATCCTTAAAACATATTTGGTTTGACTCAGCAGATTTGACTATAACTGCTTTAAAAATAGAGCCTTCATGTCTCAGCTGACACACTTTCCATGTCCTTCAAGTGGACTTTTCTGGGTGCACCTGGTGCTACTGGCAAACAGGGCCAGGATTTGAACATGGTATGGCGGCACTGAGTGAAAAGAGCATCACAGCTGTTTGGTTGTTGGCCTTCATCGCCTGGCACAGACCTGAGAACCTGCATTTCTTCCTCTCTGTGAGCAGCATGCAGGAGAATCAGCCTGTCAGCTACTAAAACCTGCCAAAACAAGCCTGGACCCCTCCCCTCACATCAGGGGCATAGATGGCCCTGGGCTTTTGGGACAAAGTTATTAGTTTTTTTTTCCCTTTTTTTTCTTCTCTAGACCCAAACCTGACTCTCCATGCTATGCAATGCTTTATTGTGAGCAGAGAGCAGCTGTTGGTTAATTTAATGACTACGAACCATAGCAGAGAAACACAGTGGGTGACAATATGCAGTCAACATTTGCGATTTCACAGAAAGCACATTAGATAATTGTGCTGGGAATATACATGAAAATATATTTTCGCTTAAGACCAGATATATTAGTGTTTTTAATAGATCTCAAAGCCTCATATAACATGCACAAAATTAGGCTTTTAAAATATTTTCTCTTAATGACATGCACTCAAATGCATGTACTGCATTTTCTACCGAGCTTCAAAAAATATTTTTTAATGTGCATATGAAAGTGATTAAGACGAGAAACAGGAAGTGATTGAGTTTTATTTTTAATTATTTATAGAACATCTTACTGAGGCCATTTCTGTCATTTATAAATAAACAAACAAATTAATAAACCAGTTAACACAGCTAAATTTAGAAGGTTAAACATGAAATTGTGATGCTTAAACTCAAATTCAAGAGTTCACACTTAGATATTGCTTGACGCTAGTAGCAGGTTTAGCATGCTGTCCTGGGAGAGAATCCTGAGCTTGGAGATAATTGAGCCCAGGGCTCCCGCCTGATTAATTAGCATGTAAGAGGGTCCGAGAATAGGTAGATCTCGAAAGCTCCCCCTGGTAAAAGAAGGAAAAGGAGAAGGAGAAGGTGGGGTGGAAGGGAGGATTCTTCCAAAATGAAAATAAGGCAGTAGGGTAAAATCTGTCTATTTATTGTAGACTTGGTGGGCGTGGTGTACGACAGAAAATTGCAGTCAACGTCATTTTTGCTCGAGAAAATGTCTACAGTAAAGCTGTACGGGTCGCTCACATATCATATGAGAAGCACTTCTCACAAAACAGATGCTTTATACACATAAATACTTCTCAATAAATGTCTAGTACCAACTTTTCTATGAACATGAGTTGATTATAACTGCAGATCAATGACAGTGCGAAATAGCCAACTGTAACATCTGCAATTATATAAAATAAATAAATAAATGCAACATATATGAACACATACAGACCCTTACAGATATGTTACCAATTACAGAAAAACTACACACAGCATACATTTAGTCCTTATATATAGCCCCCAGTCAGTGCAAACCTCTCATGATTAAATGTGTCTTTAATCTTCAGCAGCATGTGTAGCCTCTTGTTAGAAAGTAATTCCATCATTCTGAGTTCATAATAGTCCGAAAGGTGATAATAATAGTTAAACATGGCAGTTTGTTCACGCTTGCTGAAAAAATAATGTGCTTCTTTTTTCCGGCTTCTCTTTCTCCTTTTTTTCGCGCGTCACTCTCGTGTTTGTCAGTTTCTGACAGGATCAGGTTTCAAAAGCACGTCAAGAAGTTTGTTATTTTAAATATAGACGCGCGGCGAGCGCAAGCAAGAAAGCGAAACCGCTCACGCTTCAGACTGGCTCGTAAAAAACTACGGGGCACAGGGTAAAATCTGCTCTTTTTTTTTTGGCTTTGTGGCTGTTCATCAAGGTGACGACAAGGTTTGTTTGAGCCCGGGTCGACCATGGCTTGTTATTATATGTATATATAATTACGATGTAATCTCTCAGCTGTGTATTTAAAACATGGCGGCTTCTTTGTTTTCATTCTGGCTTGTTGCGTGAGCGAATGACGCATCTCTGTAAACCAATAGTGTTCAGCTGCGCGTCTAGCTCCGCCTTTTGGTACCCTTTCTCGTGTTTGGTACCCTTTCGAAAGGGTGGCGAAAAAGAGGTACGGTACCGTATGGTTCAGTTCGGTACGCCTTTTGACAGTGGAAATGGCCATAAAAGTGTACTGAACCATACCGTACCAGCCATTGGATCAATCTGATTGGATTATTACTGATTACGGATGAGGGACCAGCTGTGATCCATCATATCACATGCTCCTCTTGAAATTAGTTTGTAAAACTTCAAGTAAATCTGACTTTAAAATATAAAGTCACATAATGAGATTTAAAGTTACTTTTATGACATGTAGTTGGATTTATAAGATGAAATTGTGAACTAAAATTAAGTCAGATTGTTAGATTTAAATACACAATCATGAAATCTGGATGAAATTATGAGCTACAAGTATAAAGTCAAATAAACGTGCAATATAAAATCTAATTCATGTGATACAAATGGAATTCTAAGACACAAATCAGTAGCAAAATGATATACAAAGTTTCACTGAGATACAGTTGAATTTGTGAAATACAAAGTCACAATTATGAGATATAGAGGAAATTATGAGATAAGGCAAATTAAAGTGATAGTTCACCCCAAAATCCGCCTACTTCAGCCTCCACATCAAAAATCCTGAAAGCAAAGAAGGTCAAGGTGCTCCAGGATTGGCCAGTCCAATCACCAGACATAAACATTATCAAGCATTGCTGGGTTAAGATGGAGGAGGAGGCATTGAAGATGAATCCAAAGAATCTTGATGAACTCTGGGAGTCCTGCAATAATGCTTTCTTTGGCATTCCAGATGACTTTATAATAAGTTATTTGAGTCATTGCAGAGATGTATGGAAGTCATACACAATATTAATTCTTTTTCCACTGCACCATGACTTCCTATACTATACTGTACATATTTCTGTAAAGTGACAAGACTTTGTCTTAGCAAAGTCAGACCTTACTGTCCTAATTAAATAATTAAAAATCAAGGCATGATCATATTTTATTTTGGTAAAATAAGCATAATCTAGAGGCCTTTGCCTTTTATATAAGCCACTTCTGATACCAAATGATCAACTAGAAGCAGTGCTTGGATCCAGCATGTTAGCGGACGCGGTAAGAGAGCAGTTGAGGAGAGGGATCGGTAAAATGACGTGCCGGATCCGGCGTGTTCCGGCACAAATTAAGCCCTGACTAGAAGTCAACTTGGATAGGTGACAAGACTTTTGTCAGGTAGTGTATATCTTCCTTTGTGTTCAACAGAAGAAAGAAACTCAAACAGGTTTGGAACAAGGGAAGGATGTTTAAATGATTAGAATTGAAAACTTGTTGTGAACTATCCCCTAAGTAGCAATGTAAGATACAATGTCACAGTTATGAGATACTGTAAAAAGTCAAATTAAAACATAAGTCACAGTTGTAAGATGAAATACAGATGAAATGATGAGATAGTAACACTTATGAGAGTTGAATCTGTGAAATATATTCAAAATAAATTCAGATTGTAAGAAAAAAACCACACTTTTGGAATTTAAAATCTAAAATATGAGATATAGATAAAATTATGAGATATCTAGGAACATTTATGAGAGTTTAAACTGTGAGATATAACTAAATTGAATCAGATTGTAAGACAAAAAGTCACACTAGTGATATTTAGAGTCATAATTATGAAATCTAGATCAAATTATAAAATATAGTCAGATTAATTAACAATAAAGTAACATTCATGAGATATAGTTGTAATTGTGACATATAAAGTCAAATTAAGTCCCCTGTGTGTGATAAAGTCCAATAAACATGAAATATTACATTGTGAACTAAAACTGAACTCAGTGTGAGATATTAAGACTCTATCACATGATATAAAGTCACATCGGGGATATAAAAATCACACTTTCATGAAGTCATAATTTGAGATATAAAGTCACACTGAGTGAAATAAAGGTGCAACTAATAAAGGGGGCCGAACAGTCTGCTGTCAGCCTTAAAAATAGAAGTAGCTCTTTCAAGGTGGCCTTTGAAGATGGAAGTTCCTGCAATTTATTCTCTTTCTTTCCATCTCAGCCTCACTTAGACCCCCTCAAGCCTGAAAATGGTTAGAGAAGGCGTGTCTATGGGGCACTCTGGGTAAAAACACATAAAACCCCCTCATCCTTCACAATTTTCAGTCTTGCACTTTGCACCATTGTGCTCCTCTTTTGCAGTTTGTTCCTCCCACCTGCTGTTGGCAGATATTGACTGAGCAAAAACAGGAGACCCCCAAAAAACAGCATACAAATTTCCTGCGTCTCTGCCTGCATGCTGAAAGGCTGTATCTGAGCCATGCAGGACCGTTACGCCTCTCCGAGACAGCAAAGGAAAGACATAAATCAAGGCTGTTTCATGTAAGATATGAGATTTTCATTGAGCCTTTCAAATGAAGCCTTTTATGCTGGGAAATGATTGACAGTTGTAATGGCGTAATGCTCACAGAATGAACTGAATAGAAAGAGGCAGTGAGCCAACGCAGATTTGATCATGAAAAAAGCCAGCCTCCAAAATAGAGCTGGCAGCTGATTCTGCTTTAATGCAGCTCATAATGTGGAAAACCGGGAGCCCTTTCCTGTCCATAATTGCGGGGTACCGGCATTAAAATGCGGTGGTTGCTTTAAAATGAAAAGCTTCTTGGTGCAAAGGAACTCCCTGTTAACAAGGCTGTAAATTACCACAAGGTCGAAGCACTTCAGTTTGCTCTGAGGTTGAAGAAAACAAACCTTGTTTAAAGTTAATATGGATCAATGCTGAAATATGAATAGTAATGGAAAATAACCTCATGAATGACAACACTTTTCCTTTAAGAAATGTAATATCAAAGACGCTGTTGCTGTGCTATATATTGCATTTGTATAATCTTTCCAGGACGAGGAAGGACAAGGGTAAAAACTACTTTAATGAATTTAATACGATGATCATGATGATATATTAACTGCACCTTTCAAAAGTTTGGGTTGTTAATAATTAATGTAAGAATTTCCAATTATAAACCGCTCTTTCTATTGCCATCGCAATGTGACTTGAACATGTGACCTTGCAGACTTCTTTGGTTTTATTTGAAGGATTCTGGATGTCTTTGCTGGAAGGATCAAAAGGGTTTGACATTTACATGTGATCCTGGCAGTTTCTTTTACACTTTATGACACATGAAATGAAAGCTTATACAATGTTCGAGATTTTGCTAAAAAAGTCAATCTGTACTGTAATGTCAATGTCATGCAAAGGAAAGGGATTCATTCAAACTAGCTCACACAGCCAGGTCTATGCACTTTCAAATGTAATCAAATTTCATAAAAGTATAAATTTAATGAGCTCATCTGTCAACAAAACTCTAGCAAATTACAGAGTTTGTTCAAACAGCCATTGCTATTGTAATTGTAATGTAATGCAATGTGTATTTATATAGTGCCTTTATTGTGTATGGCCATACACCCAAAGCGCTTCACAATCATGAGGGGGGTCTCTTCACACCACCACCAGTGCGCAGCACCCACTTGGATGATGCGATGGCAGCCACAGGACAATGGCGCCAGTGCGCTCACCACACACCAGCTATTGGTGGAGTGAAGAGACAGTGATAGGGCCAATTCGGTGGATGGGGATGATTAGGAGGCCAGGATGGGTAAGTGCCAATTGAGGGACTTTGGCCAGGACACTGGGGTTACACCCCTACTCTTTACGAGAAGTGCCATGGGATTTTTAATGACCACAGAGTCAGGACCTCGGAAAGACGGCGCCCACTGACAGTGTAGTGTCCCCTTCACTTTTACTGGGGCATTAGGACTCACACAGACCGCAGGTTGAGCGCCCCCTGCTGGCCTCTCTAACACCACTTCCAACAGCAACCTAGTTTTCCCATGTGGTCTCCCATCCAGGTACTGACCAGGCTCACCCCTGCTTAGCTTCAGTAAGTAACCGGTCTTGGGCTGCGGTCTTGGGCTGCAGGGTGATATGGCTGTGGCGAATGGAGGACATGCAGACAGGGGTAGTTCCAAATGCAGCTTTATTTAGAATGGTCAGGCAGGCTGCGGTCAAACATCAGCATAAACAGTGTAGTAGATTATCCAAAAGCGTAATTCAAAGATTCAAAAAGGTTCAGGGTAGGCAGCAACGAATCAGAAAAATGATAAACATTTCAAAGTCAAAAAACACGAGAAACAAGGAAAATGCTTTGAATGACAGCAACAGCTAATCAATACTTAGCAATGTGAAAGAGAAAGTAAGGGGTATTTATAGTCCGTGTAATCAGTGATGATGAGTTTCAGAGTGTGTGTGTGCGCGCATGCATGCCCAAATGGGTGTCAGCTGAGGCAGGAGTGATTGGCGCAAAGAGTTCTGGGAGTTGTAGTTAATAGGAATAGCGAAAGTAATCTCCAGTGGGGAAAACACAGTTATCATCAACAGCTATAATCAGATGCTTTCTTAACTGCTGTTTTTAGTAATTTTTGTTTCTTTTTTTTACTAAGAAAAAGTACAGAAAAAAACACTAATGTGTTTTCATTTAAATTGTACATTTTTCTTCTAATTTTGGCATTCCGTCCAAACTGGGACAGTGTTTTTAGGCAAATATATATTTTTAACCCCCAAGCATCCATTGTATTGCAGCACTTGATTTTTCTCCCTTGTGAATACTTTTGGGCACAAAAGTCTCAAGTGTGAACCCAATTTTTATTTTAGACAAATGTCATATTACTGGCTTTGAAAGTACAAATGTAAAAAAAAATACACATTTCCCCATTCATTTTCATAAATTATAGAGTTGGACTTAACTTTTGCTGAATCAAATTCTCTTCTTTTGTTTGCTCAAGTGGCAAACCTGACAAAAAAGTAGACATAAAAAACAGCCATGTTTTAAATCACTCAGATAAAAACAATTATTTTTAAAATATATTTATTTTGCTCGTATTTTAAGTTGGATATATATGTTAAAAAAACACATTTATTTTATCATTGTATTTTTTATTTTATTTTATATACTATATTATTTATTTTACTTCAGCAGAATATCTCTCTGCAGTCAGTTGAGACTAACCAAAATAAAAAAAAATGTGACAATTTTGATGGCTTATGATGCCATGAATCAAAATATCCAACACTTCAATGTCCCTTTTTGACTGCAATTTGTGGGCTGTTTGTGGGGTTGTGTGTGTGAATGTGTGAGTGTTTGACACATTGAGCAGGTTAGGTTATATAGGGTCAGACCTTCATTTAGGTATGACTGATCAGCATTTTGTTTGATTTATTGGATTTTATTGGGAAAAAAATGCTTTAAATGTTGGTATTCCCCATTCACTTTCATAAATTATGGAGTTGGACTTAACTTGTTGAATCAAATTCTCTATTTTTGTTCTAAAAAGAAACCATGTCTTGAATCACTCAGATAAAAGAAACTATATAAAAAATAATAATAAAATAATAATAATAAAAAAACAAAAACAAAAAAAAACTATATGTCAAAATTATTTTGCCCACATATTCAGTTGGATGTTTATGTAAAATATGTTTATTTTTTTATTTTATCATTGTATTTTGTATTTTAGGCGTCACGGTGGTGAAGTGGGTAGCATGATCGCCTCACAGCAAAAAAGTTGCTGGTTCAAGCCCCGGCTGGGTCAGTTGACATTTTTGTGTGGAGCTCCGGTTTCCCTCACAGACATGAGATAAAGGTGAATTGTGTAAGCTAAATTGGTCGTAGTGTATGTGTGTGAATGTAAGAGTGTATGGATGTTTCCCAGTAATGGGTTGCAGCTGTAAGGGCATCTGCTGCATAAAAACATGTGCTGAATGAGTTGGCGCTTCATTTCGCTGTGGTGACCCCAGATAAATAAAGAGACTAAGCCGAAAATAAAATAAAATGAAATGAAAATTGGTATTTTATATACTTTAATATTGATTTTACTTCAGCAAAATATATCACTGCAGTCGGTTCAGACAAACCAAAATCCAAAAAAAAAAGTGACAACTTTGATGGCTTATGATGCCATGAGTCAAAATATCAAACATTTGAATGTCACTTTTTGACTGTAAATGTGTGGGCTGTTTGTGGGGTTGTGTGTGTATGTGTTTGACACATTTCGGTCTTGTGGAGCTGCACATGCTCTTCAGTGTTTGGACTTTCAACTGTGAAAATTAAACCACACTGAACTGAACTAAACTGAACTTCAACTCTGAAAACTGGACGGACACAGTTTCAATTGACCATAATCTTCTATTTTAAGCTGCTTCGACACAATCTACATTGCAAAAGTGCTATAGAAATAAAGATGAATTGAATTGAGTTGAATTGAGCAGGTTGTATAGGGTTAGACCTTCATTTAGGCATATGACTGATCTGCATTGTGTTTAATTTATTGGATTCTATTGGACAATTAAAAAACGATTTGAATTTTAGTATTTCCTATTTATGTCTTATGGGTGCCCATTTTTGAGCATGAGCAATGGTAAAGGATATTATCGGTTGTTTTGGAAGCTCTCCATTTGGACTGCATTGTTAAAGATTAATGTCAGTAAATTTACATGCTCCAGATTGCTTTTCTTCAAAGGACACAGAATTTTTGCTATGTTGTTTTGGCACATCTCCCAGTCTATACTCTCACTTGCTTTTGCAGCTTTATACTTCTGTGTTAATGGCAGCAACAACTCTGTCTCACTGTTGGTCAATTAAAAAAAAAAACTTGATGCTTTTGCTCAAAAACTAAATAAATACAAGGAGGAAATGATCCAGGTCAAATCATCTTTAAGCTTAACGCATACGCAGTATAGAGTTGCACTTGTAAAGTTTCAGTGTGGATAATAATTATTTTAGAAAATTATTGAAAAAGACAACAAACAAAATGCCATTTTGTTTACAGGTGCTACAGTAAAACTAAATTATGATGTTTTAAAAGTTTTCTATTGCAAATAAAAGCTGATCTTTCAAAGATTTTCAATAAAAATGTATTTAAAAAATCCAAAATGCCTTTTTAAATATTATTATTATTATTATTATTTTTTTACAAAATATTAAGCAACAGTTGGTCTTGACATTTTAAGACCAAGAAGAAACAACACTCAGCTTAAAATCAGCATGTTAGAATGCTTTCTGAAAGATTATGTGCACTCTAAAATTGTTTGTTTATTAACAGTTGTCCCACAGCTTCTGATTTACAGATGTTTTCCATTTATTTATGCTTTAGAATTACATTATACAACCTTTATCTCTGTTTTGTCAAATTTTGATTTATTTACAGTTGATTTATTGACACATTCAGTAGTCTAAAACACTATAAGAAATAATATACACAGTATAGAAATAAACCTGTAATACAATAGAGACGGTACTTGTACTGCTTTGCATTATTTTAGATGAATTCCCAGTATCTTTACTCCAAAACCGCTAGATGATCTCAATAAATGATGATCTCTGACAGTTAGCTCTCTGCAACTCTCACATGGTCGAGAAGCCAAGCAGGGCTGCGCCCGGTCAGTACCTGGGCGGGAGACCACATGGGAAAGCTAGGTTGCTGCCGGAAGTGGTGTTAGTGAGACCAGCAGAGGGTGCTCGACCTGCAGTCTGTGTGGGTCCTAATGCCCCAGTATAGTGAAGGGGACTCTATACTGCTCAGTGAGTGCCGTCTTTAGGATGAGATGTTAAACCGAGGTCCTGACTCTCTATGGTCGTTAAAAATCCCAGGATGTCCTTCGAAAAAGAGTAGGGATATAACCCCAGCATCCTGGCCAAATTTACTTACTGGCCTCTGTCCATCATGGCCTCCTAATCATCCCCATATCATAATTGGCTTCATCACTCTGTCTCCTCTCCACCAATCAGCTGGTGCAATATGGCTGCTGTCGTCATACAGATGAATACTGCACACTGGTGGTGGATGAGGAGATTCCCCCCCATGTGTAAAGCCATTTGAGTGTCCAGAAAAGCACTATATAAATGTAAAGAATTATTATTATTATCAAGATCCCATAATGTAATCCGAGAGTGTAAATAAATACAAAACTCCCATGAATCAAACAATGTTGGGAACTTAATCAACAGATATTTTCTTGCATTATGCCATTAAAGACATAAGCAATGGCTACTGAAAAATCAGCTGTGTCATTGCATAAAAAATTACACTTTAAAATTATATTGAAATAGAAAACAATTATTTTAAAATGTAAAATAAAAATAGTTCACATTATTACTTTACTGTAAATGCAGATTGTTCAAAATCCACACGTCACAGCTCAGCACTATTTTTTTCTTTCATTACATATGCAATATTTATCATAGATCATTGTTAATGCACAGAATTTCATCCTACATTTTAATCATGATTAACCAAACTGTAGTTTTACATCTTTTAGCAAAACATTTGTCTTTCTGTTGCTTAACTTAAGCCGATTTAATTTACAGGAAAACTATTATATATATATATATATATATATATATATATATATATATATATATATATATATATATATATATATATATATATATATATATATATATATATATATATATATATATATATATTAATTATAGGTGGGCATAGATAAATTTTTTTAATCTAGATTAATCTCGAAATTAATCTAGATTAATCTAGATTAAAATGGCTCATTTGATTTCTGCCGAAGGCATTCAGAATATGTGTGCTACCCAAATAATAAGTCTTTGAGAACGGGTTTCTCAAGCAAGGAGGCGCATTAGACCAGGGGCTCATCTCCTGTTTCCAAACTGCATCACAAACTGCTTGAGAAACTGTTCTACTATGATAATTGGTGATGAAAATAAATTATGTTCAATAAGATGTATATATATACATAATGTATATATATATATATATATATATATATATATAATGTATATATATATATATATATATATATATATATATATATATATATATATATATATATATATATATACATACATAATGTATATATATATATATATATATATATATATATATATATATATATATATATATATATATATATATATACATATATATATATATATATATATATATATATATATATACACACACACACACAGTATATATTTATATATATATATATATATATATATATATATATATATATATATATATATATATATATAATTTTAACATATCTTAGTACAACAGTATAAATAACTATAAATGAATAATGTTTATTAAAAAAAGATAATATTGATAATTAATTATAATGAACTACAAGTTTACACTAATACTTCTCAAGTGACCTTATGGATTTAACTAGCATATAGGTAAAAGTCCTCCATTGGATAATTGCTACATGGATGATTCACCACAGGCTCATTATTGATACGTACGCCTATATACATTTCTGGAGATCGCGAAATCTGTCCCAGGAGTTTTTTTTTTTTTTTTTTTTTTTTGCAGTTTTTGTTTTCGCAAATCCACCAGAAGCCACCATGTACACTTTTTCAGATCTTAAATTTCTCTCACGAGTGCCATTTGCGCCTGCTGTTCTCACATAAATACACAAGAGGCCGCTGTCGTCTGACTGATTGACAGACTGACCAGTAAAGTCAATTGGTAAAAAGTTATTTACCCTAACTTATGCAGAGAGTACTGTACCTTCTCATTTCTTAAGCAGAAGACACATCCCGTGGTCGTGGAAAAGATGATAATCTGTTTCAGAAGGGTCAAATTATTGGCATGCATCAAGAAAAGAAAACGTCTAAGGAGAACGCTAAAACTTGGGCTCTGTAATTGGAGTAGAGCTGAAGTCTTTGGTCGAGTTGTCTGGGAAAAGAATGCTTAAGAAACTCCTTAGTATCACTGACAATGAATTACACCGCCTGCATGCAATACTGGTGTCATATTAGAGCATGTTTAGTCACAGATTGAGACCACCGGAATCTAGTACAGAAAGCCACATGAAGTCATTCATACATGTGGTTATCAAGCTCTATAACTCTTCATACCTAATTAGGAATCCGTGATGACAGTATGGACAACTACAATATTATCTTTTCTGAATTTTATTCTACATTATTACAGTTATAATTTTATGTGCAATGTTACTTAATGGGCAATTTATTTATTAGTTGTATCTTTATGTCATTGTATTTTATTGTATTTTTTTAATAAGGAGTCTCCGGAGAAAGAATTTTCTTCGCGATAAATAAAGATTTATCTTATCTTACTAAAATTTGGATAAGAAATGTCCAACACATAATTAAAATTAGAAGAATATTGGGGAACTATCATCTTTGAAGAAGAAATGTGGTCAGAATTATTTTTTGAATTGTGAAATCAATTGAAAAAAAAAGCAGGGAACTCACAGTTATATTTAATAGTGAAAGTAAAATAATATCCACATGCACAATGTTCAACTCAAAGACTAAACAGCTGTGTAGCCTTAAGAACAGTAAGGTTAATAGAAAAAGGCTTCAATTTACTAAAAAGCATTAAGATTGGACTCTGGAGCAATGGAAAATTACCCTGTTCCAGAGTAATAGGCACATCAGAGCAAGAAGATGATGTGATGCTACACCATCTACAGTTCAAGCCTGTGGGGGCAGTGCTGTTTTCTGGGGATGCTGCAGTTGGTCAGGTCTAGGTTCAGAAATGTTATGTGCCCAAAAAATGAAATCAGCTCACTACATTGATTTACCGAATAACCAGGTTTTACAAGCAATAGATTTTTTTCTTCTCTGATGGAAGTCATATTCCAAGATGACAATGCCAAGAAATCATCAAACTCATATTGTGAAAAAATGGTTCAGGAAATACGAGACATAATTTTTACACATGGATTGGCCACCACAGAGTCCCGAACTTAACCCTACTGAGAATCTTTGGGATGTCCTGGAGAAGAATTTGCAGTCTGATTCTCCCATCATCAATACACAGTTTTAGCGAAAAATTAATGCAAGTCTGGATTAGTGTTACGGCTGTTGCCTGCTTGTGTGTCATGATGTCACTCACTGTTTGTTTGCTTGAGTCTGGTAGGTCCACCTCTGGTCACCTGCAGCGAGTTGCCCTACTGCAAATTGGCTATAAATATGGGCCGACGTCAGTGTTGCCAACTTAGCGACTTTGTCGCTAGATTTAGTGACTTTACAGACCCCACTAGCGACAAATTTTTAAAAAAGCGACTAGCGACAAATCTAGCGACTTTTTTGTGTGTTACTGGAGATTTTTATAGACTGTCGTTTGTCCATTACTGTACCGTCCCTACTCTTCTCAACGAGCTGCGGGTGATGCCGCCGGCCCCTACCCCGCCTTAGAGCACTGACAGGCGGCCCCGTCCTCATACAGCAGTCTCTCCCACCTGCAGCCTGACAGCAGATCACCCCTCTGCGTACCGACGGCAAATGATTTAGCACCGGCAGTGTGAAGGTATCTCCCTTGTACAGTCAAACCGATCTGCTTCTCCTTTATTTTAACAATTTGATTTGACCGTTTATTCTTTTCTTGTTCACAATCAGAGATGTTTTAAGTGAGAGTTTCAGAACTTGTTTGAGTTTATTATGTCTGAGCGATTACTGCAAATTACTTATCTATAATGATATACTGTATTCAAACAGCAATTAATTTAGTTAAATTGACATGCTTGCATAAAGCGTAGTGCAAATATAAATACCCCATTTATTTACCATAGGCTGTTAAACGGAAATGGTAGAACGTGATGACGTCAGTAATATGCAAATTAGCGTATGACGTAATCTAGCGACTTTTAGCGACTTTTCGGGCAGAGCTTAGCGCCTTTTCGTTGAAAATAGTTGGCAACAGTGGCCGACGTTGAGCGGAGAGAGAGAGGGGACTTCACTGCCAGCCATCAATCTTTATCTATTTTATTATATTTTCTTGCCTTTTTTCTTGTTTAGGTCTTACTTTATTATGCTTTGTTATTTGTTGGGTTTGTTAGTCTTAGGTTAGTGTTGGATATTTGTTGGAGAATGTGAGTTTTGATTCTTTATTCATTCTTGCTTAGTTATGACACGTGATTTGTTTGATTGTTTTGTTGTGATAAATTTACTAGTTTAGATAAAACTGGATTCGTGTGTCCTCTTTATGTTGCATTCCTTGTGAATAAAAAAAAAAAAAAGAGTTTGTAAGATTTTTTGTTTGTTTAATGTTTAGCAATGGCAACTTGATTTAGGTTAATTTTTACAACAACCAACTCTTGTGGGATTCGAGACTTGCAGAAAAGATGATTTGTTTATTATTGCACAACATTTTGAAATATTAATTTCAAAAACATTGCTTAAAATAGATTAAGCTTGATGGCTGGCAGTGAAGTCTCCTCTCAACGTCGGTCCATATTTATAGCCAATTTGCAGTAGCGCAACTCGCCGCAGATGCACAGAGGCGGATCTACCAGACTCCAGGAAACAAACAGTGAGTGACACACATACACACAAGCAGGCAACAGCCGTAACAATAACTAAGAATAACTGTTGTGACATTACAGAAGCATATTGAATCTCTGCCGTGCAAATGAATGCCGTAATCAAAGATAAAGACCCAATCCTAATTCTACCCCTTAGCCCTTCCCCTTACCCTGGTGTCCCAATTCTCTTTAGCTTGAAGGCGTAGGGCTAAGGGAAAGGGGTAGATAGCACTGCGAACGAAGATTTTTTAGGACCACACTCGAAACAAAGGGGTAAGAAAATTTCCCAGAACACACCAGCCACAACGGCAGGATAGCTGCACCCGGAAGTAAGGAGATCCACAAATTAGTATTTCTTGTCATTATTACAAATTTTTGCAACAAACAAGCACATTTTTTAATATATTCATAATCGCGTTCGTGTTTTACCATCATGCTTTGAAAAAAAAACGCTAAAATAAAAACCGCTAAATGTCGCTTTCTATAATCCATAATCATAACTCCTGTACAGCAGTCCCACAACATTATGATACTCAAATACCCTGTCAGAAACGTCTAGTGGCTGGGAATGGGCTTTTTACAGTGTCTGCTATAATGTTAATGGTGTGTTTACATACATAAATATGGCCACGGTGTAAATGCACAGTACAGTTACAATCTTATTGTCACATTAGACCGTTATGATAACCAGGGGCAGACTGGCCATAGGGAGCACCTGGACATTTCCCGGTGGCCTGACGGTCAATCTGGCCTGTCACCGTGAGTCTGGCCTGCTGCATCCAACACTGCACATCCGATATCGCAACGAATGTGGCCTGCCGCGCACCACCACTGCAACCCCCCCCCTTCACTTTCTATATCGCATCGGATATGGCCTGCCGCGCACCACCACTGCACCCCTCACTCTTCACTTTCTAGATCCCATCAGATGTGGCCTGCCATGGGGACTCTGCCCTGCCTCGCATCCCCCGCTCTTCACTATCTATATAATATCGAATGTGGCCTGCCACCGGCCCTCTGGCCTGCCGCACACCACCACCGCGCACCCCCCCCCATGTCAGTGGTCTGGCTGACAGTTACTTTGTCCTGGTTGAAAATGCTTTCCCAGTCCGCCCCCCCTGATGATAACAGAATGTATTCAGTGATTTCTTGAAGATAAATACCAATAAATAAAGCACCTGAAATAATTTCTGCAGTCGCAATCGTCTGATCTCATATGAAGCATGAGATCGGCATGACATCTGATGACGTGTGCAGGTGCTGTAGTGCTGTCCCATTTCTTAGGGGTAAATTTTGAAGCCCTTCCCCTTCACACTTGGTTTTAAGGGCCAAGGGGAAAAGGTAGGGGTAGGGGTACAAAAATAGAATTGAGATTGGGCCAAAGTGTGATAGAATGTGTGATTTTTTTTCCAAATGGTGCAGCTAGCCATTATTGTTTGGAAAACCTAAAAGTAGTGAAAATCTGTGAGAATCTTTAGTCAACATGATGGTCACTTGTCTAACAGCCTGCCTAATCATCAACACTTTCACATCAATATTTCAATATTGCTTTAATGGATTATTGTATGGCACAAAAGGCAGAACTGGTGCCATGGTGCCTATCTGGACTTGTTATGTATGCATATAAATGAAGCTTTAATGGAAACTTTCCAAACAAACTGGAGAACTACTGATGTGGGTGTGATTTAGATCAACTAATTAACAATTAAGTTGCCAAAACTGTGACTACACACACGCCAAGGGCATCTCCTTTCAACATTTCCCATGGAGACTTCAGGAGGTTATTGGAAAACTACTGTTCATATCGTAAATGGATCAGATGACCCTTTGCAATAGAGGAGGAGCCACCTTGGAGCCCTCCATCTGCTGCCTATCAAGGGAATGAAGATCATCTTCAAGTGTCCTTGCCTTGAAAAGCCCCTGATAGAACAACATGATGGAAGGCAATTAATGATCGCTTTAAAGTCATGCAGACAGATTCTGATCACGCTGTATCTTCATGCATTTATTATATTAAGTGACTTTACAAAAAAAACAAGATATCTTAGAAAAGCTTTGTCTTTTGTTACGGCATTTGATTGAGATATTTGCAACTTTTCAATCTAAAGGCATTCTGTTGAAGTTGTGATGCAGTGGTTAGCAGTTACTGTATCAATTTCTTTTCTACTTCCCAGCAATTCTATACTATCCTGCATGGTGGTATGAACATAGTCTATTTCAGTGTAGGAGTAATGTAATAACAATGTTTAGACCTACAGTATATCATGATGTGATCCATTTGTAATAATAATAATAAAAAAAGAGTTTTACAAAGATAAATTGCTACTATCTACTAACTACTACTAATTATTAACAAATAAACCAAATTGCTATATTATAACTATGCTAATTAATTTAAATAGCTATTTTATAATAATTCTATTGTGAATACGTTAGGCCGACACAGTGGCTCATTGGTGTTCTCCTTGTGTTTGCGTGGGTTTCTTCCGGGTGCTCTGGTTTCCCCTACAGTCCAAAGACATGCGCTATAGGTGAATTAAATAAACTAAATTGGCCGTAGTGTATGTGTGTGAATGAGTGTAAACGGATGTTTCCCAGTACTGGGTTGCAGCTGGGGCATCTGCTGTGTAAAACATATGCTAGATAAGTTGGCGGTTCATTGCGTTGTTGACCCCTGATGAATAAAGGGACTAAAAATGAATGAATGAATGAATACATTAATCAAATTGCACTTTACCATTACTTTTGTATTTTATATATAAATTATTAGGTAACACTTTACAATAACAGTACATGAATGATGTGTTAATATGTAAATTAAACATTGCTTTATTATAAACTAATGATGAGTTAATGCATGTGCTAACTAACTTTAACTACAACATGATTCATAAGAGTTCATGTGTGAATAACGGCTACCTTAATTACTTGTTAGTACATGATTGTTTGGTAATTAACGTATTAATTACCACATTAGTTTATGCCTAATTTAACTATGAACTCATGATATGTTAATATATAGTTATATCGTGATATCATTTATTAACCTATTCCTAACTACTCATGAACTCCTAATGCACATCCGTTTAGTGTGTTTACACTGAATAACAATAGAAAAATGTTCTGTCAACATCAAAATGAGCAGTTTAAACACAGGAGTTCAAGGGTAGTCAAGGATGAGTTAATGATTATGTGCCCCTTCAAGTAAAGTCATGACATAATTATATATTAACAGCTGATGAGTTCATGTTGGCTACATTTAGCTTAAACTTAAATGGTAACAATACATTAATCAACAACATGTACTAACAAGTAATTAAGGTCGCCGTTGTTTACACACTCATGTTGTAGTTAAAGTTTATTAGTATAGTGTGTGCCTTAACCCACATTAGTTCATGATAATGTTTAGTTTGCATATTAATACATCATTATTCATGTACTGTTATTGTAAAGTCTTACCAATTCTTCAATAATGGTGCCGGTGACCGCTTCTGTTATATTCTTTCCGTTACTTTTTAATGGTCATGGGGGAACGAAAAGGAAAACATTAAGCCAGTTGTAATTACTGCTGCCATTTACAATAGATGAGGAACAACAAGACACGAAAGTGCTATTTAAGTGAACTTGTTTATTATAAACAAGCTGTGTATTCTTAAATGTTTATGGAAAAATAACGTGATTAGAAATAAGACACTACTTTAACACAAAAGTAGTTAGAAATAAGACAACGATTTCACAAACTATTAATTTAACCAAGTTTAACAGACATAGGGAAGACAAAGGGAAGGGATTGTGCCAAACAAAAGAAAAGAATAAAACAAAAATTAACTAACTAACCCATTAAACTCTTCCCCTAGAACTACAAAATAAAACAAAAAGTGAACCTTCAACGTCCGAGATGTCGTATCTTACCTACTCTCTCCTTCCAAAGCAAAACTTACAAGTGTGGCACAAATCCGTAACCTATGTGTATATTTAAAGGAAAGCTGCTTGTGCGCCATGAACATCACGTGACAGATCTTACCTATTCCCTCTCCTCCGTCTAGAATAATACACAGATAAGATGTTCACACTCCAGTTCTCAACAATAACGTTTCAATTTACATAGCAAACAAAGCACACCAACAAAAGTTAATCAAACAATGATGGATCAAACACAGCTCAAGTTTACACGAAACGCAGAGTATCCCGAACTGATGCAGCGTTTTTCTTATATAGTTTCCCACCATCCTGCAGCGCAACAATTGGAGCCCTTCTCAATCGCGTCATTGCACGTCAGTCCATGTCCTGAATGATTGACATACAACACAGCCAACCCACGTATCCTATAGACCTTTTTCTTGGCTGCTGCATGGAGGGCGCCATAGCGACCAGCGTCGTCCGGTAGAATGTTTAGAACTTCCATTTACAGCATTTACAATAGGTATTTTGCGATCCGAAAATGGGTTTCAATAGCGTTTTGAGTGGATTACGGGGTGTTTTTGTGACACACAACTTTGAAAGGTGTTAAAGCCGTTATAATCTGTCAGATGTGGTTCAAACACGAGAGAAAAACCTTCTCCTAGGTTACGTGTCTGCCTTCGGAAATACAATGTGTGTGTGTGTTCGTGTTCCCGACCTGTCAGCTGTCTGTTTGCTCAGCGGCTCTTCAATGCGTGCACACGCACACACGCGCGCAATACTTCACTGCATTATAGAGCAAACCAGATTACTGGCTTGAAACTTAACAGGTATGCAAGTCATGCAATTTACAAAAATGATCAATAAATCTCCATTACTGATACTCTGCTGGCTGATTTGCATGTTGATTTATGTTTCATTTAGTTAGTTTGTGTTGTGTAGTATTTACCGCGGTTTATGCTTTTCTGTCATTTCAAAACGCCACTTTATTTTTACTTTGTGACACTGAATTAATCAATGTGTTTGTGAGACAGTACAGGTGTGTGTGTGTCATACATTTTGGTGAATTACATTTGTTTGGGCTGGTTATTTGTTTGAAAGAAAGAGAAAATGTTCACTTTAGTGATGACGAGGCTTCATTTAAACGGCACAAGATCACATCTGACAACCAGGGGAAAATGCCTCACAGCAGTAGTTTTTCACTCCATTAGATTGCATTTTTTAAAATGATCAGTCCAGGAGGTGTCGCTGATCGACACCAGTACTAGTTCAAAGACGTTAAAAGCAAATAAATAGATTAAAACTATCGTTTCAAAGCTGTCGAAATGTGACTGTTCATACGCATCAGCTGGACACCTGAAGTTCTCGGCATTCTACTTGTGCATACACGCAAAGCAAAACGGGTAATTTTGCATTCTAAGAAAAAGGTCTATAAACGCAAAACGAAACCAGCAAAAGCGAAACAACAGTCCCCAAACTGTATAACATCATAGGCGTAACAGCTTACCTCCACATGGATTGCTTTTCCGACGTGACTAGTTTGCTAGGTTGATTGCCATGTTGGACTTTGGAGGCAGAGCAGAGGAGGACTGGGGTTCCAGTCTGACCGTTCCAGAAACCAGGTAAAACCTTCCCAAAAAAATTCATTGTGAAATTGTGATAGAAGTGTCACGGTTGCAGGTTGTGCACACTTCCTGGTGTGTCTTTGTTATTGTCACGTGGTTTTGTTTTGTCATTCATGTGCGCTGTAGTAGCGTTGTGTTTTGATCACGTGTTGTTGATCAGCTGCTACCATCATTCCTGTCAGCTGTATCTAATCTTCTGGTTTGCTTTTGAAAACACTATTGGTTGGATTTAGGGAAGGTGGTGGGTGGGTTAGTTAATAGCTAGCTGATATATTATGCACGACAAGCCAACTGGCTTCTCTCTCACGCAAGCGTACAAGAAGAACGTCGTGATTGACATAAATGTAGACAGCAGCGTCTAGTGGATTTACAAGAGGTGGCATGAATTAGAAAATGTGCCCCATAAACGTATTTTTAGATTGTCAAAAATGTACACAGTGGCCTCTAGTAGGTTTATGAAAACAAAAACTGCAAGGAGACATAGCCCCCGGTACATATTTCTTGGTTCTCACTAATATAGCCCTAGACACATATCTCATGAGCGTGGGATGAACTTATTTTAAATTCTTTATTGCGTATATATTGTTTAATATAATATTTATACATTTAAAAAACAATTTTTTTCTCTGAATGAAATAATTTTAAATTTATTTAAAATGAATATGGGGCTGCATGGTGGCGCAGTGGGTAGCGTGATTGCCTCACAGCAAGAAGGTCGCTGGTTCGAGGCTCGGCTGGGTCAGTTGGCGTTTCTGTGTGGAGTTAGCATGCTCTCCCTTTGTTCGTGTGGGTTTCCTCCGGGTGCTCCAGTTTCCCCCACAAGTCCAAATACATGTGGTATAGGTGAATTGGGGGAGCTAAATTGTCCGTAGTGTATGGGTGTGTATGGATGTTTCCCAGTGATGGGTTGCAGCTGGAAGGGCGTCCGCCGGGTAAAACATATGCTGGATAAGTTGGCGGTTCATTCCACTGTGGTGACCCCAGATTAATAAAGGGACTAAGCCGAAAAGAAAATGAATGAATAAAAAAATTAATATTAAAATGAAACTTAGTCTAATTAACAATGAGTAATCCAAATTAAGCCTCACACTCACAAACTGATATTGTTAAACAAAAGACTTTGACTCTACAGTAGTATTGACTCTACTCACATTCAACTATTGTACTATAAAAAGTATTTTACAAATTACAGCAACAACGACAAGGTTTCATTAAAAGCCATACCTTAGCTACTTCTCATTCTTGCTAAACTTTGGCTCATCATCTGAAGAGTCTCATTATGTTTTCTCTGGCTTTTACTGTACATTCTCCTCTTTCAGTGTTTAGCTGAGGCAGCTATATGGAGTGCACACACACAAAAACACGCACACACAGATTAGCCTGCTAGCCATCAATCCCTTCTCTAACGGTGGAGAGGATGAGACAGAGTGCTGGCTCCCATCCATAGCCTTCACTCTCTCATCAGCCCCTAATCTGCTGTGTTTGGGTTCGCAGAGCCACAGTCACTGCCATTCTGGACCACGTCCACCCAGCAGGCCCATAGCCCAAACGGCCCGATATCTACACCTCCATGCTGTCCACATCTGCTCCCACTCTACGGACCAAACACCCTATAGAGCGCACTAACAGATCTGTAGTCTGGGTTTGAAAATGACTGAGGTCAGGGGAGGATTGTGCAATAATAATGGCTACTAATAAAAGTCATTATATACACTATAAAGGCACTTTAAAAGGGACAGTCAGGAAGATGTTTGTGAGCACTTTTTTATTTGAGATCACGTTTTACAATTTTCAGACTTGACAACTTTTGTGTAACAACTGTTATTAATAATAGTCAATGTATGAATGATAAATAAGAACTTGTGCTCTATATACTCTAGTGTAGAGAATAAGTGATGATTCAATGAACACCATTAAATTATCAGAACATAATGCATTGATCTCAAATAATTCAATGGACAGATGCCATTATTCTGCTTATATTATATTACCACACCTAAATACATTGTTAAGAGGTCAGATTTTTCTCCTCAAACTGCTCATCTAAAGCCTTTTGTTGTTTTGATTAGATTTTTTGGACTAATTGTTGACTGTGAAATAACTGAAATCATTCAGTGTAGTGATACCAAACTGTAATGTTGTCAAGACCTGCCTGGAATTACTTTATGTGTGCATTTACCTGAAAATAATTCAATCAAGCATCCAGGGATCCATAGCAAGTTAATGTTTAATATTTATGAATTTTGCAACCCAGGCTCATTCTAAAAACGTAGTCCCATGGTCGTTTCAGGAGACCGCAAAATACATCCCGAGAGAATGTATTTTGCAGTTTTTGTTTTCGTAAATCCGCGAGAGGCCGCTGTGTGCGCTTTTTCATGTCTCAAATTTCTCTCGCGAGTGCCGTTCGTGCGCATTGTTCTCGCGTAAACCCACCAGAGGCCGCTGTCGACTGACTGTCTGTCTGACTGACTGGCCGCCCGACCAATCAACCGACCCACCCACTTATTTCCCCTAAACCCAACCAACGGTTTACAAAAGCCGTTCAAAAAAAGAAAAGTCCTCGTCTGATTTTTACCACGTTTTCAGATTTTACCACATTCTCACCCTGTTATTCACTTGTTCATTTTTTTGGATTCTGTTTTTGTATTACCTGATTTGTGGTCTCCAGAAACGTCCACGGGACTAAGTTTTCAGAATGAGCCGGTGTTGGAATTTTAGCATGACTGTAAATATTTAGCTAAATACTATACTTTATGAAATAGCACAAACTTTTATCCTGGCCAATGTTTTTATTTCTGTTGTTTTTCATTTGTAGGCATATTATTCAATGGTATAGTGTTTTATACAGATACTATGATAATGACCATTGCTTTCTTACCAAATGTGGTCTTTTAAGCAATAAACAATCTATCTGCTCCTTTTTGATTGCTATGTGTCAGAAAAAAACTGTCAGGGATGCAGTGTTGCCAAATATTGCTATGGAAAAACAAACAAAAGCAATCCTCCCCAATAAACATTATATTTTCACATAATCCTAATACAGAATAGCTAACCTTAATCTTCATCTTCCCACTTGTCCTAATTACTTTATTAAAGCTGTCATATTAAAGATTAATAACAATTAAAAAAAATTATGTATAACAAATTTAACATATATTGACATTTTATATTTAATAATTCTGTAATGTTTTCAACATTAAATAAAAAAAGCCTGTACAGCTGTACATTTGTAATGATTTTCTTTGGACAGTTTAATTTTTTTTAAATCAATGTTTAGCTGATAATTTTATTTTTTATTTAACAATTTTTAATTATTTAAAATTTTAGTTTTTTTATTTAATAATTTAAATTTTATATCATCTGTAAAACAAAATCTAAAGCTAGATTAAACATCTATGTGGATTGTAGTATTTGGAGAATACAACCATATTTTGGGAGAAAATCCTAAAAACCAAACTGGGGGTGAGGAGAGTTTAACTAAAATATCTATAAGGTAAACCCAGTGTCTTCAGAAAAGTTAAGATGCCCTTTTGTTTTTTGATAATCTTTATATAATGCATACAGAACACCAGCACAGCTACTTTGTTTACATTTCTAGCTGATGAAATCCTGTTATTCCTGTTGTTCATAAAGCATTGCCTACAGGCAAAGAGGAAATTTGCCATTAATTCAGTCTCTCTGTTTTTGTTTTGTACATGTATGTTCGCTTTTATGTGCCATAAAAAAAAAAAATACTAATTGAGGTGTACAGAATAAGCATGTCATAACTGTAGAATGTTTTCATCCCTTGGATATTATATATATATATATATATCAGCTTTTGCCATTAAAAAAAAGTGTGTATCAAATGTCATTTGTGTCAACTGCTGTTTGAATTTTAAATACTTTGAGTATGACCAGGGCTAATCACGTTACTTGTCTTTTGCTACTTGTAATTTGTGTGATGATATTATACTAAATAATTGTTGATTCCCACAACTTTAAGTTTTATTTTTGAACATGAAGAAATCACAGCTGGTTATTGGCCACAGACACACACAGACACATATACACATAACCAGACTGGTGTCATATCTCATGCTGAAGTACAGTAACTGCAGGGGCCTGGTCAAATCCATCCATCAGTGTAAGACGTCCTTCAATCTAGACCACAGCTAATGCATTAAAACAACTGTAGGAGCGACGGCAATAATTGGAATGTTCTTTAAGCCAGCAGAGAAAGCAATCAGTCTGCAAAACAATACTTTAACCACATACATGCACGCACACATCGACAAACAACACAGACAGAAGCCATAGAGCTAATTGGACACATGTGAGAGCGGTATTATTAGTGTTTTACTTCGATTTCATGCTTGCTTTGTCTCTCCACGGTGAAATCATGAGTCTGTGTTTATTCCCTGAGTGTAAATAAGAGCTAGAGGGCTATGTAACGAATCGATCTTTAGTATTGAGTGTTTGTATTTATGCTCGTACTGCATTATTATAAGATGAAAGTTGCAGTGATCCAGGCCGTTTGTTCACTCTAGGAGAATTGCACATAAGCTTTGTTTCTTAACTGCCTGTGTTATCTTCTGTTGCAAATTTAGAAACTATTTTTATTTATTTATTTATGCATATTGTTTCATATGAAAAGAAGCTCATATGGCATAAAACAAGCAAACAACAAAAATTTGTTTATTTTTTGTCATGTCATCATGTCATGTCATTTTCGTTCGCTTATCCGGGGCCAGGTTGTGGGGGCAGCAGTCTTAGGAGAGAACTCCAGACTTCCCTCTCCCCAGACACTTCCTCCAGCTCCTCCGGGGGGATCCCGAGGCGTTCCCAGGCTAGCAGAGAGACATAGGATGTACTCACACTATGCTATCCGAACCGTGCCTAGGCCCGTTTCTTGGATCGTTTGAGAGGTGTGGGTGCTCTGAATCAGGCTCAGGCACGGTTCACTTGGTTGGCCCTGGACCGGTTAGAAGAGGTGGGCCAGAGTGCGGTTTACTTGAGCTCAGGCGTGGTACACTTGTGTGTGAGTGCAAAACATGCCTGAGCCAGAAACTGAAAGCGAGATGTGACTTTTAAGGGACTGTTTGATATGGATTAATTAATCATTCGTACTGTTCAATGAACGCAAAATTGTTGTAGATTATTAAAGGCGCAAACTCCTCACTGCACGACAGCTGCACCTTCAGCAAACCTCCTAATACCTCCACCACCAGGAGTTTATGATTGTTTATGAGCGTCAAAAGTGGATGATCTGTTTGGTGAAATATTTGACTGCGTGTCACCGCATATCAAACGACTAAAACGATATAACTAAAGAAATCTCCACTGTGCTGAGTGAGAGCGCTTACTGAACAGCGCATCATCGATGACATAAGCGTGCCCAGGCCCGAATGTAATGTGAGTGTGGGCCGTCGGGGGAGACGGGAGGGGGGACAAGTGTGCCTTGGGCCTGTTCAAGGCAACTGTACATAGTGTGAGTACACCCATAGTCCCTCCAGCGTGTCTTGGGTCTTCCCCGAGGCCTCCTTCCGGTGGGGCATGCCTGGAACACCTCCCTAGGTAGGCATCCAGGAGGCATCCGAAACAGATGCCCGAGCCACCTCAGCTGAATACTCTTGATGTGGAGGAGCAGCGGCTCTACTCCGAGCTCCTCCCGGATGAGCTCCTCACCCTATCAATAAGGGTGCGCCTTGCCACCCTGTGAAGGAAACTCATTTCGGCTGTTTGTATCCAAGATCATGTCCTTTCGGTCATGACCCAAAGTTTATGACCATAGGTGAGAGTAGGAAAGTAGATTGACCGGTAAATCGATAGCTTTGCCTTTCGGCTCAGCTCCATCTTTACCACAACGGACCGGTACATCGACTGCTGCCGCTGCACCAATCCGCCTGTCAATCTCACTTTCCATCCTTCCCTCACTCGTGAACAAAACCCCAACATACTTTAACTCCTCCACCTGGGGTAAAGACTTTCCTCCAACCTGAAGATGGCAAAACACCTTTTTCTGGTGGAGCACCATGGCCTCGGACTTGGAGGTGCTGATTCTCATCCCAGCCACATCACACTTGGCAGCAAACTGCCCCAGTGCTTGCTTTATTTTTTGTTTTACTTTAAAAACGTGTTATAATTGTGTCATTACAGTTTTTAGTTTCTTGTTTCTAGATGGAATTGAGAAAATATCAGTTATGAGTTTTCAGAGTTAAGTTAACTTAAAGGGCACCTATGATGAAAATTAACTATTGTTAGCTGTTTGGACAGAACTGTGTGTAGGTATAGTGTGTCCACTGTCATACTGGAGTGATATAAACCCAACAAGTTTCTTTTTTTTTTAATTTCCTGACGTTAAAAAAGGACCCAAATCCTAGTGATTTTGAGGCCCATTGCAACGTTATGTAGGAGTGTGATTGTCCCCGCCCACCAAATTGATTGACAGCAGCCATGTTTGTATAATTACATGTATAAACATGTCCATAGAACTTTTTTTGCAAATAAACTGGGTTTAAATTATTTGTTACGGTAACACTTTATTTTGATGGTCCATTTGAGTATTAGTAGACTGTCTGCTTAATATCTGTTGATACTGACATTTAACAGTCCTTCAACAGACATTTAACTGACTATAAGAAACTTTGCAAGTACATGTCAACTTACACTAACCCCAACCCTAACCCCAACCTAACAGTCTATTTATAATCTAATGACAATTAATTGACATGTAGATGCAATGTAACTTATATTCAACAAACGGACCATCAAAATAAAGTGTGACCTTTGTTACAACTCTCTGTGATATTTATAAGTTTTATAACTTTAAAGGGGTGGTCTACTACTATATCACATTTTAAATTTTGGTTCATGTGTAATGTAGCTGTGTGAACATAAACAACATCTCTGAATGTAATATACTCAAAGCTTAATGCAAAGTGAGACAATGGCTTAGCAAAGCTAACAGCGAACGAAATTTGGGGACTACAAAAAAAAAATACATCCGGGCTAGTGAGATCACAAACGCTTCAGATTACGCGCATTCACCACGCACATGCACCCTGAGCAGCAATGGGGCGTGGCCAGAGGCGCTGTAGTGCTGTAATGTAGCAGAGAAAGCTAAATTACCGTTCAAACACTGAAATTTCCACAGAGCTTCAGAGTTTCTGAATTTGGGCTTCCAAAGGGCATGGCACAAAGAGAGAAGTGCTTACAGTTTAATTTTAATTTTGTTCCAGAGAATTATAAAAATATATAGTTAGCATTTGACAAAAAAGAGCTTCCAGAATCTCCCTCAGTTCAGTGCTGGATTCGGCTTAAAACTCCTCCAACTGATGAAGCTGTGGATTGTGAGCTACAATCTGTAAGTATTTTTATTTGTTAAAATTGATCAACTACATGCACAGTTTCTAGCGTTAACAGTATGTTGTAGCGAGGATGTAAAAAAGGATGTAAACAATGGTAAATGCTGTTTGGCATCGCTAACAATGCTTGAAGGCATGTGACGCTTTTCCTGGTGACGTGGAGCCGATCCATGAATCACAGCACATTATGTTAGCTGACCAATCAGAGCCTCTTGAGGGCGGGCCTTTCAAAAGAACTAGGAAATATGACAGTGGTTTTCATGTTAGCTGAGTAGCTGTATATAATCAAAGTAAGCTATATGAAAAAATAACGTGAATTTCTATCTTATAAACTTAACCAAGCCTTAAAAATACACTGTGGACCACCCCTTTAAAACATTTTTAAAACAGATCATGTTTGTAATAAAGACAGTAAAATTGCTATGTTATTCTTAACCGATATAATCACCACAGCCGCATGGTGTCAGTAAACATGCATATGTGTGTGTGTACTGCAAACGGCATTTGTGTGTGACTAATCATTTCAGAAAGACTTGAATAAACTCCACCACAAATACATCAAATAAACTTTCAGCTTCATCCAAGTCTGTCTCTGTCACTGTGCTGTTTTTCTGATGTAAAGCATGACAAGAAGCAGACATGCATGTGGGAATGCTGAGCGGGGAGAAGCAGCTCATTTGCATTTAAAGCCACAGGCTACAAAACCAGCTACACTGTACTCAGACACCTAAATGGGCAGATTCTGGAGGCTATAATAAATAATCTGATGGGCATTGTGAGCTGAAACTTTACAGACACATTCCAAGATACCAAAGGCTTATCTAACATCTTGTAAAGGGGTAAAATAGGTGCCCTATGTATCATAATTGAAATTATGACAGTCAAAAAATGTACTGTAATGATTTATGTCATGAACAAACTGAAAACCTGCTTGAAGTCTGTGAAATCATATTGTTAGTATTGATGTCTTAGGGATATCTATAAGTTGAAACCAGTGACAAAACAAAACAGTGACAAAATTCACATTTAGAAGATAAAAACTTCTTGCACTTTGTCACTTCTACCTAAATGGATCAGTTTTTCTGACCAATAGTATCTGTAGCTATAGCATGGATATCTATATTAGCTAGTATCTGACATGTCCCACCCCCTTCAAGACACTGTTGTTATATGCGCTTGAGCTCAACCATTATCACTGGCAGAGCTGTGATAAAAACAAAGTGCTATTTGTTAGTACTGCGTTGTTTTGGTATGTTTTTGTATGTTTTGTCTATTGTAGGTTGAGGCGTGCGCATCCAACATCACAACACTTACCACATATATTCACTTGCCTTTCACAATGATTGAACATCCTGACACTGGTGTTTTGATTACATTTTTTTTTTCAATTGTGTTAAAATAAATATTTGGTCTATGTTTAACTTTATTTTGCTATGTTGTCTCCCTTAATGTTACATCTTTGAGCCAAATGTAACATATGGGGGCTCGTCCGGGATGTAACATATTGGCTGTTTTTTTAAGGGGGGAAGCTACTATATGTGTCACATTGTCTTTTTTTATTAAAAAAAATACTCAAACATTAAAAAAATAAAAATTAAAGCACTTCACGGGACCTTTAAGCAAGAAACACTAAATAATGTTGAGGTATTCCACGTCACCCAAAACAACATCCAATCAATTTGTGTTTTTTTTTAATGCTTTTTAATGTCAATTCACTACCTTGATGTCAAAATGACATCTAACATTGGCATCAAAAAACATGTTAAAAATCTTTTGATGCATTTTTGGTATTAAAGGGCACCTATGGTGAAAAATCTACTTTTCAAGCTGTTTGGACAGACATATGTGTAGGTATAGTGTTTAGACTGTCATATTGGGGTGATATAAACACACCCAGTGCTTTTTTTCAATTTAACAACATAAAAACGGTGGACCAATTGGAGCGGTTTTGAGACCGACCGTAACTTGAGGTAGGAGTGCGGTCCCCCCGCCCACCGAATTGATTGACAGCTGCGTATTAACATGTCTTCGTAGTAACGCTTATAATCATATCCACAAGACAGGACTTGCGCAAAGCAACCGGGAATAAAAGGTCTGTTCAGTTCGCTTGGATCATCAATCATCATCAAATGTGATCAAGAGGGAGTTTTACAAGTTTAAAATCTTTTAAAACAGTGCATGTGTGTAATGAATTACAGCCATTCACTTCAGCTTTACTTCATCAGCACAGCTGCATGTCAGAACAATTATAAAAGAAGACGCTTCAATCCCGGTTTGTGGACGTTAAATCAGGTTTATTTTGTACATTAACGTAACAGATATCCATACCGCAGTGGATATTAACCTGTATCCTGTCACATTTGCGTGCAAAAAGAGTGCAAAGCTAACCGCGCGCTGTCTGTGTGTGTGCGTGTCTGTGCTGTGTGTGTGTGTGTGTGTATCTGTGTGTGAACTTTGTAACAACATTGTGTGTGACTCGTTGTTGCAGCTCCACAACATATGCATCAAATACTAATTGGTAAAAGTCTTACTGTAGTATTTTTTTCACAAACGTTACGTGAGATCCTTTATGCTTCCTTTATGCTTCCTTTATGTCTGTCAGTGTCTGAGGCAGCCGAGGGAGGAGATTAAGGCACGCTGACAGGCACGTGGAAATGGTGAGCGTGAAGGACTAGCCTTAAAGGCGCAGTACACAAAAAACGCTACCTGGTGCTCAAAGCTATAAATGAGTAACTTTTGAAAGGTATAATAAAAAATCTGATGGGTGTTTTGAGCTGAAACTTTACAGACACATTCTGGAGACACAAAAGACTTATATTAAATCTGGAAAAAGTGGTAACCTAGGTGCCCTTTAATATTAAATTCAGTTGGTAGCTCAAAAGGTAGTTTGCATTGTAGGGATATAAAATTCAGTGTAAGTTTGTAATCTGTAACTGATGCTTTCAGATGAATAAAACTTTTCTTATATTATGTTTTGTGCCTTTATTTTGGTTGTCAAAAGGGCATCAATGTGTAGATGTCAAGGTTTTGACATCAAATCGTTTTGCATTTCTAATGCTATTTTATGTCATTTTGACCTGCTTGGAACCTTCATGCAAGATAAAAATTGAATTTAGAAATCTGTGTAAGTCATTCTTAATCTAACTACCGTTATAACAAAACCCAATCAAAACAAATCCATCCACTATTTTACATCCACTGTTTTTTCCCCTCCTACAAAAGCTGTTGGCATTACGTCATCCTCCATCTCGTCTCAGCTGTGTGACTGGTGGCGTCTGCGGGCCGTTGGCAGTGATGACACATGAGTGAGACGGGAGCAGGCAGTGTGGGAGATGCTGCCCGCTGCTCTAATGAGCCAGCAGCTCCTGCCACGGCACTGCTGCGCGAGAGCAGATAAGCACAGACGGGGGTTCACTGCTCCCATTTAAACAGCACAGTGCCGCTCTGCCTATATGCAGCATGGGAAGCACAGAGCAAAGAAACAAAGCACACTCCCGGTGAGGAGACTGTATGATCATGCCAGCCTGCGACAGGACTGCCAGAGACACACAGGGAGCTAGGAAACCTTTAACAGTAGAGAGCTGTAAAAGTCAACCATTGGATCAACTTACTTAAACTTATTTACAGTTACACCTAAAATATTTACTTTTTTTAAGTCAGTGTGACATGAAATTTACAATGTTTATTAAGCTATTCTTTAGGCAAATAATTAATCCATGCAAGTTAATCCACACACAAAAAAAGTTTGCTTTGGTAATCTTCAATCAAAGTCTGACTATTTAAGTTTGGTGTGGTGGCGGTGACGGCTTCAGTCACTCATAATCTTAACCACGGCCTTCTTATCATTAGTTTGCTATGAGGAAATGATGTTGAAAAGAAAGCCCCACCCCCTACTCAATATTCCATTCCAGTTGGAAGTACATCAACATACTAGAATAATAGTCTCAGCAACTTAATGTGGACTTATTGTGCAATAGGAGATCTAATGCGATAGCACTGAAAGCCTATACATCCCATCCTGCATCCCATCCAAAGCACCGCCTTCTGAATGCATAAAAGTGCACTAGACAACATACTACAATAAATCACGTAACATTCACCAGAGAGACTGCACGATTTTCAAAGTAGTCGTGTCACAGATGTTTTCACACTGCATGGATAGCGTTTTGTCGCTGCTTTGCTTGACACTGCAAGATGAATCGGCGACAGGGGGTTTCACACTGCATGACTTTAGAATAGGAAGAATCGCTGACAACTTTGTCTCGGTCTGCAAACTACATCTCACAACAACCGAACACACACGAGAAGTGACATGGAAACAACTCGAGGTCACGTAGTATATCTGTTGTTCTTAACTAAATAATGAAAAAGAAGCCTTTAGTGGGGTATAAAATTTACTTATTTTACCTGGCCTGGAATTAGCAATTTTCCTTAAACCTTTTTTCTTTTTCGAGCCGGTTGTGGTATTGCTCAGATGACACGTCAAACAGACACAGGTGCTGCTGCCAAATTTCCACTGGTTTTTCCTCCGTTTCATGGGTCCAAATAGACTGAAAAGTAGCACTTTTAACTTCTCCCCCAACCTCCCGTTGGCTGCAGATACCCATACTAGTGTGTGGTGCTCTCTCAATGGCTGCAAGTAATAACACTGATGTTATTTTGAATCAGAACTCATTTCACATGGCATGATTTGAATCGCCAACAGAACCAGATATTTAGCATGCCAGATATCTGATGGGTGTCGGTGACTCATCTGCGATTCTTTCAGATCGCGTCTTTGATAGTTCACACTGTGTGATTGTCATTCACATGAACGAGCACCAATTTGCCTGTGATTTAGAACATTTGTCTGCGATTTCTCAAAACCTGTCGGCAAGTCAAAATCGGGGCTAAAATCATCCAGAACTCGGAATTAGTGATTACAACACAAAACTTAAAAAAGAAGCTTGTTAATGTTTGCCTGCCATTCTCTGAACCATGCAATTGCATATTTTTACAGGCAGGTAGGGTAGCCTATCATAATGTTCAGGCTGATCGTTTAGATTTTTTGGTCCTATATCTTCGACATAAAATTAAATGAAGTTTCACAAATTAATTTCGAGAGGAACACGTGATATGATCAACTACAGCTGATCCTCATCGCTAATCATTAGCTAGCCTATCAGATCATTTTAAAACTACTATAAACACCCTTCCTAAATTCCATTCATTATCTTCGTTTTTCGAAAACCCTCCCCCCCTCCTACTATCCTTCCCTCGTCCTCTTTTATGATCGGGCAACACGGTGGCTCAGTGGATAGCATTGATACCTCACAGCAAGAAGGCCACAGGTAAAAAAATAGATGATATTTTGGAAAATGCTGGCACCCACTGACTGGATATCAATGGACATCAGCAAACAGCTTTATTCATCTTTTTTGCGTTTAACAGAAAAAAAACAACACAAAAACGTTTAAAGAAGTTTAAATGATGAGGTCATCCCTTCAATGCCTCTATCTATTATGATTATGAGTCTTCTGTAATTCCAGCTTTACTTCTAGTGAAAAATAAGTTTTGTCCCAAATATTCATTAAATCAGCATTATATCAACTCTAAACAATGCTAGGTTGTTGCAATTAGGCATTTCAGATGGGTCAATTAATATTTGAATCAAATAATTTCAAGTGCTGCATGGGCAGAACTTCTAAAACCCTGTAAAATATGGATAATGGGCCTTCAGACCAATATATGGACAATGAACACATAAAAATACGAAAAATGATGAATTGAATTCAAATAGATTGAAGAAGAACAAAAATAGCAAGTTTATTAACTTTAGTTTGTTTATTCATTCATTCGTTCATTCTCACATACTTTCTTAAGCAGGTACTTGTTCTGAATAAATATTTACTACACTGAAAAAAAATGATGTCTCCAAAATTGTTGAATTTAAACAAACAAATTTAATTTAATTTAATAATGTTCAACTTAATTTGTTTGTTTAAATTCAGCCCAAATAAATTGTTTACACTTAACTTAAAAAAAAAAGTGAATCCAAGGAATCATCTTTGAATATTTTTTTTCAGTGTACATAACCACAAAAAAATACATTTGATATAGTGTGAACGTGTATAAGAATAAATATAATCTGAGTGTGCTGCATTCACCATGTAGATCTAGTCTATTTAGCTCTGGAGAGCACTTACTGTCACCCAAACTACAGATCTGCCACCAAACTGGACTACATATTCCATCATGCACCTTACACACACTTTGCTGAGTCTTGTATCCTGTAGGTGAGCATTTCAAAGCGGATTCCTGTCTAGCCTTACCATGTTTTTAACCCTTGTTTTGTTTATTGTTTATGTTGTTTTACACCCTGTCCCACCCTGTCCCACCTGTTCGCCTGCTTATAATGATTTCTCTTTGTGGATTACCTTCAAGCTCCTGTCTTGACCTTGCCTGTACGACCATTGCAAAATAAAGCTGCATTTGGATCATCACCTCTGTTGCCAGACCAATTCATAACAGTAGTTATCCTGGTATTGTTTTCCTACTTTTTAAAGTCAGACACAATTATTTTATCACATACTGTTTTCATGTATTATGAAATTTCAGATGCAGCCATTGAAAAGACAAAACGTTAGCTTTAGTTTTAACGATCAAAAGAATAGGCTAAGCACAACCACAGAGTTTTCTATCCGGACAGGATTAGAATTCTCAGGTGTTTCCCCAGATTTTTTTTTTCCAGGAAATAAAAAAAAAATCACTTAGCAATTTGCTCCGAACCTCCTTTTAAAGCTTGTGTGAGGAGTGGGTTAAAAAAAGCCAAGCGGTTACAAGTACATCTGTTAAAACAAATTTACCTGACATCCTTAAGGAAAACTAGTCCCGTGTGAACATAGAGACACACAGACAGAATACTACTCACAATTCTCTTTGTACTACCAACCTTTCTTTAAAAAAAGTCCACCAAAAGTCTATTATTTCCTCACGGCACTGCATTAAAACCAGACAAAGTCCGTCCAGATTTGGTGTTTGCATTGGAGATGTGCTCTTCAAGCCACAGGGGAGTGTGCTCCTCTTCTTTAACGGGCCTGTATTAACCCTATGCTAATGCACCAGATGTCAAGCTCAAATAAATCAGCTGGCAACAGAGTCCACATCTGCAGAAGAGCGAGCGAAGGGAACTCTACACCTTTCACTTCTTTCACCATAAACTATTCAGCTGCCGCTGCTCATCCATCTGGGTGCAATTTTGTAAACGAACAAAGGGTAGGAGCTAAATGCCTGCAAGCCTATTAACCAATCACCTGAATTAACAGTGAAGACCAAAGGAAGAAAGAGGAAAAATTATTAGGCTGCCATTCATTTCTTCAAAGGTGAAGCATTTTAACCTGTCACAGGTTAAAGGGGTAGTTTAACTAAAAATTAAAATTCAGTCACCATTTACTCATCCTCTAATTGTTCCAAATCTGTCTTCTGTTGAACAGAAAAGAAGATATTCTGAAGAATGTTGAAAACTGGTAGCACTTTCTTAACTTAACTTTCTTAGTTTTGTATCATTATCATTATTATATTTACTATGAATAATGGGAACCAGTACGCAACTTTCTTCAAATTATCTTCTTTTGTGTTCAACAGAAAAATGACACTCATAACGGTTTGGATTCACTTCCGCGTGAGCAAATGGTGGTAAACTAAAATGGTGGTGAACTAATCTTTGACAGAAATGAAAATACACCGTCCTGTTGTTTTATGCCAGTTAACATCCACGAGTCAGATGGGAAAAGTCAGATGGGATGTCTATACCAGTGCATAGAGGATCATGAGCACCTTTATGAAACCTTAAAATGGCAAATGGGACACCTTACTGTCCTGTAGTAGATAGACCATCAGGGGACTGCATCTAGAGCACGCTGGGATAAGGCCTGTGGCACTTATCGGCATCGCTCTGGGTGCAAGAGCAACTTTTCAGACACAATATAAACAGTGTACAGTACTTTACTTAATTCAATGGGGATACAGGCCTTCACCAGGCTAGTTTAGTAAATATTGTAGTTGAATTAGTTTTTGTTTATTTATTTGTTTTAAATAAAAAATTTAATTGAACTTTTTTTTAAATTCTATTTTAATTAGTGCACACTTAATTTAAATGATTTAGTTTGAAGTTGAAGTAAATAAAAATGAGACATTTTGTAGGCATCTGGCTACAAACCTTTTTTCAGTAGACATTCATTTACTCCAAGTTGCAAAACAATATTTTTCATTTAATTTAATTTACAATTTAATGGAATTGAATGAAAAAGTAATTTTTGAAGAGGAAAATTATATACATTTTTATGATTATTATGATTATGATTATTATTAATAATAATAATAATAATAATAATAATAATAATAACCACAACAACAACAACAAGAATAGAAAATTAATAAATAGATACATTATTGATAATAAATAGAAAAGAGTTATTTCAAATTATTTTTTTCAAAACTATTTCACTTTAATTCAGTTTTATTAGAGAGTTCAATACATTATATTAATAGTCCCATAATATTATTAATAGTCCCATAATAATAATAATAATAATAATAATAATAATAATAATAATAATTCATTTTCCTTTGGCTTAGTCCCATAATAACAATAACAACAACAACAACAACAACAACAACAACAACAACAACAACAACAACAACAACAACATTAATAATAATAATAATAATAATAATAATAATAGTACTAATAATAATAATAATAATAATAATAATAATAGACAATTAATAAATAGATACATAATTAATAATTAATAAATAGAAAATAGTTTTCAAATTATTTCACTTTATTTCAGTTTTATTAGAGAGTTTACCAAATAAATACAATGTAATGCTTTCCTTTTTTAATCTTGATTTTTTTTTTTTTACAAAAAAAGCACACTAAATCAACTGGGTAAATGTTTTGTCCAGTGAATCTTGATAAAAATATGTACAACCAGTAAAACGCTGTCCGATACACTCTATTTTAATAAAGCACTATTTTTAAACATCAAGGCGAGTTTTAATTACTCTCATGTGTCTATTTAAAACCCTCTGCAATTTTCATGGCTAAATTATTAATACCACTACACACCACCCTGCAATAACCAGTATCATGGGTTACCACATATACCAAAGATTATGAGGAAAAACTATCCCTGTAGTAATCTTTTTATTGATATGATGAGATAACTCCCAGAGTGCAAAGCTTAACATGACTAATAATTAAATATATCATCTCTGCCCTTTAGTTTAAACTGTTCACAATAAATAGAAACACAAAATATTTTTTTTTTATATGAAACCATTTGCTTGTCTGTTTAACTAGACTGGATGAATCAAATGAATCATTCCTTTTGGTTTATCTGAAGATGATCATCATTTAATCTCAAAAGGCTTCTTCACTATTCTTGAATTGCACTTGCAGCCACAACATAAAGACTTATCAATGTCTATAAGAGCCTAGATACTGCTTTACCGTCTGCCATTAGAGAATTACTTCTTGTACTCCTGTTTAAAAGTAGGTCTCTGTCCATATGGAAACCTCTGAGTGAGAGAGCAAAGCAACACTTGCCAAACCCAGCATATATTCAAGTAGTTTAGTGGTTTTTCTAGGGATTTAAAAGCGACCCCCAGCAGCTGTCAGGACTGTGAAATGTCCAGACACACACATAAACACACACATGCAAATAAACAGCCCGTCTGAACACTGCCCGAGGCGACTGAGACAGACCGACAGCGACCATTGCTTCAACACAGATGAACAGGTAGCACTGTAATTGCAAACATTCTGTCTTATTAGGAATAAGCTAGTTTACATGGGTTGGGGAAAACTGGGGATTTCATTAATGAGCGTGAATTGATTTAGTCACTCCTACTGGTTGAAGTTGAATAGAGGGGAATAGTAGCGTTCTGGAAATAAAAGCTTTGTTCTTTTCCTCTAAAAAAAAAATAGATTTTTTTACAATAACCGGTAAACCTTTGAAAACAGAACTTTCAAGAGTTCACACTTAGCTGATGATTGATTATAAAGCAAGTTTGGCATGCTGTCCCGGGAGAGAGCCCTGAGCTCATAAGATCCTCGAGCCCTGGGCTCCCTCCCGTTTGCAGGACGAGAGGGGAGCTTTGTGTTCAGGTAGATCTCGAGAACTCCCCCTTTTTGATAAGAGCTGATCACAGAAAATGATTGCTAAAGAAGAGATATGCTGTTGGATGAGAGTTTGACTGTAGTGCTAAATTTAGATTGATCAATTAACTTGTAGTGCATGTTTTTAGAATGTGGGAGGAAACCGGAGAACCTGGGGGAAACCCACGCGAGCACGGGAAGAACATGTTAACTTCGCACAGAAACGACAGCCGACCTGTTAAAGGACTAGAACTGGTGACGTTCTTGCTGTGAGGCAACAGTGTTAATCACTGGGCCACCATACCGCCCTATGAAGGGAAAGGTGGAGAAGTAGGGGTGGAAGTGGGGATTCTTCAAATCGAAGATGACTGTAGTGAGAAACCCTGGCTCTTTATAGTGGGTTAGAAATCGTCTGCTTGGTCGATCATACGTAGTTAATGCAAAACCAGCCGTGTTCAATCATAATCACGTAATCCTCTCGAAATTAGTTTATAAATAAACTTCACTTTGTGTGCTCTGAGGTTGTCAATCTATTGGATAGTATTTTTGGTGATTCTACAGTATCTGTGTGCATCAATTATAATAATTAATTGAATAATCATAATCAATTCAGCATCCCTATGGATAAAATAAAATAATAAAATATAAATATTCTATAAAAAAAATTATGAAAAACTATCATTTAAATCTGTATATTGTGCTACTACCCTTCTAACCGCTAGGTTTTTCATTCAGTTGTTGGCAAGGTTAAAATTATATGTTATATATTAAAATTATATATAAAATTATATATTGTAATAAGTACAGATCAGATTTAAAAAAAAAAAATTATATAAATATATGTCATGCTGGATGACGATTGATATTTTATTTTCACAAAAGTTATTTGAAACACCAAAAGCAGACACTTTACTTTACAGACATGCTAATTAATTGATCATACTGATGACTGCTAATTTAATGTGATGATTCTACCATGGAATGTCTCATCTCTGACACTAAAATTGCATTATAATTTGAAAGGCATTCTCAGTTCAGTTAATGTGCTCTATATGTGCTCTCTTGATTCTGAGAGTGGGAGCAGATGTGAACAGCATGAAGGTGTAGATATCGGGCCGTTTGGGCTTTGGGCCTGCTGGCCCAATTGGATGCTTCAACATGGAATGTCTCATGTTTGACACTAAAATTGCACTGTAATTTGAAGCCATTCTCAATTCAATTCTGAATGCAAACATACTGTTTACATTTAATAATGGATTTGCACATGCTCTTACAAATACTAACTTGTGGTGCTTAAATTGGTGATTTGAGTTCTCAGTCCAGTTTTCAAGAACACCACTAATTAAAAACAGCAAATAAGCTTACCATGCATTAAAAATAAAGCTACAATCCCAATGTATGATTGCTTTTCAAGCAAACCAATGCAGTATGCAAAATAATAAGTGATGATAAATGATAAATGATGTTACAAGTCGGTGGCTATCTGCGGCGCCCACACTGTAAAAAAATCTGCTATTTCACGTTTTTTTTTCCCGTCAGCTGGGGTACCAGAAATAAACATTAAATAAAGTCCATCAAATTACAGAAATTTCCTTCAATTTAAATTTCCGGTAAATTTATGTTATTTAACATCTGTTGTACAGTACTTTTCTATAATTTAGCGGTCCCTATTTTACGTTTTTTTTTTCCAGCACCCCAGCTGGAAATGATTTTTTTTTACAGTGAGGCTACGACTCAGGACACTGTTCATATTTTTGCCGCGTCATTTTAGCTTCATATTAAATGACAATCGAATGTGCACATCTGGTGTGCAGTACTTGCAGTGTTGTGGCACTGAGCGGCACATCAGGTGTGCGACCCGCTTAAGAGACAGAGAAAAAAACCCACCCCCCACAGAATTATAAATTGTTAAAAATTAATTATAAATTGTTGATAGTTAAAAATGGGCTGCACGGTGGCGCAGTGGGTAGCACAATCGCCTCACAGCAAGAAGGTCGCTGGTCAAGCCCCAGCTGGGTCAGTTGGCATTTCTGTGTGGAGTTTGCATGTTCCTCCGGGTGCCCTGCTTTCCCCCACAAGTCCAAAAACATGTGGTATAGGTGAATTGGGTAAGCTAAATTGTCCGTAGTGTATGTGTGTGAATGAGTGTGTGTGGGTGTTTTCCAGTGATGGGTTGCAGCTGTAAGAGCATCCGCTGCGTAAAACATATGCAAATTGGTGGTTCATTTCCGCGGGTGACCGCAGATTAATAAAGGGACTAACCGGAAAGAAAATGAATTATTGTTAAAAATATTGCTTATTATTATTTATTATTGTTTTATCCTAAATTGTTGATTGTTAAATATACTGTAAATTATTGTCTTTTTTGTAGTTTTTTTTACTACTATACCATTTGTTTTCAAATGTTCTGTTTGATGTAAATATCACAAATGCTTTGGCAATACATATGTAACATTTGTCATGGCAGTAAAGAGAGATAGAGAGAGAGAGAGAGAGAGAGAGAGAGAGAGAGAGAGAGAGAGAGAAAGGAGGAGAGAGAAATCCATCTTGATTTATTTTTCAAAATACACACACACAAAAAAAAGTGGAAGTGAAAGCTGATAGGGGTGCATCGGAGCAGCACTAGACAGATGCTGTGTCTGTTGAGAAACTCTTTCAGCGCTAAAGCCTGGCCTGCACCTCAGCTAACTTTCAAGCCCTGTATACTCACTTAATACCCTCCTCTGCTTCCTGGCCCAGCCTCGGCCTTCTGTCATGCATATCAATGCTGCATGAGAGCTAGAACAGAAGGATTGAGGATTGGGCCGAGCGCTGAGGCCTACACAACAGTCGGAATCAATCAAGTCTGCAGGATTACTGCTCCACTGAGTTGTGATCAATAGATCCACAGCACTATCCCCCTGCCAGGAGATTGACGGGGGTAAATAAGAGTCCGTTGGCTGATACCTCACCTCTTATGTAGCCCCCCCCCCCCCCCCCCACCCCCGCCTCTCCTTCTACTGCGATCTTCCATGAACGCCCAAACCAAAAGGGGAGGCAGGGGAGCGGAGGGCAGGTTTTGTAGTAAGTGGGCCAAGCAGAGGTTGCTCTTTGGTCCAATGCCTTCACACAATGACCACAGAAGAGAACAATTATTCCTGTTGTGGTTTGAAATGTCTCCCCGATTGAACAGAAGAAGCGAGGGAGAGCAAAAGAGTGATTGATTGATAGATAGGTAGCTGCGGAGATACAAAAGGAGGCGGTGCAGAGATAAGAAACATCCCTTTCTGATTTCTTGAACTTTAGGACAGAGTGAGTCTTGTGATATGAAAATGACACTGGGACGAACAAAGTGGGGTTCTAATGAAAAACATGCTTTGACAGCTAGCGCAAATGTCAGAGCTGAACATACATCGAGAGCTGAGCTTATGTGAGGGTGTTTTGTGAGGACTGACCAGATGGGGGCACTGCTGTTGTTTTCAATGGGCTTACGGGGCAGACAAGTCAGCAGTCAGGCTGTTAACATGTTGAACACAAGCATATGTACACTGTGCCAGGCCAAATACTCCTGCTTACAAATCAATTCCTTACATATGACAAAAACGTCACACATTTTACATCACTTTTCCTAAAATATGTGCAATCCTTGGAACTTCTATTCATAATTGAAATAAAACATACATATGTTACTGTGTAAAGCTAAGAAAACTGGATTTGCCTCAGGAGGACTTTCAAGTGACAACTCAGAATAATACAAAATATGTTCAAATTTATATTAAAATAAAAATAAGTGTTAAATAATATATTTATGGTTCCCCTGGGGTGGCACGGTGGCTCAGTGGTTAGCACTGTTGTCTCACTGCAAGAAGGTTGCTGATGGAGTTTGCATGTTCTCCCCGTGTTGGTGTGTGTTTCCTTTGTGTGCTTCGGTTTCCCCCAGTCCAAAGGGTTGTTGCCAGATCGGACATGGTTGCGGCCGGATGTTAGCGGGAATTATTTATATTATTTATTAAATTTCCCATTTATTGTATTTTATTAATGTCTAGCCCCACCCCAACCCTAAACCCAACTGTCACAGTAACGTAAAAATAGTAGTTGTACTGAGAATTATTTATGTTATCTATTAAATTACCCAATAAATTGTATTTTTTAACGCCTACCCCCACTCCAACCCTAAACCCAACCATCACAGTACTTTATAAATATTAATTATTGTTATACAGGGTCATAAAAAATGCTACTATAATTGATGGACATATCGTTCATTCCGGTCGGCCGCGTATCCGATCTAGACTTTACCAGTCCAAAGACATGCGGTATGCATGTAGTGAATTAGATAAACTAAATTGGCCATAGTGTATGAGAGTGTGTGTGAATGTGAGAGTGTATGGGTGTTTCCCAGTGCTGGGTTGCAGCTGGAAGGGCATTCGCTGCGTAAAACATATACTGGATAAGTTGGCGGTTCATTCCGCTGTGGAAAATTAATAAACGAATAAATGGTTTCCCTGATCCACACACACAAACACACATGTTGGCATTGGGGGTTTATGAGAACTGCCTATAGGCGTATTGTATTTTTGTACTTGTGCACAATGATTAAAAACACTTATCATATCACCATACCTTAACACCCCCTCTAAAGCCAAGCCTTAGAGAAAACCTGTGGCAAATTGAATGTAAAAATACCCTAGCATTTCGAATTAAGAGGACACAAGAAATGTCCTTATAAAACATGTCAACATTGTAATACCTAGGTCATATCCATGCCATTATACAAATTATTATTACATTATTATACACACACACACACACACACACACACACACACACACACACACACACACACACACACACACACACACACACACACACACACACACACACACACACACGTCTCTGATTTGATTTTTTTCTGACAGTGTCGACTTTTGGGCAGTTCCAGATAAAAGTTAACCAGATTTTTCACCAGAAATTGTGTTGATTTCTGTTGTCTTGGCTCCTTTACAATGGTTACATGTGTTTTAGTGTAAAGGCCAATTCACAACACACGGACCGATGGTGACAAACTTGGTTAATCACCACATTACAGGATATTTCTTTTAAGGCATTGTACTAACAACAAGTGCAGATTGCATGTTCATTTGGTGAAAATGAGCTCAGACATTTTAACTTCTGTTGGTGTTGTGTGCAAAGAGAGGTTCACTCAGTGTTGGGTGTAACGCATTACAAGTAACGCTAGTTACATAATAATATTACTCTTTAAAGTAACGAGTAAAGTAACTAGGGCTTCATTTGTTTTGAAACACGCCGGATCTGGAACCTCTGAAATCTAATCCGGCACCTCATCCGGCACTGATCCACCTCCTCAACCGCCCTCCTCCCACCCCCCTCCATTCACTTTCACTTAATTCCGCAACTCCCCAACCCTCTTCACGTTCATCTGCGACACCCCTGCTCACTTTCGTCCGAGACACCCCTCCGCCATCCCCCCGATCTGTTCCGGGACCTCGCAATTCACAAATTAAGCACTGAAAGTAACTAAAATTTGATTTTTTTGAAACTTGAGTTACTTTTTAGTTTAATTAATTAGCTTTTAAACAATAAATTGCTGAATTAGTCACAATGAATCACGTAGTCAATAAAAGAGTGTGTTCAGTATTTTGTACGCCTCGAAGTAAAGGAAAAGGGGATTGTCTCAATGGACAGTGATTTTACTTAAGACAAATAGTACAAAAGTAGCTAACACATTGCTTTAAACTTTCAAAAATCTGTATATACAGCATGTAAAGCTCTGGGGTCAGGAAGTTCTCAGATAACATTATCCTAAAATATATTTGATGTGTTTTTAAAGGTAAATGTAGGTGTAGGCAACTTTCCCCAACACTGGGTTCACCGATTATAAATGTCACAGTCTTGTATTCAAAGACATCCAAGGATAGTCATCGGATGATCATCTCACTGCTTTTGATCACAATGTCATAGTGCTAAAACTTAAATACCATAAAGACATATTAAAAGTACTGGTCTGTGGTATTTCTGTAAAAAATAAAATAATGTGTCAGGAGAGGTGTTGCCTGTATGATGTGTCTTTCAGCTGTTATTAAAGCACAAGTCATCTTTCAGAATTCGTTCACCAATAGCACACGCTGATTAAGTTTATCATGTCATAGCCTATGATTTAATAGGTGCTACTGTTGAACAGTCTACATGTTGTACTAAAGGTTTTTTTTATCTATGTTGCACACTGTGATTTGCAATGATCTCATAAGACTGCTGGAACTGCACAGTCTGTTGAAGGCTTAAGCTGGTTTAAGAAACTTCCCATTTTAGTTTGTCTGTTCAAGCTTATGTTTAGCTGATTGTTCCAAACTCCTAGTCTAAAACCCTTAAACAATTAGTAAAGACTAGTCTAGTCATTTTGGCCATTCTGGGACACCGGTTAACCATCTTAGTGTGTAACAGTATGGATTTTGGTTTGTGTTTTTGTTCATTTGCACAGGAATAAAATAATTTTTCATCCACAATCATGGGTTCAAATTTTTTGTCAGAGATTTTCGTACATATTTGACTTCTTGTTGTGCCCCTCACATTTACATACTGCCTCTGTAACATCTGTCCGTCATTAAAACGTTTGGTTCAGGTACTATTAGATTAAAATGTGAATAGAGGATACTATTAGAGGTGATTTAACAACTTAGAGACAACATACAAGCAAAAGCTAACATCTAGAATGGTGTCTATTACAACCCCCGGCGGTCTATGGGAGTGGAGTCAAAAACTTGAATATATGAAATTAATCCACTTTGTCTTGCAGCAAAGAGCACTTTTTTTTTTTACAAACAAAGTGTGGAATATAAAGACAGATTGTGGCAGGTGGTTGAAAACCTCTACTGTAGCGTATATTGTATGTTGGTTTCAATCCCTGGTTCATGGTGTGTATGTCAATACATTTGACACTGCATGAAGATTATTATTGCTTTTTTCCCCAACACATTCATTAGTACGCATTGCACTTTTTAACTAAATTTAAATTTATAGCACAAAGATCTTTAGACTAAACAGGCTTGCTTTGACTAATGAATAAAATTCTAATATAAAAATTCAAAGAGTACTGAAACCAGGTCTTTATAAGGTTTATTATTCACCTTCTCCAGCATAGAGAGTGGGTTGTATACTTTTTTCCTAGTAGTTTAGTCTAACTTTTAACAAATGACAGATGAATTTACACCAAAACAACTAGTTGGCCAGTTATGCCTTTAACATCGACAAAAAGAGCTACAAGCATATGCGCCAGATTTACACACTGTTTTTGAAAAGAAAATCCCTATTTTTCTTTAAAGTCGGCATTTATATTCATTCATTTATTTTCCTTCGGCTTTGTCCCTTATTTATCAGGGGTCGACACAGCGGAATGAACTACCAACTATTCCGACATATGTTTTACACAGCAAATGCCCTTCCAGCCACAACGCAGTATTTGGAAACAGCCACAGACTCTCACATTCACACAAACACACACACACACTACTGACAATTTTGTTTATCCAATTCCCTTACACCGCATTTCTTTGCACTGTGGGGGAAACCGGAACACCCGGAGGAAACCCATGCCAACACGGGGAGAACATGCAAATGTAACCCCGCCGGTCCTACACCCCTCAACACGCTCCAATCTGGGATCGAACCGGCAACTTTCCGCATTGGAGTCGGTTGCTCTAACAAGGAGGCTAAAGACCATGGCCTCTAGCATCCGACGCTAGAGCACCTTTAGAGGTCAGAGGAGTGAGGTTTACCTGCACAGCACTTACTAGCTGGCCTCCGTTACACTAACTCCACACAGAAATGCCAACTAGCATTTACATATTTATATATTTATTTGTAATATTTAGTTCCTCATTCTCATCATCTTTGAGCATCTGAAAACATTCTGCTACATCTGCCAAAGATCCAATCGGTTTCCCATTGCACAAAATCATGCACCACCCTACAGTTTATTCTTTATTTTAGAAACCGTTTCAATTGGATTCAAGTAACGATAGGGGAAAAGGTTACTGTGTACAGTGAGTGACACTTTAAAATGAGCATTACCACCCGCCTTGTACCGCCTGCCGCTCTAAAGGAGTAAGAACGTGTTTTTAGGTATGACCGCAGTTTGCGACTATGCCGCCAGGGAGCACAAAGAGATGGGATGTGGACGGACAGAAATAGCCTATACAGTAGCTGTAAATACTCTGCTACTTGTAAATGAAGATAAACAATGAAACATTCATTCATTCATTTTCATTTTGGCTTAGCCCCTTTATTAATCTGGGGTCGCCACAGCGGAATGAACCGCCAACTTATCCAGCATGTTTTATGCAGCGGATGCCCTTCCTGGTGCAACCCATCTCTGGGAAACATCCATACACACTTATTCACACTCATACACTACGGACAATTTAGCCTACCCAATTCACCTGTACCGCATGTATTTGGACTGTGGCCGAAACCGGAGCACCCGGAGGAAACCCACACGAACGCAGGGAGAACATGCAAACTCCACACAGAAACGCCAACTGACCCAGCCGAGGCTCAAATCAGCGACCTTCTTGCTGTGAGGCGACAGCACTACCTACTGCGCCACTGTGTCGCCTAAACAATGAAACAAAGCATTATAATTCCTTCATTAATCAGTAAAAACTTGTTAAAAAGCTTTATTATCATTGTAAACTTGTTAATTGCATTAAAGATTCATTTCGGAAAGTAGAATTAAAGAAATAAAAGACAACTAAAATGAAAGTACAAACATACATACAAATATGTAGGCATAAATAAATGAATAAATAAATAATTAAATAAATAAAGTGAGTTATTCCATTCATGGCTGTGAAGCATAACACAAATATGTGTTTTAACAAATATAAAAAAATATATAAGCTAATTTACAATGAGCTTTAATTATATATATATTTTCATTACCCGCATTATTCTGTGTGTGCCCATTTTTTCTGCAGCTGAACTTATTGAATATATGCATTTGAAGATGATTATTTGCCCCATAAATATATGTCTTATGCCTGTGTTGTTAGTAGATTGCCTACACCTAAATAACATCAGCTCTGCTCGTTCACGGCTTAATTTACACTCCTCTTACTTTAGTTTTCACCCTGAACAGTGATTTTATGGGACTGCACTCGTAAGCTAACTTTCCTTGTTTACTAAGGCCCAATCCCAATTCTACCCCTTCGCCCTTTCCCTTACCCCTCGTTTTGCGGGTTCCTGTGAAGGGGTAGGGGTGTCCCAATTCTCTTTAGCTTGAAGGCGTAGGGCTAAGGGGAAGGGGTGAATAGCCCTTTGAACGAAGATTTTTCAGGACCACACTCAAAACCAAGGGGTATGAAAATTTCCCAGAATACACCAGCCACGACGGCAGGATAGTTACACCCGGAAGTAAGGAGATCCACAAACTTGTATTTTTTGTCATTATTACAAATTTTTACAAAACAAACAAACAAACAAACAAACACATGTTTTAACACATTCATAACCGCGTTCGTGTTTTACCATCATGCTTTTAAAAAAGAACGCTAAAATATAAACCGCAAAATTTTGCTATCTATAATCCATAATAATAACTCCTGTACAGCAGTCCCACAATATTCTGTCACTCAATGACACTCGAATACCCTGTCAGAAAAGTCTAGTGGCTGGGAATGGGCTTTTTACAGTGTCTGCTATAATGTTAATGTTGTTTTTGGTGTGTATGGCCACTGTGTTAAATGCACAGTATTACGATGTTATTGCCACATTAGATCGTTACGATAACATAATATATGCCTTCAGTGATTTCCTGAAGATGAATACCAAAAAATAACACAGGTACAGGTGCTGTAGTGCTGTCCTAATTTCTACGGGTAAATTTTGAAGCCTTTCACCTTCACACTTGGTTTTAAAGGCCAAGGGGCAGGGGAAGGGGTAGGGGTACAAAAATAGAATTGGGATTGGGCCTGAATCTGTCCTTTTATTTTTTAATAAACACATTTATGGTATGTCATAGATTAAATAGCTTGCTTTCGTAACAGTCCACAATTACATGGCTAGTTGTAATCAGAATCGGTTATCTGTTGTAATCTGTTATCTGAACAGACCGGTGACCATAGTGTAATTTTGATATCATTGTGTGATATAATTATATGTTCTGAATGCTGCTTCATGTTTTATAATTCGTTTAATGATGCACACAAGTTTATACTTTCACTTTTCCAATCCAATTAAGCATTTACATGTCCTACTGATTGATTTACAAAAGGTTTAAATCACTTCTTACAATCAGATTTAATTTCATTCAGATCAAGCTCCATCAGACCGATACAAATGTTTACCTAAAGGCTTTTTCCGTTCAACTGAGCCGTCAATCTGATTCCTAGGCTGCATGTAAATGTAGCAGAGCTGCTGAATTAAAATACATTGACATACTTTTATACTTAACCTCAATGAATGTTTTAGTTAAACTATAATAGCTTTATTTAACTAAAATAACCCTGCCTGGAACCCACTTTTAGGTCACGACCCAATATCTAAGAACCATTGGCTTACATAACCAGCAGGCCCTGTACTTATTACAGTGGCGTCATTAAACAAGACACAGCACATCTGGCTAATGCTACAGACGACAAGTAAGAGTATGTCTAACCTCATGAGAGCCATAAAAGCAGCAGATAAAGACTTTAGCAGAGGCACTGACCTCCTGCGAATGGCTTACCTGCGGAACAGCTGCAGTAATGTCCTCAGTCAGGTAATTAGTCTTGCATTAATACACACGCTGATCTTATCTGCTCTATTAGACCACCATACGGCCATGATGATTTATGCTTCTCTGAACTCTCCTATGCTGCCTGCAGTTCATACATAGTTATATTGGTGCGAGGCGTTATTCAACAGACCCTTGGGGAAGGCCATGAGAGCTTAGCTTTAACACTGAGGCAAATGCATTGCTGACCTTTTGAGATTGGCAGGATGAAATGGTAGTTTAGCGCTGCTTAAAATGATAATGTAGGGCTTCAAATTGAGGACATTTAGAAGGGAGAGTCACTAACAATACAACATCTGTTAAATGGATATTTTCATTGTTCAATGTTCAAAATAATCACAAGGTTGCAGTGTTTAACACTTTAAAAAATTTAGAAACACAAATGAATATAAAATAGGTTGCTCAACCTTTTAGATATTAGACCTTTTTAGATTTAGACCTTTTAGATATTTTCAATATGTTTTTGTTCCAAAAAAATAGTTTCAAACAAAGATTCGGCTATTATTCTCTGAGAAACTGAGAGTGTTTGAACTAATCAGAACAAATGAAAAAAAAAGTAGTTTCTGAATTCACACTATTCACACTTACATACCCACATCAAATGGATAAATACAGTCATGGGAGAGAATTTGAATGATTCACTGAGAAACAAATCTTTTGTTTCTGAATGAATGCAGTGTTTGGAACAAATTGGTTAAGTGAATGATTCACTAACTTATAATTGAATCTTTAAGCATGCAAATTTCTTCCCAGATTAACAGCATTTCAGAGGCCAGGGCTTCTGTTTTGGTTAATACTACAACATAAAATCAATAAAACTACATTCAAAATTGTGAAAATGCACCATCTGTTGCAGTTTCCCGCAAGCCTGCAGATGTGAAGTCTGTGCTCTTTAGCAGTGAAAAGAAGAAAATACAATTGAAGCTGTAGGTGACATGACAGGGAAACATTAGGAATGTAGTATATCTGCACAGCATTTTAATTTAGGGTTATTTACATGACAATGAAGTACTAAAAAACAGCAAAGTTTTGTATAGAGTCAGCAAGATCTCTGCTCATCAATCTGTGAAAATGACTAAAAGCAGCATATTAGGCATGTCAGGCCAGTAGTTGGCAACCTCACGTATAAAAGAAACACTACACATTTGCACACGAATAGACTGAAGTTCATGGCATACCTGTTTGGACAGTATTAGGTATTTCAGTTTACACAAAGATGAAAATAGTATCATTTTCAAACATTTTGAAAACTTTTTTTTTAAGTTTTCCATTTAGCAGTTTACTTATTTGTCATGTTTAAGAAAAATGATGCTTTGTTAAACAATTCAAAATAAGTAATTACTCTGAAAGTAAGTAATTTTTAATATATCCTAATTGTAAAGGGTTGTTCACACCAGAGCCATAGAGAGTGAGAAAGTTACAATGCCAAATGATTCATGTAGAACCAAATATTTCCAGATGGTGCACTGTGGTCAATTCAAATAATGTTAGATAACATTAAAATCATGTTTTTAGAATATTCATACCTTTCAAAAGTGCAAAACCAGCCATCTTACAGCCACAGTAAATTGCCTGTAAGTGCTAACTTCCGGGAACTATTGAGTGGCTCCATCAGCTGCCATTGCTGTAGAATTTTTTTTTATTGTAGTCAATGGAGTTGTCGCAACTCTCTCTCTCTATGGCTCTGGTTCACACCAAGCAAAATAACTATAAAGACAATGATAAAGAAGTTCTAAAAATCTTTCTGAAAGTAAAAAAACAGCAGCAATCAAAGCCCAGCTATAACAATAAATATATCTTTTTCACTCAGCTAATAAATGATAAAATACTGACAACCAGTCAGAATCCATTGACATATAAAGGGTAGCAATATAAAGCTATGGACAACATTATAGAGAAGATCACAGCTTTTTGTTAAACCCTCTCTTCGAAGATTATTTACAGATAATGATTATCTTAAAAACAAATGGCTATACCATGGGAGAAAATTATACAAATTTACATAGAAGCTATGCAAGCTATAGGCTAGCAAATTCATTTATTCATTCATTCATTCATTCATTCATTCATTCATTCATTTCCTTCAGCTAAGTCCTTTATTTATCAGGGGTCACCACAGCGGAATGAACCACCAACTTATGCAGCATATGTTTTATACAGGCGGTTCATTCAGCTGAGGCGACCCCAGATTAATAAAGAAAAATAAAATAAATAAATGAATGAATGTTTTACACAGCGAAAGCCCTTTCAGCTGCAACCCAGTACTTGGAAACATTCATTCACACTCATCCACTACAGCCAATTTAGTTTATTCAATTCACCTATAGCGCATGTGTGGGGAAACCCACACAAACACGGGAAGAACATGCAAACTCGACAGAGAAATGCCAACTCACCCATTCTGGACTTGAACCAGTGACCTTCTTGCTGTGAGGCAACAGTGCTAACCACTGAGCCACCATGTCACCCGGCTATCAAATTGGAATATTAAAATATAGGTACCTCAGGTTAGTGCTGCCTCCTTTGAAAAAGCTAGGCAACAATTTGTGTTGTTTTCATACCATTACACTGACAATGATTGCTATATTCCATGTTTGATTAAGTTACATGAGCTGGATTCACTGGTCAGATATGCTAGAAACATAGCACACCTGCTGGTTACAAGAGATAATGCGAAAATAAAGTAGAAAGTAAACAATCCAATTGTTACTGTTTATTTATAGTTCTAGTCCTTAGTGCAATCAGCCTTTGATAATGCCACTTGACCAACCCAATTTAAGGAATTTTAGTGCATAAGATGCAAGTTTCTTTGCTGAAATATGATGAAATACCAACTTTTTAGAAAAAAAAAAAAAAAGCTTTAAGACTTGGAGTGAAAGAAACTAAATAACACAAATATTGACAGGAAAGAACAACAAAAAACAGGAAGTTAGCACTCTGCTAACTGTCAAAGCATGTTTGTCTAATTCAAATGAGAAAGACATCTACGTATGTCAAGGATGGACTGGCAAATGCATCTTAAACATCCTGCAGCTCCTGAGTGGAGTGCGGAGCAGTCAACAGCGCAGGTAAAGCGTTCTGAACAACACGCACTCTCGGTGACAGCCGCACTTAACGGCTTTAGTGCTGAAGCTTGAGACGCAGCTAATGATGGCCCCGGCCCTATTAACTTCACCCACGCTGAAAGACACATAGATTATTTATGCACAGAAAGATGCGCTGTGCTGACATTGATGCAGAAAAAATATATGACAGCCAAAGAGCAGCGCACACGCTACACTCGCTAACACAATAGGTTGAATAATGGCAGGATGACAGGTAGAAGAAAAAAAAAAGAGGTGTGATTTAATGCAATTCAATGGATGTTTTATATTGCATTAAAGCAGTCTGCGCTTTTAAAGGCTGATTCCACTCATTACATTCCTTGGGCAATAAGATGTGTTGTTCTTTGAAAGGCTTGTTATGTTTTGATGAAGCACAGGCTTTCTTTCGCTTGTGGTTGCAAGTTCATTTCCCAAGAACTTTCTTCTGAAAGAGATCGACTCCTTCTTCAAAGATCTCGCGAAAAGCTTTGGAGATGCTGGTTTTTGGAGTAATGAAGTGATATTTACCAAACTGTTTGTTTGTATTTGAAGTACCTGTCTGGAAAAAAGTTATAAAGATAAGCCATAGCAGATCCTCACAGACAGTCTTGGACCTCACAGTCTTTTCATCTCAAGCTATTGACTAAACTGAAGATCAACCTGTAGGCCAACTCTCTGTCTCCCCCCACCTCACCATTACATTCTTCACCTCTGATGTGCACATGTTTGTCTTTCATTAGCTTTCATCTCTCTTTTTTTATTGAACTTAACCACCGGCATGAATGCGCCTGACTTTGATGTGATTCTCAGCCCAGCATAAATCCATATTTACCCCACTGCTTGTCTCCAAGCTAACAAACATTAGCCGTGTTGTTCTTTGATTAGCAGGGGCTGAAGTGAGCGGGGCAAATCTGAAATGTCTGTCTTGACAGCAGCAATGTATTTCATGCACATGAATCTGTATAGCCTATTGTTAACATGGTTTTAGTAGCGGCCTTGATCTGCTAAACACACTGATGACTCAATTGCGTGTAACAAAATAACAAGGCTGCGCATTTCATTTGTAGCTAGGTATTTATTGTTGTATGATTATATTTCAGTAGATCTTGCGTGTTTCCTGACACTTTAAAAGTGAAATGTCTTGTGTATAAATCTCCTTTGCTTTACTGCTTTTTGCTTTTTAAAGCGGTCATTAATTGTTTGTATTTTTGCATTACTTTCTCTTTAAGTCGATTCTTGTTGCATGCCACCATTGGTTGGTCATGTAAATACTGACATATTTCATAACCCTCAGCATCAAGGCAACAGCCTATAGAAATAGAGAAGCAGCTTTTACCTGTCAGTGGGTGGCACATGGCTCCTGATCAGAGTAGGGTGTAACGCGTTCCACAGTAACTGTAATCTAACACAGTAATCTAATCACATTTTTGAGGAAGGCAGTAATGTAACAAATTACATTTTACATTTGTATAATTTGATTACAGTTACTAAAGTCAATGTAATTGCGTTACTTAAGATAAAAATATAATGTCTAGAAGAAAAAAAAGCTTATTTTAAATCACGTTTTCTGCTGCAGCATCAGTTAATAAGCATCTGCTTTTAAATTGCTGGAGAATGCAAGCTGAAATAGCTGCTGTCGCGAGCGCAAGCTTCTTTAAGTGGAAATACAGAAATTACTTTGATTTCACTGAGCGTAAAAATAAAAATATTGCTGTGAAATTCAGTCTATGTCCAGTCTCTAAAGAACTTTCGACTGCTTTTAACATGACCAGCAACTTGTTCAAGCATTTAAACAGAAAGCATTCTACGACAATACTCATCACCAAGGAGGCTCTCAAAAACAAGGCGGTCCAACTCAGCCTAAACAGGCTAAATTGGATTTTTGTGCATTCTTCTGAATGTGAAAAGAAGCATAGCTGCTTATAGGGCTATTCACATATCGCGTCTTTTGCATATGGTGCGCATGTTGTGCGCTCGCATTTTCCAGGCGCACTAGTTGAAAACCGCGAGTCTTGTGACAAGAACTGATCGATTAGCTTTATACTTTGTAAGGAATATACACATTTCGGTAGGCTAATTACCTCAGATAAACACAGAACACACAAACACTGCAGTGCTTTTTCGTACTATGGATGTCAATGGTTACACATATCCAGTTTTCTTCCTTTCTTCTTTTGTGTTCAAAAAAAAATAAAGACAAACAAATAGTAAATGATGAGAGAATTTTAGGTTTTGAGCAAACTATCTAAAACTAAAAACTATCTAAAACTAGCTCTTTTCCATATGTCAAGCTGCTGTGATCAACCCATTGTAAAGTTTCTCAGTGAATAATAAATTACTGGAAGAGCTGCAGTATATTTTGCATTCTTATAGGTATATTATATATGTTTTAAAATTAACTACAAAGTAAAGTAATTAGTAATCTGATTACTTTTTACATGAAGTAATTAGTAATGTAATCAGATTACAATTTTCGAGTAGTAATCAGTAATTTGTAATTGATTACTTTTTAAAGGTAACTTGCCCAACACTGCTCCTGATAAGTGTAAAAGTAAAAGTGAAACAGTGATTTTTTTATTTTATTTATTTATTTCAACCGATTTTTAATTTTACTTTGACCTATTGAAAAGAAACAGGGTCATGTAAAAGGTCATTTATTATTTGATTGTTACTATTCTATTGCTGAGGTCCGAAAGTCTAATGGAAAAAATGTGATTACTTTAGGTATCAAAAGTTGAGTAACACACTGTAAAACCTAATAAGTTAAAGGGCCATGAACCCCCCCCCCCCCCCCCCCCCCCCCCCCCCCCCCCCCGTTCTCAGCAGGGTGTTTTCACACCTCTAGTTTGGAAAAAGTCAGGAAAGTGGGCGTGTCCAGCTCTTTTTAGGTGGGAGCGTCGGGGGAGGGAAAGAGGGAAGGATTTGCAAATATGGGAGTTTCCGTTTGGGCACGCAGACGCAGGGGAGAAAGACAGTAGGTGCGTTCGACTTCATGCAGCGCTGCGCAGATCGATCGAAGTCTGTCTTAAAGCGGTGCATGCTGGTTAGAAATTTTGGCCGGATTGATGCTGCGCCGACGGCATGTGACTGTCACATGTGGCATCAAAGTACCGCGACAGCGCTTCGAGATCAGACGACTGATTCAGCCCGCGCAGCAACTGAAGAGCATCTGCATGAGCTCTGATGACGACACCAATATAATACGATTGGCCAAGTTCACCGCATGACAACAACCACGTGTGATTCAGGTTTATTATTGGACAACATCCGTCTCACAAATTTCAAAACAAACAATTAACTGTTGTTCAAACCCTCTCTATCTTGTACACATCATGCTTATTAAAAGACTACAAATATTTTACTGCAGCATCATCTTTTGTTAAATAATTTGTTCATACTGACATTGTTTGCACAGGTTTATTCTGCCTTTTTTATACAGACTACTGTATTTAGCTCCATAAACGATATAAATGACATATTTTAGTAAATAACTTAAATATTAACTCAAATAAGTCTTACAGACTTGTAATACAATAATTATCATCATTGATCCTGACGATTTCTTAGCAAATTAAGTTATATAAAAATATGTAATATAAAAATATGATTCTAAAATGTTTTATTTTCTGTCAAACCATATTACGCAGAAATAAAAGTTAAAAGTGTCATTGATGTACCTGCTCTTTCTGGGAAATTTCTACTGAAAGTGTAGCTCATTTATTTTGGTCATTTTGTTCAATCTTTTTGGATTAAAGGGCTTTTTTAAAAATGCCTTCATTATTCAAAATAGTCCTATTCGTGGATATTTATTTCATTTTTATGTGCCCTTATTTTCCCCCTTATTTCTCATGCATTTGTTTGTAGACTACTTAATTTTAATTCATAATTCCCTTACTGTTTAAAAATGAAGTTTGTAGAGACTGTATTCTGATTTTATTTGTACTTTATATCTTTTGTTGTTATTTCAATAAATAAATAAATAAATAATCACGCCATGTGATCGGTAATCATGACTGCAGCAACTTGAGTCCCCGAAGTGGCCGGCTTGACGGCTCAGTTTTCAACTCCGCCCCCGCCTGCGCTCGGCTAATCTCGTTGATCACCGGCTGCAGCTGTGCTTAATGTCGAACGCACCTAGTGACTTCGTTTACATGGACATCAGTAATCGAATTACTTGTCAAATTATTAATTTGTTGACTTTAACTGCAGTTTGGCACTTTCACTTTTTATTCAGGAACATTCCCTGCATGTCGCTGTGACAAACGAGATATTGAAAGTGAGGAACTGCTGGAAGAGTGGAGTTTTAATGCAATGTTTGATACCGCATGGCGAATGGGAGAAAAAAAATCCTCCGTATTTCTCGGTAACTTAGATGATTCAGTAGGTAGCGTCAGAAAGCCGTGTGTATATAGACTATCCTGTCACAAAATGCGGCAAAAATCCTGCACGACGGGAATAATTTGATTAAGGTGTTTACATTCGGAGAGCAGCATTTACAGCGGATCTTTCAGTCTATAATATTGTACTGTAATATTGCAGTGATATTAACATACTGTAAACTTAGTAACTAAATCAATTTGACTATAGTATGTCTTTAAAAACTGAAAGAGCACTGCTGAACTAACTTTGCCATCTGAATGAACAAAGAACTGATCGCACACTTACCAAATCTGTAGAGACAGGACAATCATACTGGAACTGTGTCTTTTTTTAAAAGGAGACGAGCAGCAAATCCGGATTTCATCATTTCCAGATGCCAAAAGCTCTCGGATAAAAATGTTCCTTACAAACGCATTTCTGTCACGTGTCGCATGCACTGTAATCCACACGTGAGTCCAGCAGCGCTCTCACAGCAGGAAAATGCAAACAAAACCTTCGTTGCAGCACACTAATAAATGCAACACTGATGACCCATATCCCCAAATTCTTGTTCTTTCACTTGTTTTGGCAACACGGCGTGGCGTCTCTCTGCCGTCTGAACACTGTAACAGGTCTCCGAAGCTATCATGCATATTAATGAAATTGCGCCGCATACACAATAGAGCGCGCTGATTGGTTTGAACAAAGACTTTCTCATGAATTAACGCCGCACCCTCAGAGACGTCACAATGTTCTTGCAGATACAGACAGCCACTCTCCACGCTGGATTTACATGCAAGTATCTCATGGCCGTGACGCAGCTTCAAAAATTAGTTTCAAACCGGAAGAACGAATTTACTCAAAATAACGCAAAAACAACCAATTTTTTTATTTTTTGTGAAATATATGTGTCCTAATAGTGTTTATAGCAGCGTGGGACACATATATGACTGTCAACAGCTCAAAAAATGTGTTTTGGTGTTTTGTGACCCTTTAAGGTAACTCAAACCATTTGAGGAAACCGATTGCAACGAACCATTTAAGTTCAAAAACGAATGCTAATGAGTTCTGTGAACTTAATCCATTTGAGTAAATGAAGCAATTAGAGCACAGTAAAACCCAATAAATGAAGAGAACTCAAACCAAATGAGTACTGTAAAACCCAAGAAGTTAAGGCAACTCAAACCGTTTGGGGAAACTGATGCTACAAACCATTTGAGTTAAAAAGCTAATCTATACGAGTACTGTGAACTTACTCCGTTTAAGTTGAAGTAATGAGGTATTTAATTAACTCATTACTTTCAACACTGAGTTCAAAACTCTTTTCAAATGAGAAGAATTAATTTTCAGTAAGCTTTGAGTAAACTACACTTATTTAATTTGATAAAGTTGACTGTTGGGTTTTCCAGTGCATAGTTTGTCAAGAATTTACAACTATTATTTGAAACACACTATCCAGATGGGATATAAATCTATCTATCTATCTATCTATCTATCTATCTATCTATCTATCTATCTATCTATCTATCTATCTATCTATCTATCTATCTATCTATCTATCTATCTATCTATCTATCTATCTATCTATCTTTTTTTTTTTTGAAAGTCAGCTGAACAGGTATTGTTCTCCATTGCTTTGAGCTGGTTTGCTATGCTGACAGGAGATGGGATGATCACGGGACTCTCACTGTGATCTCAAAGCATGGTGTTGAGGGGTAAGCATTCCAAGAGGATTTGTGTCAGTACATTGCTGATGGAGAACACTCTCTTAGTAGAAGAGATGTTTTTTTATTTGAACATAATACATAAAAATTAAGACAAGCACCAGATGAGAGCCATGTACTGAAATTGACAAATATAATAACCTCAAGCCAATATTTATATAATGTATATTAATAATGTAATTATAATCTACATTAGGCTTGATTGTGGTATAGAATATACTATATCCTTAATTTAGCTATTCTTTGATAATTTACAGTGCTCAGCATATATAAGTACACCCCTCACAAATCTATCTTTTAAATTCATATTTTTAATAGGAAGCTCTACAATATTATTTTTGTGCATATACATTAGATTAGTCAGTACTGAAGCCAAATCTGGAGCTTATTTAACAAAATAACTTACGATAATGGACCAAAAACTAGCACACCCAAATTTATATTAGGGATAAATATTAAATAAAAATAAACATTTAAAAAAAGAGATTTTGTAGGTTGTAAATTTGTTTTGCACTATTTTGCTTGAATTTAATTGTATTATCTTTCAATTTCTAAATATGTTTGGTGACTAAAATATTATTTTAAGAAATATATTTGTTTAGTAAATCTGTTTTATTTAAATACACCAAAAAAATTGCCTTTATTCACTGAGAGTTGATAAAAAAAATAATTTTCAATATAGGGAGTACTCAATTATGCTGAGCACTGTATGTTACAAGATGGAATATCAATTCCCAGAAGAAAGTAATTATAAACACTCGCAGATTTGGACTAAAATATGATGTAATTTTTATAAATTAGTGTATGTCATGTTAAGAAAAGACTAGTGCCTCTTCTATTAAAGACCACATTAAAAAATACAAATTAACAATGATTATATTGCTAGCCCACATTGCTAGTTTTAAGGTAAACAATTAATCTGTTAATACACTGAAAAAAAAACAAAAAAAAAACTTCTGATTACATTAGTTTGATGGCTTGGGCAATAAATGCTTAGCCAAGTCTCTACAACCATTAGTTTGCTGTGAGTGAAAGATGAGAAGACGACCACAAAAGCAAAACCCAACTCAGGCTCATTTCTGGAGAGCACAAATTATGTAGCCAGGGCTACATATGACTGCATTTTGTCTACTGTGAACGCTTTGGAAGGGTATGACGCCGCCGACAGCTTCTGCTTCAGCTTCCAGCTGAGCGCTTACCTACGCGTACCAGTGGCTCACCGCACACGTTGGCGGACTTGAGATGCAGAGAAGAGTTGACCGCGACGACAGGGGTCGAGTCCAGCAAAAAACGGTTCCAGAAAGCAGGTAAAAAATCAAAAGGCAAAAAATAAAATAAACAAGTAAATAACAGTATGAAAATGTGGTAAAATCTGAAAACGTGATAAAAATCAGGCGGCCACGAGGGTTTTTCTTTTTCTGGATTGCTTTTGAAAACACTTTCAGTTGGGTTTAGGGAAGGCGGGGGGTGAGCCAATCAGTGCTTTTGAAAACACTATCGGTTGGGTTTAGGGAAGGGTGTGGGTGGGGGTATCGGTCAGTCAGTCAGTCGACAGCGGCCTCTGGTGGATTTACACGAGACGGGCAGGCGCAAATGGCACTTGCGAGAGAAATTTGAGATCTGAAAAAACAAACACAGCGGCTTCTGGTAGATGCGTGAAGTTGACAAAACTCTGTCCCCTACCTTAATATTCTGTTTCAGTTTGAAATGCACCATCATGTCAAAATAAAAGTCTGCTATAAATAAGAAATTAAATAAAAAAAATGACTAATAGTATTAATTCATTAGGTAATTAATTTTCATATATATATATATATATATATATATATATATATATATATATATATATATATATATATATATATATATATATATAGCTACAAAAATCAAATAACAAAACATCTGATAGTGTGACAGGCCTAATTTGAATGTGTGTCAACGCAAGTACAATCTGAAAGTGAATGCAGGGGATTTTCAATTAATAAGGATTTCGTTTTGGTCCTCTCATTCCTCACACTTGATTTAAATTTTTTATTGATGACAGTGAACCCATGCAATGATTAAACTCATTCCCAGCGAATTTCAAATAGAACGAAAAGTTGGCAAACGGTGACATCATAACTCATGTACAAAGCCAAACAATTTTTCTGTGAACCTCTCCAAAAGCAGTTCTAAACAAAGGCTCAGCGCAGGGCCTCAAATTCTTCAAAGTGGCCTTCAGAGCTAATTGTTTTCTTTTGTCTTTTAAAGTAACAAAAAAGTACAAAGAAGAAAAAAATCACAGCAATAAAGTGATTAATATTTTCAGCCCACAGTGAGAACAGAAGTCTAATGTTAAAATGAGCAACTAGTTATGTAAATGAGTGGCTACAACGAGCTGTTATTTGAAGTTGGAGCGTTTGTTGTGGGCTCCCACTGTACTCTCTGCTTTCTCATCACAGCGAGGGACCTTTTAGTCATTTCAGTGGGGAATTTATCTGAATTATTCATCTCGCTGATCCACAAATGATGTTGCCTCCAGTCTCTTTTGGGCCTCTTGTTTTGTGGTACACAACACTCTTATCTGTTAGAGGATACAAAATGTATTTTGATTTAATAAAACACATATATAGCAATATCATTTGTAGTCTATACATGGTAAACATGTGATAGTTAAAAATGTGAATGAAAACTAGCTAAATCGCTCGAGAAAAATGAAGGAAACAAATGTTTGGTATGTAGAATACATACCAATTTAAGACTACAGTCTTAATAAATGATATAGATAAAAAGGCAGATTGTAATGTGGCAACATGTATGTATGCATTTATATGTTTGGTTGTCAGAAGTGGTCTTCAATGAACCTATTTATCATTATTTCACATTAAAGTCGGCATTCAATCAAAATGTACTCTTCTTATTTTAATGTATATATAGTAGTTCTTATTATAAAAGATGTATCTGTGCACTTCATTATTCTGCAAACATTTATTTGCCCTCACGATCTTTAATCAAAAACTCTCCTGCCCTTGAAATGAATTTTCTTCTCTTCTGGTCACCTGGAATACCTTGAGGGCGGGGTTATCAGTGCATGTCTCGTTTCTGCCCTGCTTTAGTTCATTCATCAATCTTCCTCTATTTTGTTATCAATGACCATTTTCCAATGATCCAATCGATTCCCAAAGGACACAATCAAACACCACCTCCTTAATTTTTTCTCAATTTAGGACCATTTCAGTCAGCTGTACGTCATGATAATCTTAACTTCTGTTTCATGCCAACTTTAAAGGCACAACATATAATTTTCGCCACAAGAGGGCACATATTCACAATAAACAAAGGCTTATATTGATGATGAACTGAGTGAGGAATAATGAGTGTTGTCATCTTAATTACATGGTATGGGACTTGCGCAGAAGCTAAAGTATTAAACAATTATTTGTGTCACATTTATTTGAAATGCATTTAAAAATCCTTTCATTTTTCACAAAATCATGCAATTTAAAAGATTTGAATGCTCTCTACTGTTTCACTGATATGTTTCAACCAGAGCAACAGAAGAAGCTTATGGACCGAAAACGATTTATGAGTTTGTGAGAAAACTAGAGTGCATGTAATCTATGACATGCAGATGTCTGTATCAAGTTCTGTATCAACAAAGGCACAGGGAAAGAACAGATTAAATAAGAAAAAACACATGACTTTTAGTCATAAATGATTTGGCTAAGTGGCACAGTGACTCAGTGGCTAGCACTGTCACCTCACAGCAAGAAGATTGCTGGTTCGAGTCCCGGCTGGGCCAGTTGGCATTTCTGTGTGGAGTTTACATGTTCTCCTGGGTTTGCGTGGGTTTCCCCCATGTGCTCCAGTTTGCCCCACAGTCCAAAGACATGCAGTATAGGTTAATTAGATGAACTAAATTGGCCATAGTGAATCAATGCAAGAGTGTATGGGGGTTTCCCAGTACTGGTTTGTGGCTGGAAGGGCATCCTCTGCGTAAAACATATGTCAGAATAGTTGGTGGTTCATTCCACTGTGGTGACCCATGATAAATAAAGGACTAAGCTAAAGCAAAAATGAATGAATACATGATTTGGCTAATTTGTTAATTGTTCTCTGGTTTTTATTATTTATTTACTTTTTTATTAATATATATGCATTATGTCAATTTTTAGCAAATGTAGCCTTCAGTATCACATTTAAATCTATAAATAGACTTATATGTATATCAGGTTGCCCAATCAGGAGTCAGATTGAACGTTATGTGATTGTACTGTTATTTGAAAGTGAGTTTTGCACTGAAAATGATTTAAAACGTCATAAATGTTGATGTTAGCTTGTAGCCTGATATGAAAACATGGGAAATGGGCAGCAGTGCTAGCCCTTTCATGACTTGGGTAAACTTTGCCTTTGTTTATGACCTCCTCAAGCCCCAGCTGGTAGGCTTTAAACCAAAATATTTGGTGGGCCAAAACCCTCTGCCCGTTGGCCCAGAGGAAGCCACAGAAGTGACAGTGGTAAGGCGACTGGCCTTGGCGTTGAGTAGCAGACCTGCTTTTGGCCAAACAGTAGAATTGCCACTTTTGGTCAAAAGCTAAACAATTCTAAATACATTGCTTGATAGATATTTTAATCGCACCTCACATTTGATCACATCTAGAAATCATACCTGTCAACCCTCCAGTTTTTCCGAGATTCTCCCGTATTTTACAATTCTGTCCCGCTATCATCCCGTAAAGGTATTTTCCTGTGTTTCTCCCATATTTAAAATTTTTCTATGAAGGCTGGCAATAAACATTAAAGGGCTGATCCTCCCTATACGCAAACAATACCGCCGAACCACCAGGGGATGCCCCTTGTTCTTAAATGTGAATCTGTTGTGTGCTTTCATTTTATTTAGGCATGAAAACATTTTGAAATATATATAAAAATGGCGGAATTCTTTTCCTTTCCAATAAAGGCACCATTGCCCCTTCTATCCATTCATTTCATGTAGCAGTGCGAGTTTGTCAGACGCGCTCCATATTGATAAATAGATGCTGTTTCCCAAACGGATTCTGTACATGTGATTTGAAGAAGAGCAAAAGTGAACACTCTGGGTTTTGGCTGCGTGTTTGAACAGACATATAATAATAATAATAATAATAATAATAATAATAATAATGATAATAATAATAATAATAATAATTTTAATAATAGATCTTCATGGTTTTCTTTTAATACAGCAAATTTGGTCTTAAAAGAGCATAAGTTAGGAAAGCAATCAAATGCTTTTATTACAGATCTGTGCATTTTTAAAGTGACACATTTGTTATTTAATGTAAACAAACTAAAAAAACTAAATGAGAGATTAATTCACTGCTCTTTAATCAGAATGTTTAAATTATACAGTAAAGAAAATGGTAATGCTATTTGATAACTTGATGCAATATCAAGTTTTTATAATAACTATTAATGTTAATAGGCTAAACTGTTTGCTAATTTATTTGCAGCTTTTTCTAATGTATACTATTTATTCTACCCTTTGTAGATAATAATAATAATAATAATAATAATAATAATAATAATAATAATAATAATAATAATAATAATAATAATAATAAAACATATTACTGACCGTGTCAACTGTTTATTTACAATGAAACAACTCCAGATGAACATATTTAGTAATTTGGGGATTTTATTTATTTATTTATTTATTAAAATTGTTTTGTGGTTTGGGGGGAGATGAGAGAATGACCACAAAAATAAAACCAAACACAGATTCATTGTGTAAACGTACCCCCGTATACATTTCTGGAGAGCGTGAATTATGTAGCCAAAGCTACGTATGGCTGCATTTCATCTTTAAAACAAATTCTACGGGGGTGGTATGAGACCGCTGATGGCTTCTGTTTCTTTTTGCACTACCAGCTGGCCGCTTACCTCAGTATGGATGGCTTTACCGCTGTTACCAGTTTGCCCAGTGGCTCACCACATACGTTGACAGACGCAAAGAGAAATTGACCGCGATGATGGGGTTTGAGTCCAGCAAAAAATGGTTCCAAAAAGCAGGTAAAACAAAAACAAAAGGCAAAAATTTAATAAACAAGTAAATAACAGGGTGAGAATGTGGTAAGATCTGAAAACGTGGTAAAAATCAGGCGTGGAAAAAATCTGGATTGCTTTTGAAAACACTGTCGTTTGGATTTAAGAAAGGGGGTAATCGGATCAGTCTGTGCTTTTAAAAACACTTTTGGCTGGGTTTAGGGAAGGGGGTGAGTGGGTCTTCGGTCAGTCAGTCAGTTGACAGCAGCCTCTGGTGGATTTATGCGAGAATAGCAGGTGCGAATTACACTCGCGAGAGAAATTTGAGATCTGAAAAAGCACACACAGCGGCCTCTGTTGCATTACAAAAACAAAAACTGCAAAAAAAAAAAAAAAACCGTATCTCGTGAGTCGTACTTCGCGCTTTCCAGAAATGCATACAGTAGTACATATCCATAATGAGCTTGAGTTGACAAAACTCTGTCCAATACCTTAATTTTCTGTTTCAGTTTCTGTTAAAAGTCTGCAATAAATAAGAAATTAAATAAAAAAAAGAATGACGAATAGTAATAATTCATTAAGTAATTAATTTTCATATATATAGCTGTCAGGTGGGGGTTGGGTTTTAAGGGGTAGGGCGTATTGCTTATTTTCACATCCCAATGTTGACAGGTGAGCTAGAAATCCAATTTTAAAGATTCGAAATGTAATTGTTGGACAAAAATAGATTTGCCTATAGTAAATTTTACAAGAAAAGATCATTGCAAGACAAAATAATCACAAATATGAGTAAAAAAAAAAAACCGCAAAAAATAATTTGAGTGAGTAAACCCAGTGTAACTTGGAACAGTTGATTTGACTTTTATATAATTATGCATAGTTAATTTATTTAATGATTTTAAAGGAACTAGTTTACTTACTTTTTAAAGTGGTCAACTAATTGCTTTAAAAGCCATGGGTTTACTCACAACAAACAAACAAAAATCAATGGACAAACGCAACCGCTGGGTTCATTTAAAAAATGAGTACACAAAGGTTTTTTTTTAATCCATTATTATTATTACACCTAAACGTGGGCTGAAACAACCTTACATTTTAGAGCAAAATAGTGTATTAGATAACCAATCATAAAAAAACTGCATGTTGTTTGCTAGTTAGCATGTTTTTCACATCTCGCATTTGATTGCATCTAGAAATGCAGTACTCAAGACTCAAAACTAAATTGGATTTAATTGGCCTACAAAAAAAAAAAAAAAAAAAAAAAAAAAATCAAGCCGTAATTAATTCTACAATAAATGAGCCAAATAATCCTGATAATAATTCATAAAAGCATAAAAGATGAAGTTTCTATGAATCTTTTTTTTTTTTAAATCTACTTGTTTTAATCAAGCTCTTAAATGTGGTAAAGATCAAAGCGAAAGGCCATAGGGCACTCATATGTAGTGCTGTATCGAAACGAAGAGTCTTCCTCCTACATTAATGAATTATTGAACCACAAAATATCCTCCAATGTAACTTGTAAAGAGAGCCATGTGCTGGAGGAACATTTCTGGGAAAGATGTATGTCGGTTTGGCACATATATGGTGTGCATGTGTTAAATCATTTAAAAGAAAGCCCAGAGAAAGTAATATGTGTGCCACTTTCCTCTGCGTTTGGGATGGAAGAAAACCAGCGAATGTCTTAGTAAAACTGTGCTGTTAAAGATACAAAATGTACCCTAACCCACCACAGAGAGGGGAGAGGGGGCCTGATAAATCCATGTCAGCAGGGCCAAAATGATCTATCACCTTATTCAAACAAACTATCTGTTCACTGACACTCCTGGGCAGATGTTGTGTGTGTAAGAAGAGTCAACAAAGCTCCCCCAACCATCATCACTCTTGTCTTATCTTGTCTTTCTGTCTTCTCCTCATTGCATGTGGAAAAGTAAGAATATTTGACAAGCGTACACTCAATGTACTTTTCATGTGGGCTTGTGATTGGAAATAAACATTAAAGTTTGGAAAGAAGAGATCAAGCGGTTGCACAACAACTAAAAAAGGCTAAAAAAAGCATTTTGAACATTAATTTGCATAACAGCAAACTTTAAAATTAGGTTTCAGTGTGCACGTATTTGATGATTGTGATGCAGTTCTATTAATGTTCTGTTTTGACAACAGTCAAGGCTTTGTCTGTATTTTTATGCATCTTGGATTGCTGGAATATGTCCCCCAGAGCTCATTTTAATTAGACATTTCACACAGTCTTTGGCCCAGGTTAACCCATGATTCATTCTGAGAGGCTTTACCAAAACAAACACGCAATTCTCATGTAACTAATAACCTCGCCCACACGGAATCTGCACCCACTGATTTCTGCCAATTTTTGAGCCCACCATTCAATCTATTTATTTTCTGTATTATGTAAGCGTGTGCTAATATATATTTTTTTCCACTTTTATATCAATTTCAGTTTTATTATTGAATATGCATATATTTAAGTCATTTATGTACAATACATTTTGTAATATTAGTAATATACTGTGATATAAAAAATATATTTTCTTTCTTTTTTGCGAATGCATTATATAAGAGACCTGCTGTAGCTTTGTTGACCAAACAAGTGGTTCTAATTGGATTTTGATTGTAAACTTTAAACAAAAGTTAAGTATTTTTTTTATTGTACTGTATGTTTTATTGTAATTAAATTCTCAAAATTCTTCCGCATAAATTCATAGATTTAACTATTAAAAAATTGCAAAAAAGCAAACAATTACCAATTAGTAAAAAAAAGAAGAAGAAATTCTGTCTGGCCTCATCATCAGTGCTGTGTAATAAATATAAATTGCATTTAATCTGGATTCTACAAATGCAAGTACTTGTAATAGGATTATTCCTTTATTACATAAAAAAAAAAACTCTAAATCAGATTGCAGTTACTTTTTTATTGATTAATTCATTACATATAATGATTTATAGCTGTGAAATGCCACATTATCAGTAAATCTGATGGCTTTCAATAATGATTTATTCAAAAAAAAGTTTTTTTTTACATTTTTAAATGTTTTTTATTTTAATTTTTTTTTATTTAATTTAATTTTAATGTTTATTGTTGTTTTTCCAGGTAATACACACATTCCCAAATTTTCTTGTAGATCTCTCTGACCTCAAATATTTACCTTACCCTGAAAGTTTAGGTAAATATGTCAATAGTTTAATGTGAATGAGTGGGTAACATTATTTTATCATAACTCCAGCCTTCATTGTTCAACAGACAAAGTGAGTTGAAGTGAGTAAATATATTTACTCAATTTTTTTTCCGGCCTTACTTCAGTGACATATTTATGAAGTGTACAGATAAAGTACATGCTGCTTACATATTAGTGCAGCAAGTTTTGTGTAACAGTGCTGGATACGGAGGGTTAATAACATAAACAACAAAAAAAGCACTGCTTCACTTGACATACAGGTAAACATGATTTTAAGATTTCAAGAGTTATATTTCAATTAAAAGGTATATTTATTTTAATTGTACATTGATATGACTGAAATAAATATCATAGGGGAGGGCACAAAGTAACACTTTTTGGTTTCGGTCAAATAATGAACAAAGTAATAGGGTTAGACAAACCATTTTTTTTAACCAACAACACACAAGCCTCTTCTACAAACGAGCACTGGAATTATGATCGCCAGACCTATGGTTTCTGTGTAGTATTGCCAAAAGTACCAGGAGTAAAAGTGTTACTATTTACCCCACCTGCAGGGCAAGTTGTAACAGACAGGGGGTTACTTGTAACACATGCTTATAAAGGCAGATTTCACACAATTAATTTAAATTCAGTTTACTTTAAATAGTAGCTGTATTTCCTCAGTAATTGGCTCATTTCTTTTTTATTCTACATAGCACAGTATGTTTATTTATTTTTTTGTTTATTGGATAAAGACATTTGAATCTATTTGCATTATTATCCATTTATCCATTATTATACAATGCATTTATTTGAATTATTAGCAATAAAAAAAATTCTATTAAAACAATATTTTCTATCAAAAAACATTTTTATTTCAAAAGTTCTCAACATTCCACTCAACTACATACATTTTGTTAGTTTAATTGGCTTAATTGTAACACCCTGTTACAACTAACCCCGCTGTGTCATGTTTTACTCAAAACTGGCCAGCAGTCACTGAGTGTTTTTTACATCTTTCAAAATGGTTTCATCTTTTAGCCTAGAAGACGGTAATCACAGCAATATAAGATTTTACCCTCATACTTTCACAGATTTTTTAAAAATAAAATAAAATAAAATAAAAAATAATTTTATGCTGCAAAAATGGTTTCTCCTGAGTTTCTCATCCAAATTTCGCCAAAAATTTTCAATAATTGGCAGGCAGACGTCTGCCGACACTGTGGTGAAAACCTTGGAAGCATGCCATGATTAACACTGAGCAAATACTTTAAAACTCTGTGTTACATTTAACCCCACGTTACTTTGTGCCCCGCGCTCCCCTATACCTAATTTGTTTGGGGGTAAAACAATGTAATGTAACATTTAATACACTTACCTGTATACAAAATGTTGTGTGCTGTTATACTGTTCATATAACACAAAATGGAATGAATGTTCTCTTTGTACCTCAGACTTAAAAGCTCTGACATTTATGCACTTACAATATATTTATAAACTGAAATACAGCTGAAAAAAAAGTAAAAGCACAATTTTAAGTATTAGAGTAAAACATTTGTGTCAAGCAGACAAAAAGACGATACATTATTTTGTTTTCATACTCAAATATTCTGTGCATTCTCATGCTTCAGATTCATTCATTCAGTTTGTTTATGTTTGCATTTACGTATGTATTCATTTCATTTAGTTTTCATTAAAATAACTATAACAGAACAAGCATGTTTGTGAGCTAAGATTTGATAAAACACACCTGCAATCAAATATGACTCCAATAAAAATTCAGCAAATCCTCAACGTCTTGCTAGACAAGTTATTTGAACTTTGTCTACATTGATTTTACATTCAATTAATTTTTTTTAACCATCAAAATGTTATTAAACGTAATTAAACAATTTAACATTTTTTTTATTAAATAGTTTTGGTGGAAACAACCCAGCATTTTTTTAGAGTGTATCTCTGTTAACAGTGGCCCATTTTTATCTATTGTTATTTTAAAAGCATAATGAGAGCTCTATTAAGTCTCCAGAGTTCTGAAATTTTTCGCGGAATTTTTCCTGTGGGCAGGAAGGAGATTGTGGATGTGTATGAATACCGGCGGGCAGGACCTGGCAGCTCTGCCTCTCTCACATTCCTGGCTTCTGGGTTTCAATCAATATCTGCTCCCTGTGGTCAGCCAGAGCAAGCTGCTTGAAGAGTCAGAGAAGCATGAAATGGCCATTATTAAATTACTGTGATGGACACATTTACAACACTGTTGTATTAAGAAAAGCAAGCTCACCAATTAGACGGCTGAGGCATTAATAGCTTACAGATGATTTGGGTTTGTGATCAAAGATTTGTTTTTTTGATTCTGGTTCTGTGGTGCGACATTTCAGTATAGAAGTGATTTACTAGAATACCATTATGGGATTAGAATTCCTTATGTGGAGTAGACAAGTAAATTCAGAAATAACATAATGTAGCGTATTGTAACATAACATATATATATATATATATATATATATATATATATATATATATATATATATATATATATATATATATATATATATATATATATATGTATATATATGTATAACTGATTTATTTTATCTTTGGCATGATGGCAGAAAATAATATTTTACTAGATATTTTTCAAGACACTTCTATACAGCTTAAAGTGACATTTAAAGGCTTAACTAGGTTAATTAGGTTAACTAGGCAGGTTAGGTTAATTAGGCAAGTTATTGTATAACGATGGTTTGTTCTGTAGACTATCGAAAAAAAATATAGCTTAAAGAGGCTAATAATTTTGTCCTTAAAATGATTTTTAAAAAATTCAAAACTGCTTTTATTCTAGACGAATGAAAACAAATAAGATTTTCTCCAGAAGAAAAAATATTATCAGACATACTGTGAAAATTTCCTTGCTCTGTTAAACATAATTTGGAAAATATTTAAAAAAGAAAAAAAATTCAAAGGGGGCTAATAATTCTGACTTCAACTGTGTATATTTTATTTTATTTTTTTAAATCATGAAGTAAATGGGGCGACGCAGTGGCGCAGTAGGTAATCCAACGTCTGACAGATGCCATAGTGGTAACGTCCACACAGTGTCAAGCTGTACCATCATTAGACGTTGATATTTGGTTGAATTTAGGCTGGACGTTGGACATTGATGTCAGCCTGACGTTGGGTTCTGACGTCAACCTGATTTTCATTTCCAAACAAAATGCAGTGTCCTCACAGTGTTGGGGTACAAGGTCAATCTGACGTCATGTTGACGTCTTGTGCCAGCTGGATGTTTAAGGCCATTTCGGTCATCATACAGTAAACATCTGTCATCCTCTCATCAGTGAAAAGTTTTTGTGAAAAGTGGGTACATAACATAGACTTCCATTCATTTTATACAGATCAAACCGCATACATTATATTGCCCTCACCCCACCCTACCCCTAAACCCAACCATCACAGGAGACAGTGTACAGCTTTACTCCCTGAACAAACTCATCCTGTGTGATTTATAAGCTTTGTTAGAAGTGAGGATGTCACCAATGTCCTCATATTTCACCTGCTTTTTGTAATACCTGTGTCATACCTATGTCATTATACAGATTTGTGTCCTGATATGTCACAAAAACACATACACACACACATACACACACACACACCTATACAAACACACATATCATTCTTTAAACTTTTTATTTTTATTTTTTGATACTACTTTTTTTTGATACCACTGTCCTTTCGTTCTTCTGGTCGCACATTTCAATCTCCAAATCAGACCAACACATCTGTGGAAATGCTCCAGTACGCCACACAGAACAGCACTATTTCTAGAGCGTAAATTTGTTTTAGCTCTGGAAAGATGTCTGAAAACAAATCTCACTTCTATCTACAATCTCCTGGTCGGACGAATATTGCGTTACAGGCCTGTGCGTCTTTAAAAAATACAAAAAAAAAAAAACGCTTGGCACACAGTCGGTCTGTATGGCCCTCGGCATCTATTGAGTGCTCCTGTGAAAGACGTTTTTAATATAAATTATTTACTCCGCAAAGAAGCAGCGAGAACCTCCCTTGCTCCTAATTTTACAGCTGGTCAAGCAGAGGTACAACAAGTAACCCCAGGTCATGTTTTTGCAGAGGGAATTGCTTCTCTAATTTACATGACCATAGTACAAAGCGTGTTATGATGTGCGAATGTGTGCAGAAAACAACTATGCAGGGCCACGGCAGCAAGGGTGATTATTGGCATCCGTTTTCCCTACTCTTTTATTTACCAGTGTTTACCTTCCCTTCCCCGGGCAATAATGCAGGTGCAAGAGAAAACAATCTGCGGTTGATTGGTTGTTTTATTGTCTGTTCAACTGACCCATAAACTTAGTGTTGCATATCTCAGCGAGCATGCTTGGATGTACTACAAAATGCTGATAACAAACAAAATCGGCTCATTATGCAGGGGGAAAAAAAACCATATTTACATGATGTTTTGACTCTGAAATGTAAACGAACCTGCATGTTTGGAAGGAAAATAAAGATAAAACATCTGTTGGAAATGTTGGCTGCATTTAAAATAAAATGAAAAAAGGCAAGATGGCAAAGCAAGAATTTGTTTTTGGTTTTGTCACCAATCATGAAGACCTAGAGAATATGTTATAATAATAATAATAATAATAATAATAATAATAATAACAATAATAATATTATTATTATTATGATTATTATTATTGTTATTATTATTATTATTATTGTTGTTGATGATGATGACTATGATATTATTATTATTATTATTATTATTATTGTTGTTGTTGATGATGATGATGATAATGATGATACTAATATTATTATTATTATTATTATTATTATTGTTGTTGTTGTTGATTACTATGATACTATTATTATTATTATTATTATTATTATTATTATTATTATTGTTGATGATGATGATAATGATGATACTATTATTATTATTATTATTATTATTATTATTATTATTATTATTATTATCATTACTAATATTTATTATTATAATGATTATGATTATGATTATGATTATAATTATTATTATTATTGTTATTGTTGTTGTTGATGATGATGATGATACTATTATTATTATTATTATTGTTGTTGTTGATGATGATGATGATACTATTATTATTATATTATTATTATTACAAGTATTATTATTATTATTATTATTGTTATTATTATTATTATTATTATTATTATTATTATCATCATCATCATCATCATCATCATCAATTATAATAATAATAATAATAATAATTCATTCATTCATTTTCTTGACGGCTTTGTCCCTTGCGGGGTCGCCACAGCGGAATGAACCGCCAACTTATCCAGCACGATTTTACGCAGCGGATGCCCTTCCAGCCGCAACCCATCTCTGGGAACTTCCACACACACATTCACACTCATACACTATGGACAATTTAGCTTACCCAATTCACCTGTACTGCATGTCTTTGGACTGTGGGGGAAACCGGAGCACCCGGAGAAAACCCACGCAAACCCAGGGAGAACATGCAAACTCCACACAGAAACCCCAACTGACCCAGCCCAGCCGAGGTTCGAACCTGCGACCCAGCAACGTTCTTGCTGTGAGGCAACAGCACTACCTACTGCGCCACTGGGTTGCCCTAATAATAATAATAATAATAATAATAATAATAATTATTATTATTATTATTATTATATTTTTACAGGTGTTTTATTAAGAAAAAAAATCTGAAACCATACAAAAAAACTGTTTTCACAATACTTCCAAGCTTATGCTAAAAATAATAATTAAGAAAAGATAATTAAATTGTTAAACATTGAAACTAGGTGCTACTTTATTATATATGTGCTATTTTGAACATAGTCCAAAAATCTTAACACAAGATATGTCAGGTTTAAAATATATTATATATTAAAGTATATATCAAAGCCAGAATTATTAGCCCCCCTGAATTATTAGCCCCCCCCTGTTTGATTTTTCTCCAATTTCTGTTTAACAGAGAGAAGATTATTTCAACACATTTTAAAACATAAAAGTTTTAATAACTCATTTCTAATAACAAATTTATTTTATCTTTGCCATGATGACAGTAAATAATATTTTACTAGATATTTTTCAAGACACTTCTATACAGCTTAAAGTGGCATTTAAAGGATTAACTAGGTTAATTAGGTTAACTAGGCAGGACAGGATAATTAGGCAAGTTAAGGTATAATGATGGTTTGTTCTGTAGACTATCGAATAAAAAATATAGCTTAAAGGGGCTAATAATTTTGACCTTAAAATTGATTTAAAAAAAATTAAAAAACTGCTTTTTATCTAGCCGAAGTAAAACAAATAAGACTTTCTCCAGAAGAATAAATTAAATATTATCAGACATATTGTGAAAATTTCCTTGCTCAGTTAAACATCATTTGGGAAATATTTAAAAAAGAAAACAAATTAAAGGAGGGCTAATAATTCTGACTTCAACTGTATATATATATATATATATATATATATATATATATATATATATATATATATATATATATATATATATATATATATATATATATATATATATATAGAGTGAATCTATTTTTATTATTCAGAAAATATGGCAAAAGGAAAAAAAAAAAAAAAACAATCCCACCTTTTATATAATAAAATGTATATAATCAGGCAAATTGTGTATATAATATTTGTACTATAAAAAACCCTTCAGTGTAGGAAAAACAAATACTTGAGAGCAAATATTTATTGTAATAGAAATCTATTGACACAAAATGATAATGAGTGACAAAATATAGACCTAAAAGTGTATTTTGAATGATTTCGTTACATTAGCCTGAAAAAAAAATCTTTCTTAAAGCCAAAAAGTTTAAAATTGACTTAAAGTGTATTATATTACTATATTATGTTAACTTGTACTAGTTATTAGAAATGATTATATGACTGCTATTTTAAGTCACATTTCATTCACATATAATGTGTTTTGGGCACTGAAACACATAAAATAACCCACAGTCCTTCAAGACTTGACAAGAAACACAAAACAAACAAGACAAATAATTCCAAGAATTCACCAGACAAGCCACGTAAAAACAAACAAATCTCGACAAAGACAAGAGGTAAACACAGGGGTGCAAATACACCAAAACTAATGATAAAACAAGACACACCTGGACACCGTCAGTTTGGGGTTAGCAAACAAAACAAGACAAGAACATCAAAAAAGAACTTAAAAGTGAAAGCCAAAAGGAAAATATCAAAATAAAGCAGACGAGAACACTACCAAACATCCCCAGATCCCTTACACACAGCAGCAGTTTGATCATAGACGTGTTGAAACACTCTTGAAAAGCAGGCTTGACGAACAGTGCAGTTCTTGGCTTTTTCAGATGTTCTTCTGGGCTCAGCATATTCTGGTTGATGAGTTCAGAATTAAACACATATGCATTTTTTACCATAACTATTCTATTTTGGGAAGTTAAAGAAAACTAAGGTATTTATACTAGTTATAAACAAGTGATTTAATAAGAACATAATATACAAAATGTTTATGGGTAAAACCGAACTGGAATGTTAACCTGTCAATCACAAACTGTGCCAAAATAAAGGGTGTACAAGTTTAACAGAACTAAAACTAATACAAATTGAAAAAAAGGAGAAAACTAGAAATTTATTTATGTGTATTTTACAAATAATTTGGAGTTGAATGACATGCAGCACTGTATGTATGAACATTCATTCTTTCTTTAATTCATGCATTCATTCACTCATTCATTTTCCTTTGGTTTAGTCCCTTTATTCATCAGGAGTCACCACAGCAGAATAAATCGCCAACTTATCCAGAATATGTTTTACACAGTGGATGCCCTTCCAGCTGCAACCCAGTACTGCGAAACAGGTATGAGCATAATTTTTTATAAAATTATATAATTTATTACAATATATAATTAAATATAATCTATTTGATTTTTATATATTACTTTCTAATTAATTTCTAATCATTAGATTTTCAAGAGCCACGTTATAGAGTGGAGGAACTATGACGTCAATTTGTATGCAAAAACCCGGAAGCGAGTTAGCATTTTAGCACTTCCGGTTCCCTCGTACCAGAGTCAATGGGTTTTTTGAATGGGATTTCAGTTTAATCGCTTAAATAAGGTTCGTGGCTAACACAAACTCAAAATACTTTCACGTTTTATTCTACGACATAAAACACATCAGTTACAGCACACTCTTGATTTTTTAAATCGGTTATGCTTCTTTAATAAGACGGTTGCTATCAAGTTGCTAATCGGGACTACAGCCGGTGTCGGAGACATTATACGTCATCAAGCTGAACTGGTCTGGAGCGCAGCTCGCTTGCGTTGGGCATCTGGATTTGTCTGTTATTTTCATGAATAGTATTTTATTGTTTGTAATATTTTCTAAGCGGGATATTGTGTAGATAATGCCTTCACTTGTAAAGACTGTCAAAACAGATTCATTTGTTGATCATTTATTTTAATTAAACGATATTATGGGGATACTGCTTACCAGTGCAGTCTGTCTCTTTCCTGTTTTAGTAATGGAAACGTGTGAATAAATGTGTAAAAATATACATACATATTAACTGTCATTTGATCAAAGGATTTTTGCAGCTTTTTATTTCATCTAAACACGTTTAAATCTGTCATAACGGCAATATTTACACTCCTTAAAATGTATAGCATATGTGACTGTAGGGGCTGCTTTTCGCTGTACTTCGTGACAAAAAAAAGATTATTGAATGTTGTTCTGTGTCCATGACGGCAGGTATTTGATAGACTTGTCCCTCACGCCTCATTTCTGTCGTCTGTTACTAAGCGGGCTGTATGCACGCGAGCGATACACTTATTTAAACATGTCTTCAAGAGTTCACACTTAGCTGATGATTAATAATAAGCTTGTTTGGCATGCTGTCCCGGGAGAGAGCCCTGAGCTCATGAGATCCTCGAGCCCGGGGCTCCCTCCCGTTGCAAGGCGAGAGGGGAGATCGAGCTCAGGTAGATCTCGAGAACTCCCTCTTCGTAGTGTTGAAGAGCAGATAGTAGTTCTCTTTAACGAGATAGGTACTACCTAGGGAGCAAGTCTATAAGGTTGATCGATCAAATTTAGGTTGCGTGTTTTTAATCGGTGGGAGGAAACCGGAGGGCCCGGAGAAAACCCACGTGAACACGGGGAGAACATGCAAACTCCGCACAGAAAATGCCCGCTGGTTAGGTAGAGCCTAGGACCATTGACACTCTTGCTGTGAGGCAACAGCGCTAAGCGCTGGGCCACACCGTGTCACCCATCTAGAAAAGGGAAGGAGTAGGGGTGGAAGGGGGGATTCTTCAAAGCGAAGATAGCGGTGATATGGAACACGGGATATTTATAGTAGTTAAGGGATCATCTGATTGGTGCATGTTGATTTGGACAATGTGGGTCCAGCTGCTAGCAATCATAAGCACGTGATCCTCTCGAAATTAGTTTATAAATAAACCCCACTTCAAGAGTTCACACTTAGCTGATGATTAATAATAAGCTTGTTTGGCATGCTGTCCCGGGAGAGAGCCCTGAGCTCATGAGATCCTCGAGCCCGGGGCTCCCTCCCGTTGCAAGGCGAGAGGGGAGATCGAGCTCAGGTAGATCTCGAGAACTCCCCAAAATGCCTTACAAAGCTCGGGACAGCAGCCGCGTATTGAAGAACCCCCCCCAAATGCAGATGGAACAATGCCATATCCGGCTGCTGGATATAACATTGATCGCTTAGGAAAGCGAGGCTCCTGCGGGAGCGGCGAAAAGTAGACTCTTTGCTGGAGTCTAAGCGGGGGCGTGGGAGGGGCGGGATTGACTCCTGCGGGAGTCGAAGCTCGGAAATCTCCTGCGGGAGCGAGCTGGGGTGGGCGGAATTTTGCAGGGGTCGGGAAAAGTTTTTGGACTGTGAAGACTCCTGCAAGAAGGGGTGTGAGGTGGGCTGGGGGGGGCATGAACTCCTGCGGGAGTTGAAGCTCGTTTTAGTCACTCCTGCGGGAGTTAGAGCTGGAGATTGAGGGCCTAGCTGAAGAGGAAAGGGTGGCGGGTTAACTCGCCGAAATAAGATAGAGAGAAAAAAGGGGGGGCGTAGGATCTCGACGCCAGAAGGAAGAAAAGGAGAAGGGGAATCGTGCAAGCGCAAGCATGCGGGCCTACGTGCATGCAGAGACACACACGCTCGGGCGCGCAAAGCGAGCTTACATACACGTATGAATACGCGTAATGCATATGCACGTTCCCGAACACACATACTCATACATACATGCGCATACGCTTGTATATGATTATATACAAGTGTATATGCATTCCTAGTGGCCATGGGGGGGGGCGGTGATGACTCCTGCGGGAGTCGAAGCTCGGGGTGACCCCTGCGGGGGTCAGAGCCATGCGGGGGCATTACTCCTGCCGGAGTCTAGGAAAGGGAGGGGGCAGTGAAGACTACGGCAGAAGGTGGCCGGGCGAGACTCCTGCGGGAGTCGAAGCTCGTTTTAGTCACTCCTGCGGGAGTTAGAGCTGAGGATTGAGGGCCTATGGAAAGAGATTAGTGAGGCGAGTACGCTCGCCGAAATTGAGCTAAAGAAAAATGGGGCGGAGAAACTCGACGCCGAAGGAAGAAAAGAAGAAGGGGTATCATTCAGCGCACGCAAGCTAGCCTACGCACGTGGAAAGACACGCACGCTAGGGCCTGCAATGCGTGCGCGCAACGCTCTCGCATACACACGTACTCATACACGCATGCGTATACGCGAGCATATGAATATATATATGCACGCGTGGCTACGCATTCTTAAGGGCTGGGGGGGGCAGTGATGACTCCTGCGGGAGTCGAAGCTCGGAGTGACCCCTGCGGGGGTCAGAGCCATGGGGGGGGGCGGGAACCAGTAGGAGTTGGGAGACAGGAGGGGGCGGGTGATGACTCCATCTGGAGATGTGATAGTGAAGGGGTTGGCCTGGGTTGGGCCTAAAGGACTCCTGCGGGAGTCGGAGCTCAGGATGGACCCCTGCGGGGGTCCGAGCTGTAGGGAGGGGAGGCAAGCTGTAGCAGAGCTTGGAAGCAGAAAGTACCTGCGAGCATACACATGGCATCCTTACATACAAACTTAGCATACGTACGTACGCTCATGCGCAGACACGCACACGTACCCGCATAAGCGTAGCACGTGCCCGAACCCGCACATGAGCGTTCATTCATGCACCCATACGCTCACACGCACACTAGTGCTCAGGCCTTCACTCGTACTTGTATACTCACACGGGTGCGCACACGCTCACTCTCCCCTTACTTCCGTACAGCGGGTGCGCACTTAGCTGGATAGAGCCATCTGTGCTTCTTTAAGGTGGAGTTGGCTGAGGCGAATGTAGGCTTTGAAGGCATCGGATGACCAGCAGCCTAAGGTCTGAATTTGGTGTGAGGAAAGACCTCTGTGTGCTGCTGTAGTGGCTGTGCCAATTCTAAATGAATGGCTAGAGTATAGTTCAGGGGAAAGCCTGAAAGGCGGAGCACCTCTTTTAAGTGTTTTTTGAACCCAAAAAACGGATTACTGGACGATTAACGTCATCAGTAAAGAGGGGGGCAAGGGGGTCAGGATCTTGAGCTCTCCTTAAGTGGAGGAATGCAAGAAGGGTTTGGAAAGGACGTGTGGGGGAGGAAATGTTGAAAATGTAAATAAAGTGCCCTTTCCCTGACTGATCTGTTTGCTGTGCTTGATGAAAAAAGCTATTGTTTCATCATTCTGCAGAGTTAGATCAGAAATTGTGGGGTGGGTGGCAGGGTTAAATTTGGATGTAATGGCCATTTCTGAACACCTAAGGAAGCCGAAAGCTAAAGTGAACATGGCATCAAGTGTGCGGGCTGCATGTGTGGAAAGGTATCCTTGCGCAGTGTATGGATGCATCTTGAAAGTATGTTGAGTGTAATGGGTTGTCTGGTATCGGGGAGGGGGGGGGGGTGCTTTGGAAATGGCTTCTGAATGGGATCCGTGTATCAGTTTATGAAAAATTTGGATCCCGCTAAGGTAGCTTTTTATAGAGCTAGCCTGGATATTTTTAGCAGTGTGCTAAAAATGAAGGAGGTGATGGGAAGTAGGGAGAAATCTGGGAATTGTGTTTGTAGAGTGAGTGGAAATGCTTGAAAGCATTCCATGCTGTGAGATATGATTGCAGAGTTCTGGGAGCGATGGCGTGCAGGATAAGAGATATGGAAGTTTCGTGTAGCTGGTGTAGTGGGTGATTTAAGGCAATATCATTTGTGAATAATGTGGGACAGGTGTTGGATGCTGGTCTGCTTCTGGTGCCAAGAGCCGAAATTCTGGAAAAGAAGCATAGCAGACGTTAGAGACAGAAAGGTAGATACATACATACATACATACATACATACATACATACATACATACATACATACATACGTACATACATACATACGTACATACGCACGCATGCACCCATACTGTACATACGCACGCACACACGCATGCATGCATGCATGCATGCATATAAACACACGCACGTATACATACCTACACACACATACACGCATACACATATACACACGCACACACACATGCACACACGTTCTCGCATATATACGCATATATGCGTATACGTATACGCATATGGAGACAGGGTCGTGCTCGAGCCCTTAGTCTGGAGTATGGCATTAGCTGGTTAGATGGAGGAAGGAGGTTAGGTGAGAGTCAAAGCTAGGAGTAAAGAGCTAGTAGGAAACAGCGAAAGCACTCAACGCTGTCAGGGGAAACAGAAATGTGAGGGGATAGGTGAGGCTCTTGTGGGAGCCGAAGCTCATATTGACTCCTGCGGGAGCCATGAGTTTATGATGTTAAGGTGGAGGTGTCTTTTCTGGAAACGGAGGGACAGGCGTTGGGTTGGGGTCTGCTTCTGGAGCCAATGACCAGATTTCTGGGAAAAAAAAAAACACGTCAGTTATTTGGTTTGCACATGGCACATATTCAGCAGACAAGATAAATTATTTTATAGTTGATGTCAATATGAGGCGTCTTAAAGCGGCGTTAAAGGTGGTGAATAGGAATGCCTTTATAATGCATTGTACTGTGGCTTCCTTAATCTGTAATTATTAGATAGAATCCTTTGTTAAAGAGTTTGAGTGTTGTACTGCTTATGGGACTAATACATGACATCTTGAAGGATGGGGCAGAGAACGGTCCAATCATAAAAGGGGGTTGTCGATCTCTTTTTATAAGATGATCGTCAGCTGCGGATTTTGCAGTAGCTTTAGAATGTATTTAGAGTGTAATAGGTTGGATGAGGGTCAGCTTCTGGTGCCTTCTGTCAAGAACTCTGAATTGAGAAACAAGAGAGAATCAGAAATTAAATACAACAAGATACGTGTATGGCAGACACAATTAATTGTTTTAGCTGATATCCATGCGAGGCGTCCTAATGAGGGCATGGGCAACTGTGAATGGAAGCGTCTTTTGTTAATGCATGGTACGATAGCTTCGTAGATCCAATGCAAAGATAGTTGAGGTGGGCATTTGACCCCCCGCAGGAGGGCAGATGGATGGAGAGCTGAAGATATGGACCGTGGCTTTTCTAGTGGTCCTGGAAGTGTCTCTTGAAGACTAAGTAGGTGAAGTGGTAGTGGAGTGGAGTTTGAATGTTGTAAATGCAAATGTATCTAAACAGAGTCGATGGATGAAACATTGCTCCATTCGTCAGGAATGTCCTCCCATTCATAGCAGTCAAGCGGGAAGTTTGTTCTTTGCCATTTACATCCAACCGACTTGCTATTATGAATTCACGTATGACACTAGTGTATGAACATACGAGTCACTGTCATATTACAATTGGACTTCTGTGTTGAAATTTATTTATTTATTTATTTATTTATTTTTAATATCTGAGTAATAATCTTTAGAATTTAAATGGCTATCAGAAGTGGCAAAGTTTTTTTTTTTTTTTTTTTTTTTAATAAATAAATAATTAATTTATTATTGTTTTGTTTAATTAAACAAACTGCCAACATCAAATCCTGTGCTTAAAGACTATGTCATTCATTCATAAAGTCAGAGTCCATTCTTAACCTGACGAGAGAGAGGGCTGGACCATCTCAAGTTTAAGCTCATTGGATAGTGGCGCTTCTCTTTCAGCTATTGGCTTGAAGGCGTGTCAATCAAGAGTGAAAATGGCGGACGGCCATTTTGTAGAGCGGGATCACAATTGTTATGACTGGAGATCAACGTAGGAATATGCCATGGACTAATATTGCGGATTGGGCTATGCAGATGAATTACTTCATGCTATCAGAATGGTATGGATCTGTAGACAGGCGGGAGGCTTCAGAGGTGAGTTCTTTTTTGGAATTCACGCTAGTCTTTCAAGAAATGTTTAGTCTTTGCTGGAGAGTGGTTATTTTCTGTGAGGCTTTCCTTTGAAGTGTGCTATATACGTTACCGCAGGTGCATCCCTTATGAGAGCAGTGAGAGTTTGGCTTCATTGCAATGTTTGAAATTGCCGGCTTGTTGAGTTTAGGCGGAGTTTGTAGACTGTGATCTTGCTAGAGAATTGGGTTGAAGACACAGCGGATGCGTTGTGTGAGGCATTAAGTGGAAGATTTTGATGTTGCTGTTGACGTTGTGGTAGAATTAGTTGGAGTTGTAGTAGGAGAGCAGTTGTTTTTGGAGTGGAAGTATTTGTTGTTGTAGCAGTAGATGCAAGCAGAGCTGTCTTCAGAGCGAAGATCTTTTTTGTAGTTGCAGTAGCAGCAAAAGTAGTAGCAGCAGCATTAGCAGCAGCAGTAGCAGCATTAGCAGCATTAGCAGAAGCAGCATTAGCAGTAGCAATAGCAGCAGTGGTATTAGCAGTAACAGCAGTAGTATTAGCAGCAGTAGTATTATTAGCAGCAGTAGTATTAGTAGCAGCAGTAGTATTAGTAGCAGCAGTAGTATTAGTAGCAGCAGTAGTATTAGTAGCAGCAGTAGTATTAGTAGCAGCAGTAGTATTGGCAGCAGCAGTAGAAGTAGTAGCAGCTGCTGCTGCAGGCCAAGCTTTCTTCAAAGCGAAGATAGCGGTGATATGGAACACGGGATATTTATAGTAGTTAAGGGATCATCTGATTGGTGCATGTTGATTTGGACAATGTGGGTCCAGCTGCTAGCAATCATAAGCACGTGATCCTCTCGAAATTAGTTTATAAATAAACCCCACTTATGATAATACTATGTCGGCACATTTATAAGTACAGTTTTAAAACTTTTACAACAATCGTCAAGCAAAGCAAAATGCATTTCCCACGTAAAAAAAAACTATCCAAAAGGCACGTAGGTATATGTGTTTTTGTGTATTCATGTGTTTATAATATTTAGCGTGGATTGTAATTTGATTAACCGAGAGATTAAATCTTTGTCATGGACCATATTTCTAAAAAAAAAAAATAAGCTTGAAGAGTTATCTGTAGCAGGATGGTGCTGACGTCACAGGCGAGCGCCCCAGGCACTGTAGTCTGTTTATAGCCTAATGTTAGCTTTTCAATTCTTGCGTTTGCATTCAAGATCCAAAAGTGCTCAAAGTTGTATTTTCGTGTGAGGATTATCTGGCTGGACAAAACGTGTAAGTGTAATGAACAGTGTTTGAACACAGAGCTTATTATTTGCAATCTTCGAAAAGCCTATGGGAAAATACTATGGGGATTTTATCGAGGGAACCAGTTATGCTAGCAGCCGATTAGCCTACAAGGTGACGTCATATTTCCTCCACTCTATTAAAGGTAATGTCAGCATACCACTAAGAAGTACAAACTACATACAACAGGAGTAACTATGGACGCAAGAGTTACAGTAGCTGTCTGAAAGGGATGTCCAGGTGCTAACCCGGATTGTATCCAAAAAAATAAAAGCTGTGCAACATACTGCAGAATTAAATGTGCACCTCGACTCTCCTGTTTCCATCAAAACTGTTGGTCAGGAGCTCTACGGGGTCAATATACATGGCCAGGCTGCTATAGCCATATCTTTGGTCACTCGTGCCAATATAATCGTCGGTTTCAATGGTGCCAGCAGCAAAAAAACTTGCAAAAATCTTGGGCTGTGGACAATGTGAAACATGTATAGTTCTCTGATGAGTCCACCTTCACTGTCTTTCCCACATCCAGGAAAGTTACGGTGTTGTAAGACCCAGACTATTGCATGTCCATAGTGAAGCATGGGGGTGAATCAGTAATGGTTTGGGATGAAATATCATGGCATTCCCTAGGCCCAATACTTCGAGTCACAGACAAGTACTACTGAACCATTTGAGAGGACCATGTACAAACATTGTATCCTGAAGGCAGATACTTTAGAATAATAATGGATCAATACACAACAAGACTAGTGATAGAGTGGTTTGATAAAACATTAAAAGTGAAGTTGAACATCTCCCATGGCCTGCACAGTCACTTGATCTAAATATTATTGATGATGATGATGATGATATGCTGTTTATTGTCACATATACTTCCATGCATTCACATACACTGACATATAGTGAAATTGGACCCCCTGACCATACACAAACATTTCAGGGGAAGACAAGTCAAGGGGAGGTATTTAGAAAAAGGAAGTAAGATAAATAGGGAAAGATAGGCAAAAATAACCTCCTTCTCACTCAGCCCTAAATTTAGGGCAGAGTCAGATCAAAGATAAAACCAGCCTTGGCAAACAAGCACGTAAACACAGACAAGACAAAATCGCAACAGGGAATCGGAACAGGGGATGTGGATATAGTCCGGCAAGGGCAGGCAGCCATCCGGCCTGCAGCTGAAAAGCGCTGGTCACAGACCCGACCACCCCCTCCAGTGGGTGAAAGCACACGAAGGCGTGGGATGAGGGACTCGGTAGTGAAGTCTATCTGTAATGTGTGTGTGTCTCTGTGTGTAAGCCTGTATAGTCCAACAGGTGTCCTTGACAGGGCCACTTTGAGCCACTTTGGTGGTGTTTTGAAGAAGTGAGTCAGGATACATTTTTCTCCACCAGCATCACATAGTGACCGGGCCACTATTCTGCAAGAAGAATGGTTCAAAATTCCTCTGGCCACTGTGCAGGACTTGTATCTGTCATTCCCAAGATAAATTGATGCTTTATTGGCCGCAAAAAGAGGCTCCATACTAATGAATTAATATGGTCTAAAACCAAGAATTTCAGTTTCATTGTCAAACCCCTATACGGCACATATACAACAGTTCTTTCCAGCCTGATCTCATGAGGAAACGCAAGTATTTTACGTTTTGTCAGTTTGATGGCTAATTTGTACGAATTCGTATCAGTTGAGTCGTACGAAAATGTACGATTTTAAAAAGGAGACGTGACACCCAACCCCGCCCTTAACCCCAACTGTCATTGGGTGATGAGCAAATCGTACTAAATTGTACGAATTAGATCATACGAATTCATACAAAGCCACTAAATCAAAAAGTAACAAATTGCTGTGAGATTGCTTTGTTCTTTCTGGTACTTGAATCTGATTGGGGGATAAAAATTGCAGCTGATACACATTCATAATGTATATTTGCGACTTTTTCAGATGAGAATGTAACTGATTGCACATAGTCAGTTTATTTATTTGAATAGCACCTATTTGAAAATATGTTTGGGCTATTTTGGAAATGGGACTTCCAGCACGTTAGTGGCAGTTCAGCCTCTTCTTACCCACTGAAAGCACTCTGGCAGCCACTTATTCAGAAGTCTGATGGATGGATGTATATTGGTCTATTGTGAAATATAATTCATATTGAAAATATCTAATGGCAATATATAATCACAGTTATCTCCTGTTCGCTGCAGAGCAAATAGACTTGAGTGCATTGTTTCACAGCTCAACGTGCACACATTTACAGTTGGTTCTTACTGTATGTAGATCATTCCAAATCTGTAACGTGGGAGGTTTCTTGATAATTGATATTATCCATAATCCTGGACCAGGTTGTATCCTGAGCAGATGCTGTGGCGGTCATGGAAGAGAGCATGAGATTGATTCCTGGAAGACCCCAGTGACAGAAAAGTCTCACCATTAATACCGTGGGCAGCCTGAACAGCCGCCAGTGACCTACTCATACTTGCAGCTTCTCCACAATGTACGTCCGGCGTTCTCCAGCCTCCGGCGCCTAGACTGCAGCTCTGCAAAAGAAGCTTGCCAGAGGAGAAATGGTCGTGCCCAACTGAGCCTGATTTCTCTCAAGGTTTTTTCCTTCACTTTCGTCAATCGGTGAAGTTTGTTTCTAGCCACTGTTGCCACTGGCTTGCTTGGTTTGGGACTTGTGGAGCTGTGCATCGATTGATTTGCTCTTCAGTGTTTGGGCTTTCAGCATTGAAAATTAAACCACACTGAACTGAGCTAAACTGAACTTTATCTCTGAAAACTGGACTGACACAGTTTCAGTTTACTAGAACGTCTATGTTAAGCTGCTTTGACACAATCTACATTGTAAAAGCGCTATAGAAATAAACATGGATTGAATTGAAAAGAAATCTATGTAGGCAGTGAGGACCATAGCTTGGTTTTGAAACAAGGCTGGTACAGTATGTCAGGTACATTCAACTGACTCTCTCTTTTTATATCATGCCAGAAGATGATTTGTGGGGGTGATGCAAACCATGCAACACATCTGCTCGCTCTATCCTTTGTTCTACTTCCTCCCAAATGCTTCTGCTAGATAAACAAGTTCTGTAGACAAATATAACACCCCAGAGTCGATTAGATAGCTGTGCCGCACGTTGGCATGCATAAACTTGTGCAAAAAAAAACTGGAGATGCTTGCAAGCTCGCAGTGCTAAGAGGATCCCGTTCAGGATTGAGAAACGTCTGGCCTTCTTCCAGCCGCAGAAAGAGTGTTGAGAGAGAGTTGGAACGGTGCTGGCGCCCTCTGAGCGTGATGGATGTGTGGCGCTTCCTTACTGAGCGGGGAGAGCATCAGACAGCTGTACGATTGTCTCAGGACATCCGAGAAGAGAAGAAAAGCCTGGCAGAGCCATCAGAGGATTCCTCTGTCCGTGCTGTACACGTCTCGTCCAATTCTGTGCTTTTGTCCACAGGAATCCAGCAACTCTCAATGGAGAAGCATATAGTCATACACACCGCTGCAATCAGTTTGGATAAGGCTTTCTGAGACCATGACGGAATGGAGAAGAAGATGCTTAGAGAGACAGAACTTTCCAGAATTATCTCTTGATAGCATTGATGTTTATGGTTTACTCCTATAGTAATGCCACGGAAAGCAAATGACCCAAGGCGGTAATCGCATTGGGAAGCGACATGGTTTTCCACCAGAAGCACAGGCAGTTAAGAAGGGAATTTTAAAATTATATTTGACATTTAGTAGCATTGCATTTTCAGATACTAGCCTTTTCATTTTTTTTTTCACTAATATCCGAATAATAAAAACGACACCATGCAGTGAAGCAAAAAACGTAAAGCTTACGAGAGAAGTAATAACGCTTTAACTGTATACAGACCTCTGCATTATTAATGGTCTCGACTTTCAGCTGCCACACACCAAAGTCTTCTCAATAATTTATCCCCATGGAGACACATGTCAACTTGTGCAGTTGGACACCTCATGAATTTCAAATAAATCATGCAAACAACAAAAAAGACACATCATTAGTGCTGCTTAAAAAAACAGCACTGTGCTAAAATATTAGCGGATGGTTAATAGGCTTTGCTTTCATGCCACGGGATTGGGATTTGATGATACACTGAGATGAGTTAAAATGTATTAATAATATAATGAATTTTAAAAAGCTCACTTTTTGCAGATATTATTGTAGTGTATGGCTTGATGTGTGTTACCAACAATAAAACTGTGGGCTAAATAATAATAAAAAAAATCTTCTAGTGTTAAAAAATATATTGGCAGGATTTATTACAGACTGATAATGAAAAAATGATGAAAAATGAGGACATAGTGACTTATAGTGGCTGGCTTATTGAATATGTATTTGCAAGAGTTTGCCATTCAGATGCAAAATTTATGGGTGGAGACTATTTAGTCTCCTCCCAAGATGATTTACTAAGGTTTGTGGTAGTCAGTGAACTGGTATTGGTGCCTTTATATTATATCAACACCCCAAAAAAGCATGTCTTAACCAATCTTGTGCCTGTGATGTTAGTAGATTACAAACAATATAATCAGCATAGCAAATCTGATTATTAAGATGATTTCCAATAGACCAAGTGACACTGAAGACTGGAGTAATGATGCTGAAAATTCAGCTTTGAATAACAAATTGAAATTGTTTTTAAAATATCATCGCCTTGGAATTATAAAGGTTCTATCTGCGTTCTAAATGATTTTGAGATATTGAGCTTTAAAGTTTTTTCATTCCATATAGCAAACAATATGTTTGTAACAGTTCTCTTTCATACATTAACATGAAAGAGATCCTAAATGTAAATGTAAATTCTCTTAAATTTGCAAATTGGGGTAAACCAAACAGGGCAAATGCAGACAGAACCTTCTAATTCTAAAAAAAAAAGTAATTTCTTCTGTCTGGCAGATCATTAATTGAAGGATTACTTTTCAAGAAATACAATCAGTCTGCTTAATTAAATAAAAAAATTTAAAAGTTAATCTTTAGTTTTCTATAACATTCATTCATGTTTTAGACTGCGCTTAATATTTTGTCCAGGGCAGATGTTAATTTTATGTCATTAATATGGTTATATTTATTGAATTATATGCTTTATATTAATTATTGAATTATAGGTCACACTTTATTTTGATGGTCCATTTGTTGAATTTAAGTTACATTGCATCTACATGCCAACTAATTCTCATTAGATTATAAGCAGACTGTTAGGTTGGGGTTAGGGTTACTGTAAGTTGACATGTATTTATATGTTTCTAATAGTCAGTTAAATGTCTGTTAAAGGAGCAGTATCAGCAGATATTAAACAGACAGTCTACTAATACTTAAATGGACCATCAAAAAGTGTTACCCAATTATATTTATTGAATTATATGCCCCATGAAATAAATTTGCCTTCGAGACTTAACCATTTACCAGCTCCTCTACCAAAGGGTTGAACATGTTTTGACTGTTTTAAACATTTAAATAATGACTGTTAAAGTCATTTAAATAATGACTGTTTTAAATAATGGCTTACACACACAGCATTGTCGGTTTACAAAAAAAAAAAAAAAAAAAAAAAAAAAAAACACTTGATTTTGGTTTTTTGTAAAAAAAAGAAAAAAAGAAAGCATATTATATGAGAATTAAAAATATTTTATGGTATATTTAAAAAAAAATAAAGGTGATTTTAGTATTCAAAAATGTTTTTTTAAAAAATCTTTTTTAAATAAATTGGTTTCACACTTCATATTTTTCTGATTTTCATAGTATATGTATTAAGTTCGGTATTTTTATCATAAACCAACATATCAACCATTTGGTAAAGGCTGATATTTTAGAAATTATGGGAAGTTGAAAAAAATGCTTTAAAAACAAACAGCTAGTGTGATAACTAGCGACATTAGGAGTCAGGAAATGCAATCCAAACATGTTTTTCTTGGTGGGGTAGTTAAAGGGTTAAAATCATATTTAAAGACTTTAAAAGAAAACGTCTCAGGTTACGAATGTAACCATGGTTCCCTAAAGGGAACGAGACGCTGCGTCTCTATTAGGAGACACAATGGGGATACCATCCCTCTCTTATAACCTTCTGAAGCACAGGTGAAATCAATCCAATGTAATTGGCGGGACGTAACGTGCGTGTGACGTCAGACCAAGGGTATAAAAGCCCCACGCACACAATGAACTTCAGCTTATACCTCTCGAACGGAGCGTACCAGGCATGAAAAAGTATGGCAAAGCGACGCAGCGTCTCGTTCCCTTTAGGGAACCATGGTTACATTCGTAACCTGAGACGTTCCCCTCAGGGAACTCTACGCTGCGTCTCTATTAGGAGACACAATGGGAACGCTATCCCAAACACGCCATAGTTGTACATGCTGGGGATGAGTTCTCCTTATAATGCTAGGATACTGGATCCCGGAGTAGGGTCCAGATCCAACTGATAAAACCTTATAAAGGTATGCGGGGTAGACCACCCAGCTGCGTTACAGATGCCAGTCATGGACTGGCCAGAACGAAAGGCTTTCGAAGACGCCATACCCTGGTTGAGTGGGCCCTGATCGCTTCAGGTACAGGGCGATGCAGGGCTTCATATGCCAGTGAAATAGCCTCGACTATCCACCGGCTCAGAGACTGCTTAGACGCTGGCGCTCCTATTTTAGGTGGGCCATACAAAACGAACAACTGTTCTGTTGAACGCCAAGCAGACGTACGATGTACGTATGCGTCTATTGCCCGCACTGGGCAAAGCAGATTCAAACGCTCCTGATCTGGCGTCATAAATGGTGGAGGATTAAAGGCCTGCAGCACTGTAGGTCGCACCACCTGAGTGGGGACCTTAGGAACATACCCTGCTCTGGGGTACAGGAATACTCTCACCATACCAGGTGAGAATTCCAGACAAGAGGGAGCTACAGACAGCGCTTGTAAATCTCCTACTCTTTTGATTGATGTAATGGCCAACAAAAAAACCGTTTTAAGAGTCAGAAACTTTTCCGACACATCCTCAATTGGTTCAAAAGGGGCTGTCGACAGGCCCTCGAGCACTATTGACAAATCCCAAGTAGGAACCCTACTGGCGCAGGCAGGCCTCAACCTCCTGGATCCACGGAGGAATCTGACCACCAGAGGGTCTTTGCCAAGACCGTCAGTACGATATGCGGACATTGCCGATACGTAAACGTTAAGCGTTGACGGAGTCAAACCGAATTCAAAACGTTCCTGGAGAAATTCCAGCACTGACCCCACAGGGCAGTGGACTGGATCCAGGTGGTGGTCTGTACACCACGAAGTAAAAAGTTTCCACTTGGTGGCATACAATTTCCTCGTGGAGGGAGCTCTGGAGTTTAGTATGGTTTGAACAACCTCGGTTGACAAACCAAGATCTACAAGGTGGGCCCCCTCAGAGGCCACACCCACAGTTTCCAGAGGTCCGGGCGGGGGTGCACTATCGCACCCCCCGCCTGGGACAGGAGGTCTCTCTGGATGGGAATCTCCCATGGGGGACCGTCGAGAAGAGACACTAGGTCCGAGAACCACACTCGTGTGGGCCAATAAGGGGCTACCAGCAATAGGTTGTACCCCCCTTGACGGACCCTCTCCAGGACTCCCGGGAGCAGAGCGATCGGGGGAAAAGCGTACAGACGAAGCCTCGGCCACGTCTGCACCATGACATCCCGCCCCAATGGTGCTGGATGTGTGAGGGAGAACCACAATGGGCAATGTGTTGAGTTTTGACAGGCGAATAGATCGACGTCGGCTTTGCCGAATCTCTGCCAAATGGCCGCTACCACTTTTGGGTGTAGTCGCCATCCCCCGGGCTCCAACCCCTGTCTCGACAGGAGGTCCGCTCCCACATTCATCGGGCCTGGGATGTAAGCTGCCTTCAAAGAGAGCAACCTCCCCTGAGCCCATAAAAGGATCTGCTTCGCCAACCTGCACAGAGGGCGCGAATTCAGACCCCCTTGATGGTTGATGTAAGAAACCACCGATGTGTTGTCGGTCTTCACTAACACATGGTGACCTCTCACTTGAGGGAAAAAGTGTTTCAGAGCCTGAAACACTGCTAACATCTCCAAGCAGTTTATATGCATGTGGAGATGATGGTCCCTCCACTGTCCCGATGCGGGAAGGCCCCTCAGGGTCGCTCCCCAGCCCTTGCGTGAGGCATCTGAAGTTAGAGCCAAGCGCTGAGATATTACTCCCAATGTAGGGCCCTGGGACAGAAACCAGGGTTTTTTCCATATCGATAAAGCTTGTAGGCAACGCCGTGATGCTTTGATTGTGCGGAACGGATTTCCCCTCGGGGAAAACCCCCTGGTTTTGAGCCACCACTGTAATGATCTCATGTGTAGCAGACCCAATGGAATTATGCTGGAGGCTGCCGCTAGCAGACCCAATAGCTTCTGGAACTGTTTGACAGTGATGGCTTGGCCCAGCCTGATTCTCTTTGCGGCTGCCCGAATTGACTCGATTCGGGTAGGGGACAGACACGCAAACATTGTCGTGGAGTCCCATAGCACACCTAAAAAAGTGGTCGTCTGAGCTGGTACAAGCACACTTTTCTTTTGGTTTAGCCGCAACCCCAATTTCTCTATGTGAGCGAGAACAACATCTCGATGTTGAACTGCTAACTCCCTCGATCGGGCTAGAACAAGCCAATCGTCGAGGTAATTGAGAATCCGAATTCCTTGTAGCCGAAGCGGAGCCAAAGCCGCGTCGACGACTTTGGTAAACGTGCGGGGTGAGAGTGCTAGGCCGAACGGAAGAACCCTGTACTGATAAGCCTTGCCCCCGAAGGCGAATCTCAGGAACTTCCTGTGACTTGGAAGGATGGATATGTGGAAGTATGCGTCCTTCAGGTCTATCGTGACAAACCAGTCCTCGGACTGTATTTGTGACACGATGGTGCTGATAGTCAACATTTTGAACTTCAGTGTTTGTACTGAGCGATTTAGCTGTCTTAGATCTAATATTGGACGCATCCCTCCATCCTTCTTTGGAACAACGAAATAACGGCTGTAAAACCCTGACTCGATATCTAGAGGAGGGATCTGCTCTATGGCTCTCTTCCTCAGAAGAGAGTCTACTTCTTGTTCCATCACTAGAGCCTGCTCTGGCTTCACTAGGGTATGGAGCACCCCGTTGAAGCGAGAGGGGCGTGAAGCAAACTGAATTCTGTAGCCCCTCTCTATGGTAAGCAGGACCCACTGCGAAACATTCGGCAGACGTTTCCACTCTGTCATAAAATTCCGCAGGGATACTAGTCTCTCGAGACTGGCCTCTATATTCCCCTGAGTAGCTAGCTCTGGGCACTGAGGTGAACTCACCACAGGAGGCCCCTGAATTAACTGCTCTTGGACCCTCCATAGAGGGGGCGAATCCACAAACGCCACCACTTTTGGGATAAAACGTTTGTGGATAACGCCGGGGGTCTCCACGCCCTGAGGCACCAACGGTGGGAGGGTTGGTGGATGGACTCCCTGTGGGCAACGAGAAGGTGGCCTTTGCTTCTCGTTGGGGGCTGCCCGAAGAAATCCTAATGCTAGGACTTCTTCTGAGGCCCGGGCCGTCTCACAACGATGGTCCTCGGACCACCGTATGTTACGGCCTTTGCCTCTTGTGAGCGCTTCCCACCCCATTTTCTTTTTGGGGGCTGACGGGAAGCCACACTCTCTTTTTGTTCAGCTCTATATCGAGCAGATGAGCTGGTTGACGGCTGGGGCTGGTCCCGCTGCACAGCCACAGAAGGATGCCCTTTTGGGCGAAGGAAGCTCCCGTAGGAGCCCGACCTCTTTTTCGCCCGCTCAAACGATTTGGCGACTCTATCAACCGAGTCGCCAAACAAACCCACGGGCGAAATGGGAGCATCAAGGAAGATGCGTTTATCTTCTTCCTTGATGTCCGCTTGATTAAGCCATAAATGTCTCTCCGTTACTACCATGGCCGCCATAGAGCGACCTAAAGATCTAGCCACTTCTTTAGTGGCACGGAGAGACAGGTCCGAGGCCCGAAGTATTTCTCTGACTGTTTCGGGCCCCGCCCCCCCTTTGTCAAGGGCTTCCTTCAGCAGGTCAGCCTGGTATGCCTGCAATAATGACATAGTGTGCAGACACCCAACAGACTGGCCTGCTGCCGCATATGCCTTGCCGACTAACATTGATGTTAATTTTATTGGTTTTGACGGCAAGGCGGGGGTCTTCGCCGACGATGCCTGAGGTAGCAAATGGCGCGCCAAATGCTCCTCCATTTTTGGCATCGTGCGACACCCGTGTTCATGTAGACCAGCAACGGCAGAGTATATTGACCCCTGCTGGCTTATAACACGGGTGGTATATGGATTTTTCCATGTATGAGTGACCTCTTTTTGGAGGTCTTTGTTAAATGGAAGACCCCGCCTCAGAGGCCTGTCTCGTGGTGGCAGGATGCGCTCATCACATAAGCCAGTTTTCTGACGCACTTCCTGCCTCTCCACTTCCCAGTTTATATTATATTTTAATGTTACATTGGCCAGGACCTCTGCCAGCTCATCATATTCGGGGCATAATGGGGGAACGTCATTATGACCCGTTTGGCCTTCCATACTCTCGACTCCCTCAGAAGCCGAGAGGCGGAGCAGCCGCCCATCAGCGCGAGAGGAAGAAGCCGATGAACGGGCTTCCAGCTCGCGCTGGCTGGACCCCGATCTGACGGTAGAAGGAGGAGAAGAAGCTCTCGAGCTTGTCTCCATCCTCTCTGCCAGATCGAGCTGCGATCCCCAGGACATTAATCGCCGCTCGGCCTCAGCGCGAGCGGGACCAGTGCCGCGAGGAGCGCTCGCCGCCGGCTCTTTATCAAACAGAGCGCGGCGACTTCGCAGCACTCGGCCAGGAAGTGCATCGCAATGCACACAGCCACCCCCCTCAAGGGCTGCCTGTGCGTGTTCCTGACCAAGGCACTGCACACACAGATCATGTGTGTCCTGTTCTGTAATAAAACGAGGACAAGGAGGAGCACATGATCTAAAATTCTTTTCCATTTTCTTTTTTTTTTTTTTTTTTTTAAAAAAAGAAAATATAGTGTGTGCATGTGTCAGTTTAAATGTCTTATCGTAGTGCCTTATCAGTGCTGTGAGTGCTTCAAAACCAACGAACTCATTCGCGGAGTGAAGAGAGAAAAAGCTGAAGTTCATTGTGTGCGTGGGGCTTTTATACCCTTGGTCTGACGTCACACGCACGTTACGTCCCGCCAATTACATTGGATTGATTTCACCTGTGCTTCAGAAGGTTATAAGAGAGGGATGGTATCCCCATTGTGTCTCCTAATAGAGACGCAGCGTAGAGTTCCCTGAGGGGAACAAACTTTGTTAAACAAATCATTTGCTCATGGTCTAATAAACACAATAAAAATGTTTCACTGACTATATACACAAATAAAAATATTTCATATTTAACATATTATATATTTTTTAATAACAATTTCTTTTTGTAAAATGTAACATTTCATTTTAATGTCAAAAAATGCTTCTAAATCAACACATTTACACACATCTGATCCTGATCCTCGGATCCTAGTCCTTGTGCGTGCATTCGTAATGCTGATTGGCTCACAGAAAGAACCTTATAATAAAGATAAAAAGCTAAAAGCTGTTTTTGTTTTTCAATTAAAAAGTTCTAAATTCTAAACAACTTACACAAAAACATCCCATAATGTAAATAAGTTTCCATTTAATAAGAATATGTGCATAACTCAATTTTGACAAAAATGTCAGATAGAATCTTATAATTCTAAGGTGACGACATATTAAGGGTAACACTTTATAAAAAAAATTCCATTGGTTACTGTTAGTTAATGTATTTACTAACATGAACAAACAATGAACAATGCATTTATTAAAGTATTTAATAATCTTTGTTAATGTTAGAAAATAAAGTTGCCCATTGTAACAGTAGTTCATATTAACTCACCATGGATTGATTAATTTTAACAAGCACAACACTGGATTCTAATAACTCATTAGTAAATATTAAAGTATGATTAATAAATGCTGTAATAAATGTATTGTTCATTCTTAGTTCATGTTAGTGAATACATTAACATTAACTAATGGAACCATATTGTAAAATGTGATCGCATTCATTTTTTTATTTTTGCTGTATAGCAATGGTCCTAATGTATTTCCTGTTCTACATTTTTTTAATTTCCATAATTTCCAAGAATCAAAATAGGTCCACATATTGATAAAAAATGTTATAATAGCTGTTTTAACGTGAAGATATGATTGAATTGCCCCTTGTTACAGTAATGAAATAGTTTAATAACAAGCAGGATGTTCATGGGCCAACGACATGACTACATTGAAAAGGTCTATGCTTCAAGACATCGTGAACTGTGGGGTTTCTATCATGATACACCAGGGTTTGGATTCACAAATGGAATCTGGTTATTTATTATCATTTATTCGATGATATATGCAATATATGCACACTGTGGTATTTTGGTCACACTTCCCCGTCCCTATTAAAGACTAAAGGATTGAGGCACAAAGGTCACGCCTGTTATGGAAAGACTTATAGTCTCATATGCACAATGAGAGATGTGGATATGCATATGGATTCTGCCTAAACCCATCTGAATTATGCATTTAATGTATAATCTAAGTGAGAGCAGGGCTTCCAGTGATCCAAGAAAACTATATCCAGGAACAAAAAAAGAAGATTTCCAAGCCAGTTTTGACAAACTATACTTTATGAGTAGAATATCTATATATTTAAATGACAACATGAATAATTATAAATGAAATTATTATTTGTTTTTGACTTTTATTTTCAACATCCAACAACAAAATGCTTAGATTTTTTATTTTTTTTTACAATTTGTGCTGTAAACTTGAAATTGTAGTACAAACTAAGTGCCAAAACACTACGAAGCAACACTCAGCGCTTAACATTTTCACTCTGATCCTTTTCTCTTTATAGATTCCTTATAGATTTGTAACAGTGCAGGCTTGAAGTTGAGCTAGGGAATTGAAGAATAAAGATTTTCAGTTCACAGAACAAGGTCAACAAATGCCTGAAACTAAACAAATCACAAGTCCTCCATCACATATGTTTGCGTAGAATCTGTCCACATTTCCAGATGCACAAGCACACATAAACAATGCAGATGACCTTATGGCTTCTTCATATTTACAACAACATCCATATTCCATGAATATTTACTGAAAACACTATATATATGTGGTAGATTTCACGTTCACCTTGGTGAGCAGAAGCAATAAGGCCACAAGGTTGAATGTGAACGTGGGAATTTGTGTGTTCACGCATGTGTGCAGGTAGGAGGTTTTATGGTAACTTTTCACAGTCAAATGCTAATTGAGTTTTTAGTAAGCATGTGCTCTGCTCCGCCATCCTATTTTGGCTAATTTAGATTACCTACTATACAATGATTTAGCATTTGCTCTACATAAATCATTCACAACATTAAGCTCAAGAAATCAACATCCTGATCCAAAACCGCTGCATAAATCACGTCTGACCCTGCAGCCGTCTGGACAACATATTTCAACCGTTGCTACTTTAAAACGTGAACGCAATAAAATGCAACATCTCTCCTCTAACCTCCTCTGAGGATTTAAAGTTCTCAGGATAGGCTATGAGATACCGTCCAGTTGAAGACTTACACGTACAGTAGGGGAAATAAATCCTTCTCTGGAAAGTTTTAGAGAAAATAACAAGGAAGTTGCATCACTTTCACCAACTGATAGCCTAAGCATATGTTAATGAATTCAACCTGCAGCCCATATCCAGAGCGGGATTACGGACTGGGACAGTGGGGCTTGTGCCCTGGGGCACTCATACCAAGCACCCCTTGGGACCCCTCAATTTCTTCATATTCAAATTTCACTATACAATTATTACTAGAATTTTGTAAATTGGTATTGGTTAGCAATGACAATGAGGCAACTGTGATGCAGCGAAACATTTAATATATATGACAATAGAAAAGTTAATTGACCCAAATAATATTCAGTAATATTACTCTCCGTTTTAGACTTTTGAAATATTTCCCAAATGATGTTTAACAGAGCAAGGACATTTTCACAGTATGTCTGATAATATTTTTTCTTCTGGAGAAAGTCTTATTTGTTTTATTTCGGCTAGAATAAGAGCAGTTTTTAATTTTTTAATAATCATTTTAAGGTCAAAATTATTAGCCTCTTTAAGCTATATTTTTTTTCAAAAAATATAGCTTAAAGCTTAGCTACAGATCAAACCACAGTTATTAGAAATGAGTTATTAAAACTATTATGTTTCGAAATGTGTTGAAAAAATCTTCTCTCCGTTAAACAGAACTTGGAGAAAAAAATAAACAGGGGGGGCTAATAATTCAGGGGGGATAATAATTCTGACTTCAACTGTACATGATTCATGTAATTTCTTGAATGTGATGAGACAAGCAGTGTTTTCAATATTTTAGGCATACAAAGAGGAATAAGTGTGTACATATTTAAAAAAATTATGTGCAAATTGTTCAAAATGTTCCAAACAGAATAAGATCTAGTTAGTTAGTTTATTTATTGGATATTTGATAAAACAAATTTGTCCCACACACAGTGTTCTGGACAAGATTACAACCCACACATACGAAAAAGTCTTTATTTCTTAAAATGATTAATGATATTTTTAAATAATTATATTTATCTGAAAATATATACATGTACTTGCATACATAAAATAATCAAATTAATACATACAAAAATTCTAATATGCATTTTTTAATGTACATTTATAATTAGATTGTTCGCTATAAATGTATCAATGTTAGGCTGCTTTGACACAATCTACATTGTAAAAAGTGCTAAAATAAAGACAAACTGAATTGAACTATATATTTATTTAGGTATATGTATGTTTCTACATGTATTTGTTTATACATTTATCTTCATTTATATTGTTTTAAATAAATAAATACATGCAAACAAGCATAAATACATAATCAATTTTGAATATAACCAAACGTTTGCATTTCCATGGCCCTGAAAGTGTATTTACCAACCCAGGTTCATTCTGAAAACATACCTCTATATACATTACTGGAGACCGTCAAATATGAAGTATGTTTTTTTTTTTTTGCAGTTTTTGTTTTCACGAATCCACGAGAGGCCGAGGTGTACGCTTTTTGAGATCTCAAATTTCTCTTGCGAGAGCCATTCGTGCCTGCTGTTCTCTCTTAAATCCACCAGAGGCCTCTCTCGACTGACTGACTTACTGAATGACTGACTGACTGATCGACTGACCCACCTACCCCCTTCCCTAAACCCAACCAATAGTATTTTAAAAAACACAGATTGACCCGCCCACCACTTCCCTAAACCCAACCGACAAATTTAAAAAGCAATCCAGAAAAAGAAAAGCCCTCGTCTGATTTTTACCACATTCTCACCCTGTTATTTACTTGTTTATTTTATTTTTTGGCTTCTGTTTTTGTCTTACCTGCTTTTTGGAACCGTTCGTCGCCAGACTCGAACCCCGTCATTGTGGTCAACTCCTCTCTGCATCTCAAGTCCACCGACGTACATGGTGAGCTACCTAGACAAACTGGTAACAGCGGAAAGCCTTCCATATGGAGGTAAGCGGTCAGCTGGTAACCGCGAAAAGGAACAGCATCATATCGCCCCGTAGCGTTTGTTTTAAACGATGAAATGCAGCCTTACGTATTTCTGACTACATAATTCACGATCTCCAGATATGTATTTTCGTTTTCAGAATGTTGGTATTTACACACATTGACTTATGTTTGATTTAGTCTAAATGATAATTTTCCTAATAAAAAAGTGTAATCTCTAAAAGCGTTTCATTTAGTCTATACAATGTATTTAAACACACTCACAGTACACTGATATTTAAGAGAATGAACTGAATTGTCTTTCAGCCTCCACGCTCGCTCACTCACTCTTTCACAGCTTTTCTATATGGTCTACAGCCCAAGCAAAACCTTCAGCGCATACAAACCCCCCATTTACCGAAGTAGATGGAAGGCGACAAACGCTGAACCCTAAGCCAAATCCTCCACCGCTGGGTCCATTTAATCTACACATGGAAATGAAGTCCATGTTACACGGCCCACTCTGGAGGAGGTCACTTGAGAACTAATCAGACTGATCCATTTAACCAGCTCCCAGAGCAGCGTCTAGCGCATAAAACCAGCTCCATTCTGTGCTCACTTACCCATGTTCAATTTTTTTTGAGGGATCGGACCAGATTCTGCATGTGTTTACGCAGATGAATCCTGAATGTGTGAAGCTACTACGATGTCTGCTGTGACAGGGCTGTTTAAACGAGACGGAGAAGAACGTTTAACCTCAACCCCTGTTTAATGCACAGACTAACCGCGTCTCCCGCTATCGGGAAATTTCATACTGTCCAAGTCGTCTGCTGGGGTCAGATATAATTTTCAATATTTTCCAACACATTAGAGTTAATACTCTGGTGGAGAAGTCTATCTGTGATGTCTTTAAACCAATATTTGTGATTAATCACCCGTCATTAATACTGAACTTATTACAAAATGCGAATATATGCCAGATTGGATATGGTAATGGTCAGCTCATATAATAAAAGAAATGTCAGTATGCGACTGGATAGAGATGACTATCGGTTTGATCATATTTCAAATGCGGTAATATTGCGGCTGACATTAAATTAGAAGAGTGAGATAGCTTTAACAATTATTCCCCCAGAGCTGAGGGAAAATGTGATTCATCTCATATTTAGCTGTATTCCGTAAGTGTGAAATGATAACAGAACGTATCGGAAGCTCACATCTGCAACACCGCAGGAATAGAAAGTGACTGGAGCACATAAATCCTCAAACAAACGAACACCAAGTAATGTATCTACACACATGAAGCTGACAATGAGCATCTATTTCAACATACTTTGTGAAAGTTTACTTTTTTTTTGCAGAAGCCAGTTGACAATTCAGGGAAATTGTTGTGAGATATAAACTCTGCAAGATGGAAAAAGTCTGTACTTTTAGAGATAAACTCGTAATTACAAGAAGAATGTCAAAATTGCAATACAAAAAGTCACACTTACTTTATTCTATACCACAAGCTTTAATTCCAAGATTTTAATAGAATATATATAAAATCAGGATGGCATTTAGATATGTAGACATCATCAAGATGTCCTGCTGAAATTCAAAACAAGCATCAGAATGTATTAAGTGACTGAATGCAGTACAGCACAGTACGATTTGGAACGGTTTAGTATTATCCTTAGTACAGTAGGTTTTCGATCGAGGAAGAAAGCTACACTACTTATGTCTTTTGCATGCTCATGTTTATTATTTTAAATGTAGATGAGCAGCAAAGGTCTATAATGTTTCTGTTGATGTAATGATTTGTCTGTGTACTGCATTTAAAAATGCCGCTTCCTACAGTATGCTGTTGTTTCCCTGGCTTGTTGGATGCACAGCAAGTGAGTCTAGGTCTACTCTTTAGTACTGCACATCCTAAACAAAGAGGTCCCTAAAATGGTATACTGTATGGTTCACTATTTTAATACCTTTGACATTGGAAATAGAAATAAATGTATATCATACTGTACTGTACTGAACCGTACCGCTCAGTGGAAATGAACCATTAGTGACTTTGAATGTGTAATGGGTCTTGGTGTCAGTCTGGCTGGTCTGAGTGTTTCACAAATTGCCAATCTACTGATAATTTGAGGAAAAAGACTGTATATGCAGGAATCTTAAAGGTAATTTAAATACCTTTTTAAGACTTTTTAAAGACCTTCTCAGAATATTTTAAGGCCTCATCGCCACTTCTTTCAAGTTCTAATCAGTATCAAACCTTTAACTTAATAAACAGTTGTTAATAAACAGTTGTAGTTAAATAAATCAATGGAGCACAAGCATGCAACAGAACAGAGCTTCAGCCACTGTTTAAACTTATCTTTTTCCAACCAGGTGTACGCAGACTTACTCATTTTGCCATCTGTTTCGCTCTCTGGTTTCGCTACATGTGAGGAACATCACAATATACTTCCCGCGTTTGTCACAAATTGCGTGACATCACCCAGACGGACAAGCTTGGCTGGACGTGCTAAGGCCCAAACTAATCGCGTGGATCGGGCACGCTGTTGTTAGTATTAGGAGGAAAATAAATATGCTTTTTTGGAGTCAAACACTTTGGACAACGCTTAAAATTTAAGACCTCGTAAAATCGCGATTAGTACTTTTTTTTTTAACCTTTTAAGGGCCCTAATTTTCTTATAATTGACTTATCAACTTGTAATACTTTATAAGACCCCGCAGACACCCTGAAAGAGATATTAGCGCTCCCAAATTATTAGCCCCCTCCTGAACGTTTTCCCCCAATTTCTGTTTAACGGAAAGACAAGATTCAAAACATGAAAACATCAACACATTTCTAAACATAATAGTTTTTAGAAATAATTTCTCTTATCTTTGCCATGATAACAGTTCATAATATTTTACCAGATATTTTTCAAGATACTAGTATTCAACTTAAAGTGACTTTTAATGGCTTAAATAGGTTAATTAGGCAAGTTAGGGTAATTAGGCAAATCAATGTATAAAAGTGGTTTGTTCTGTAAACAATAAAATTTACTTTATAATAATGACCTTAAAATGGTTCTAAAACTAAAAAAACTGCTTTTTATTCTAGCCGAAACACTTAATGAAAGACTTTCTCCAGAAGAAAAAAATATTATAGGAAATACTGTGAAAAATTCCTCATCAAAAACATCATTTCATTATCAAAAACATAATTTGGGAAATATTTGAAAATAAATAAATAAATAAATACAAGCAGCTAATAATTTTGACTTGAACATATTGCTCATGAGCAGTTGGCATAAAAAATGCTTAGTTGATACAGTATCAAAGAACAAAAACAAGAGTGGCTTGAGCTGATAGAAAAACAACAGGGTAACACTTTATAATAACTACACACTATGAACCATTTATTAAGCATTAGCAAATGGTGAATTCATTATTTGTTAGGCATTAACTCTACATTAATAAACGTTAGTAAGCAGTTTATAACTGCAGATACAAATGCTGTATTCCTGACTTATAAGCACATTTATAATGTGCCTTATTATTGTACTTTCATACTTTGTTAATGATTTATTTTTCATTACTAAATTAAGTATTGCATTATTTACAAACCAGTTATTTAAGCATAGTTGGTGGTTTTCAAACATCATTCAGAATGAGTTAGTAAATGATTAATAAACTATTTAAATAACATTTATAATTCTTATTATTCAGCCATATACTAATAGTTAATTTGTATGTTAATAAATGCTTTATTAACTCAACTTCATCCAGTTTTGTAGATCTAAATCTAAAGTGAGGACTATTTATGCTTTTTAAATCCCTTATAAATGACAATTAAAGGCTCAGTTATATTCTAAACAGGAAAACAACGACTTTATTCATGTCTATTCATTTAAAGATACACAAATCAAACTGTGTCAAATAAAAAATAAATCTTTGCAACCTTATCTAAAATAAAATGACTGTACAGTTTAAACATTGTATCCTATTATATTGATAAATTTTTATATTGTTGTTGTTTTATCCAATTGTATGTCGTATTTTGACACTCCTGTTATTCAGCAATATTTAAACTTTACAGTAATTTTACTTTTTAGATAAGATTGCAAAGATTATTGTTCATTTGATACTGAGCGCTTAATTGTCATATATAAGGAATTTCAAGAGTTCACACTTAGCTGATGATTAATTATAAAGCTTGTTTGGCATGCTGTCCCGGGAGAGAGCCCTGAGCTCATGAGATCCTCGAGCCCGGGGCTCCCTCCCGTTGCAAGGCGAGAGGGGAGATCGAGCTCAGGTAGATCTCGAGAACTCCCCCTTCGTAGTTTTGAAGAGCAGATAGTAGTTCTCTTTAACGAGATAGGTACTACATAGGGAGCAAGTCTATAAAGTTGATCAATCAATAATTAGGTTGCGTGTTTTTAATCGGTGGGAGGAAACCGGAGGACCCGGAGAAAACCCACATGAGCACGGGGAGAACATGCAAACTCCGCACAGAAAATGCCCGCTGGTTAGGTACAGCCTAGAACCATTGACATTCTTGCTGTGAGGCAACAGCGCTAAGCGCTGGGCCACCGTGTCACCCATCTAGAAAAGGGAAGGAGTAGGGGTGGAAGGGGGGATTCTTCAAAGCGAAGATAGCGGTGATATGGAACCCAGGATATTTATAGTAGTTTAGGGATCATCTGATTGGTGCATGTTGATTTGGATAATGTGGGTCCAGCCGCTAGCAATCATAAGCACGTGATCCTCTCGAAATTAGTTTATAAATAAACTTCACTTATAAAGCATAAATAGTCCTCACTTTAGATTAGGTCACAAAACTGCATGAAGTTGAGTTAATAAAGCATTTATTAACATACATAGTAACCATTACTATATGCCTGAATAATAAGATATATAAATGTTAATTTCAATAGTTTATTAAACATTTATTAACTCATTCTGAATGATCAACTACTCTTAAATACAAATGGTTTGTAAATAATGCAATACCTAATTTAGTGATGAAAAATCAACCAGTCACAAATTATGAGAGTACAATTATTAAGCACATTATAAATGTGGTTATAAGTCAATAATACAACATTTGTAGCTGCAGTTATAAACTGCTTACTAACGTTTATTAATGTAGATTTAATGCTTTACAAATAATGAATTCACTATTTGCTAATGCTTAATAAATGATTCATAGTGTGTAGTTATTATAAAGTGTTACCAACAACAGTGACTGGTTTTGTAAGCATATGTTATTACAGCCTACATTAACTCTAGGAAGTGCATCTGTAGAAAAAGATCTGGCAGAATGACACAAGTACTTTCATTAAATGGATAGTTCCAACCAAATTGAAAATTCCAACCCAGGCTCATTATGGATACGTAGATCCAGGTCTACATTTCTGGGGACAGCAAAATATGTAATCGGAGGCATGTCACATTTTCGCAAATACACCGCTGAGGCCACTGTGTACACTTTTTGATGATCTCAAATTTCTATCGCGCATCCTCTTCTCGCGTAAAAAGGGCGAAATATACACTTCAGCTGACCAGGTCAGCTTGCTTTTGACTGACCGACTGGCGTGCCCACCCATGTTCCTAAACCCAACCGATAGAGTTTTCAAAAGCAATCTAGAAAAAAAAAAGCTATCGCAGCAGCGTGATTTTACCACGCGTTCAGCCTGTTTTTTCCATTTTTTTTATTTTATTGCTTTTGTTTTATCTGGTTTCTGGAATAATTTTTTCACCGGACTCGAACCCTGTCATCGGGATCCACACTGTTCCACATCCCAAGTGCATTGGTGTACGCGGCAAGCTACTGGACAAACTGGTAACACCAGAAAAAAGCAGTCCATAAGGAGGCAGTCAGAGGTAGCGCCAAAAGGAGCAGTAGCTATAGGAGCAGAAGCATCATACTGCCCCATAGTGTTCGTTTTACAGACGGAATTAAATCAGATGTACCTCTGGGTACATAATTTGCAGTCTTCCGAAATGTAGACAGAGGTACGTGTCCACAATGAGCCTGTGTTGGAAAATTCTGTCATCATTTACCTTGCCTTAAAAACACAAATGCTTATATGTTTCCAGAATTGTTCAGTATATTTTCTTTGTCTTCAACTAAACATAAAATACAAACTAGTTTGGAACAGGACAGGATAGGAAATTATGACAATTTATTTTTTTTTTTGGTGAACTATCCCTTTAAATTTATTTAAACATCATATAGAGCAATGCACTGTAAAATACAAGTAAAGCATGACAAACCAACACAGAAAATTCCTTGATATTACACCAGTCCACGTTTTTCTAAGGACTTTTCGTCGAGTGTACAATGAGAAGTAACTGACAGGAGCAGGAAGACTGAAATGGGTTTTTCAGAGCCAGTACTTCACACGTCCTTCTATTTTCTGTCTATACTAGGGGTCCACAAACCCTCTGGATAATATAATGGGTCGGCAGTGTAGCTGAACAAACTCCTGCTGCACCATTACAGCACAATTTCATCATCTGGGGAGAAAATTATGACAGGCAGCCATTGCATATTTTATTTCCATTTCATTTCACATGCCTTTAATTTAGTCGGCACAGGTGAAGTCTAAAAGCTTTGACCACAATTTTTAGTGGGATGAAAGTTTTGCCAAGCATCGGAAGCACTTCTGGGCAAGGAAAAAAAGGTGAATTGGATCTTTTTTCAGTTCATGAGTTTGAATTAAATGGACCACACGAACCACAGGATGTTGAAATGTCATTTGAATGGGAATGACAAGAAGAAGAATTTACGAATTCATAGAAAATCAGCACTTCAACATGTTCAAAACTTTTAATGATTAAGAATCATAAAACAGATAATTAATTTGAACAATTTCAAATTATTTATTCCCTAATATATACATAAAATTTTAATATATATTTCTGAATACATTAAATTATAAAATACAAAATTGTAATTATATTATATTATATTATATTATATTATATTATATTATATTCTATTATATTATATTATATTATATGGGATTTTTTTATGTGGGATTTTTTGGAATTGATTTAAAACATTTAATTGTCCAAGAAACTTTCCCAGAAAATGTCCATGTTTTAAAAATTGAGTTTTAAATATGTAATATTTAAATTATTAAAAATATTGATTTTAACATTAATCACTACAAATATCTATCACACTGTTTATTATACTGTATTATTATTATCATCTATTTATATCCATCTAAACTATTTTTCATAAAATTATTCCATGCAGTTGTTTTTATTTTATTATTCTTTGCAGTTTTATTTTATTTTCTGCTTCTTTAAATTCAGCTTGCATCCACAGTCCTGCATAGACTTATCTATTTCAGATTCAGGACTTAAAGAGACATTTAAAAGTCATTCTCCATAGTAATCTGACCCTGCTTCTGTCTCCTTTTTTTCACACTTTCTCTTTCCCCCACTCTCATCATATCTGACAAAACATGATACATGAAACACTCGCTTAAGCTTGCAAAGTCACAGGAAAAAGTCTCGTCAAATGCCATGTGAGCTCAGTCTTTCTCAATATTTGGGTGCAAAGTATGAGTCTCCAGCGCTGTGTGACATATGATCTAGTGTAATAGCTCTCCGTCCCCGAGGCACAGATGAATGATGGAGAGACGGAGGCATGACATTCAAACACTGACAGATTGAGTGGCAGAGATTTGAGTATCTGATTATCTGCCCTTTTTTCACACAGCTCAGTGTCATTCTGAATGAAAGCCATTCAACACTTTGTTCTGTATTTCTCAATGGCATTTTGTCAATGATAGGAACACATCAGAATAATCAGATTTTTAGAATAAAAATATACTTTTTGCAATGCTTATCCTACGTTTGTGTCTGAAATATTTGTTCATTTTGGGGTTAAGTCAACAAATACAGATTTTTACACTTAATTGTGATTAATTTGTACAATTGATCTGCTTTAGGATTATTAACTAAAACTAAAATCATAAATCATTTAAACTTTTGGTGGAGCTGCTCCTCTGTGGATCATCCTTCAGCAGTGACATTTGTATTAAACTGAACTGAATTAAGCTGAATTGAATCAGCTTTAATAATAACAAATGTCAATTTAGAAAATACAAATTACACCAGTATTATATCTATTTTAAAATATATTTTGTTTTAACAATTTTAAAGAAATAACACAATGAATTAAGTCAATTAACATTACTTTGAGACATACTAAAGTGAAACTGTATGGACACAGTTATGTTAAGGTACAAAATAAACCTGATTTAAGTCCACAAACCGGGATTGAAGTATCTTTTTCCATAATTGTACTGACACTATGCGGCTGTGGTGGTGAATTACGTAGCAATTTTTCTATCTTTATTACAAACATACACCGTTTTAAAAACATTTTAAACTTGTAAAACTCATTCTTGATCACATTTGATGATGATTTATGATCCTAGCGAGCTGAACAGATCTTTTAATCCCGTTGGCTTTGCGCAGGTCCTGTCTTGTGGATATGATTATACGCATTACTACAGAGACATGTTAAAACGCAGGTGTCAATCAATTCGGTGGGCGGGGAAACCACACTCCTACATCAAGTTGAGGTCGGCCTCAAAATGGGAGGGATTTGAATCCTATTTTAACGTCAGGAAATTAAAAAAAGAGACTTATTGTGTTTCTATCACTCCAATATGACAGTGAACACTATACCTACACACAGTTCTGACCAAACAGCTTACAAAAGAGGATATTCATCATAGGTGCCCTTTAAACAAGATGCAAAACTAATTTTTTTAGTGTGGGGTTTTGGCATTTTACGAAGAACTGCACAAAAATTATCTTTTATTTGACAATAATATGTCCCCTGTAAATATCATTAATGTCAAAAGGAATAAATGTTGCTAGCATTCATTTTACCTACAAACTGCAGTCAAAACAGTATGTTTTTGTGATTTCACAAATATGTAAGCTAAAGCACATAGAGCCTGTGTTGGCTCTCTTTTGATTTGTTGTAAATGAATCACACAATGCTGACATTAGACAAATGGCATTATTTAAACTGACTCTGTTTCAATTCACTATAATCTTCCATGTGAAGCTGCTTTGACACAATCTACATTGTATAAGCACTATACAAATAAAGATGAATTGAATTATTTGCAGAGCAGTATTAAAAAAAAAAAAAAAAAAAAAAAGTTAAATCAAGACCACTATATGTGGGTTTATTAAAACACTGGACCAGCATTGATGTAACCAATGTAAATTTAAGGTGGAACTGACATTTTTTTTCTGACCAATGTAAGATTACGACTTTCAGAGTTGATTATGGCAGTGATGCACTTTTACACATTTGGCATGAATGCAACACATCCATGCCTTTAACCCAATGATGATTGAGTGTTTTGAATGCCAGCATCCCTCATGTGTCGCAGTGCTATTATACATGTTATCTATATTCACAGGCTGGGGGTGTAATTTGGGCCTCTAATCTGCTCATCTTTCCACTTTTAATGAAGTAGCCACTTCAGCGAGAAGAAACGGATGTCATCAATTTAGAACAATATTCATTTTCATTTATTATTCAGATTCATTAATTCCCACAAATTCAGTATTATTCACTGATTAATAAACACTCTCAACTTCTTGTGGTGTCATCAATAAAATGGGAAAGATCTCAAAGTCGCACTAAGGTTATTACTGCTATAATTTGCACTACTGGAACTAGTTAAAATTCAAGTGGAATACATTTTCATTAGAAGGATATATTGTGTGTTCAAACACATCGCTCATTTGACTTAACTGTTAATTTTTTATGATGCAATTTCACTTAAAAAAAAAAAAAAGGTAGTAGTCTGCATATCTCTTACTATTGCATTCTGATGCATCCATACATCATAAAGAAACATCCCACCCATTAGTCTGTTTCATGACTTACTTTTACTTGACTTACAAACAAGGAATGTGGTAACACTATTTTTTGATGCTTCTACTCAAAAAGTAAATTTATAGTAACTTGGTACGACTAAGTAACTGTTCATTAGAAAACCAATAGCAAAAAAAAAAAAAAAAACAAGGTGGTTTTTATAACAAGAAGAAGAAGAAGAAGAAGATTAATAATAGGATTAATAATAATAATAATAATAATAAAAGGCAGCGTGGTGGTAGCGCTGTCATCTCACAGCAAGAAGGTTGCTGGTTCAAGCCTCGGCTGGGTCAGTTGGCATTTCTGTGTGAAGTTTGCATATTCTCCCTGTGTTCACGTGGGTTTCCTCTGGGTGCTCCGGTTTCCCCCACAAATCAAAAGACATGCGCTATAGGTGAATTGGGTAAGCTAAGTTGTCCGTAGTGTATGTGTGTGAATGGGAGTGTTAGGGTGTTTCCCAGTGATGGGTTGCAGCTGGAAGGGCATCCGCTGCGTAAAACATGTGCTGGATAAGTTGGTGGTTCATTCTGCTGTGGTGACCCCAGATTAATAAAGGGACTACGCCGAAAAGAAGTCCCTACCCAATTGACCTGTACAGCATGTCTTTGGACTGTGGGGGAAACCGGAGCACCAAGAGGAAACCCACACAAACACAGGGAGAACATGCAAACTTCACACAGAAATGCCAACTGACCCAGCCGAGCCTCGAACCTTCTTGCTGTGAACCACTGCGTCGCCCAAACAAATATTATTTTTATTTATTTATTATGACACATGTTAAGAAATTAATGTACAATAAATATATAAAAACTACATTTGGGATGGTGATTTTAAACTTGTCTTGATGCAATGGTTAAACCTAGGGTTGCAGATTTAGCATGGACGGAGGGAACGCGTCCCCACCAATATCCACCAGCTATTGAAATGTCCCCACCAATATTTTAGTTCATTAAAAAAAAAAAAAACAATTGCGCTGTCAACATTAACCTAGACATGCCGAAAGGGTTAAATTACATTCTTTCCTCAAGTCGCACTGCCCCCAAACACATATGAACATTGTGATAGTCTGTTCCTTTCCCTGCTGTCATGTGAGAGGTTGTGCGTTCAGATGTACAGTTGCAGCGCCAAAAGCTGCGCAGACAAATTTCCTTCGCAAGAATAAGGTGTATGAGGTGATACATACAAGTGAGGATGGCGGTTGCAAAACGGGTGGACATAAGGAGCTTATTTCAATGAAAAGTGTAAGTCACAAACTCAAGTTTGCTTCTGAACTTGTCCATCATGATAATGCCGTAATTACTCGTGTTTACCCCACTTTAAAGGACAGTCTGTCGTTATAGCAGACTGATATAATCTGTGAATAATATACCCTGAAAACTAACTGTTGGACTGCATGTCCAATTGCGGTTGAAACAATTTGTCAGAAAAAATACAGCCTGTGCTCCATCTTTTATTAATACTGATATATGAAACATGTTTCATTTGCACTATAGCTAAAATAAACAGAAGTCTTAAAAATGTGCATTTAAACTGTAAGTTTTATATTACAGTTTTATAAATAATAAAAATGTAGAATAAAGAAATGATACTTATTTTTAAAATGCTAATTTATTATCATCTATCATTGCTTTTTTTTTTTTTTTTTTTAAATCGGTTAAAACTTGTTTTAAATTTAAAACTGAAGCCTATAGACAAATAACAAACTGGCCAGTGCGTTCAACTTTCCTCCCTCAGAATTTGGCCATTAGAATAATTCAAACATATTATTTATATTGGTTTTTCGAACCACCCCGGACCCCCCTTGGCTATGGGCCTGACTATTGAATGTAATTAATCCTATCTCCATATAATTTATTATTTATATTAATATTAATGTATTTTAATAGCAGTTAAACAATTAATAGCAGCAAATGTATACAATACATATATATATAATTTACATTTGATTTGGTTGTTTGATTAACCCCACCAATGTCAATTGCAAGCCTACGCCCTTGATTAAACCAGAATACAAATAATCATGATTTTGGAGCTTGAAAACGTGGATTATATAGGACACATTTTTTCAGTGACTACATATAAGCTTTATGGAACCCCATTTCCATCATAAAAAATGCACAAAGTTTGAATGGACACAATTACATCTGCTTAAAAACAAAATAAAAATAATTTTAAAAATGTTTATTAGATAAACCTGTTTGGTTAATCTATAAAACATTCAAGTGCTGTTGATGACACCTTACAGTAGCAGCCAGCGTGTGGAGGTGTCATGGTTACCACATAGATACATACATTTCAGTTTGTAGGTGATCTGAATATTTTGTACAAGTTTTTTGGACAATTGTGTGATCCTTATTTGCTGCTTCAAGCTTGACAACACTCAAGCTTGACAACTCTAGATCTAATTCACTCCTATTGGTAGGAGGAAAATCTCCATAGTGTTTCACAGAAGAAAGGGTTACACTTTTGATGTTCTGCTTTGGATATTTTGTTGACCATACCACATAAGTAACTTTGAATACTATAGCAACTATAGCAAACTCTTGCTTGAAACTATAGTTACCATCCATATCCTTTTCATTAGCTAGCTTTCCTGCTTGTAATAATCTACACAACAGGGGCTTGTTCATTCAATAGCATTTGCACATCTCTCTGAGCGTTCCAGTGAAAGTGATGAAATATTAGGAAAGGACCTCTGCAAAATCTGAACACAAGTGGCCACAAGAAGCACGTTTGTATTATATCTAGTGGAAACAGTGAAATCTCTCAGTTGGCCACATGTTAATGGATGACTGAAAATGCACGTCAATATCAGGTGGAAAAAGGACCTTAGTGACTAGAATACCTATTGATGGACCATAAAAATAAAGTGTTTGCATATATTAAGTAGGGATTTGGGTCACACTTTATTTTGATGGTCCGTTTGTTGAATTTAAGTTACATTGCATCTACTGTACATGGCAAATAATTCTCATTAGATTACACGTAGACTGTTAGGTTGGGGTTAGGGTTAAAGTAAGTTGACATGTACTTGCAAAGTTTCTTAAAGTCAGTTAAATGTCTGTTGAAGCAGCAGTATCAGCAGATATTAAGCAGACCATCAAAATAAAGTGTTACCGGGATTTGCAATTACTCAAAGGTGATTTTCATGCACATTTCGTCAGTAAAGGTGGTTCTAGTGAATCTTCAGCATCTGCTTTGAGTTTACTACACAGAGCAGTAGTTCGCAACTACGCAAAATCAAATTCAAAATCAAAATGAATTTAATAGGATGATAATGACATCAATATAATCGTTTTGTAATAATGAAACATGTTTGCATAGCTTTTCAATGAATTTTAGCTCTGTGTAGTAAATGCTGCACATGAAATTACCACACGTTATAATAACATGGTTTTGCTCCAAACTCGCTTCATAAATTTAGTTGAAAGTTAGAAATGACACCTTCTGTAAAGTGATTGCATAGTTGTGTGTTTATTAGTCACACTGAATCAATGAAATCTGTTAAACCACTGTAAGATTTATCTGGGTTTCTTCTTTGTGGGTATTCAGAATTTCTTCACAATAGCGCCATCAGGCCTTCGGAGGAGATTTACCCATGATGATTAAACAGCCGTGCATGACAATTGCAGCTTTGCTCAATTGTGTTCATAATTTCTTTTTGATTAATCACTCAGCAGACCCAAAGCCAGCCTGGTGAAAGGGGTGGTTATTTTTCTCAAAAAGTGGACCTTTTTAAAGTTATTCGCCTCATTTTCTACTTAATTATGAGATTTAAATTCTGCATTTTAGTGACATGTTGAGCACTATTTTTAGCTGGATTAGCTTGTCGGGTGGTCATCACAAACACACTTTTTAATGTGCCAAAATATTCACTAAAGATTTAGAATAAATAAATATGAATAAATACTTATTTTTGAAATACAAAGTTATTAGACCGTATATCATTAGAAAAAGAATAGGAATCTGTTAAAGTTGTAAATTAAAAACTGTAGCCTACTGTCATTCATTAGACAAATAACAAACTGGCCAGCACATGAAACTTTCCCCAGTTACAATTTGGCTATTTGAATAATAAAAAACCCACAATAATAATAATAATAATAATAGGTGACGCGGTGGTGCAGTAGGTAGTGCTGTCTCCTCACAGCAAGAAGGTCACTAGATGGAGCCTTGGCTGGGTCAGTTGGCATTTCTGTGTGGAGTTTGCATGTTCTCCACGGTTGCGTGGGTTTCCTCCGGGTGCTCCGGTGAATTAGGTAGGCTAAATTGTCTGTAGCGTATGAGTGTGAATGAGTGTGTATAGATGTTTCTCAGAGATGGGTTGCAGCTGGAAGGGCATCCACTGCGTAAAACATATGCTGGATTAGTTGGCGGTTCATTTCGCTGTGGCGACCCCAGATTATTAAAGGGACTAAGCTGAAAATAAAATAAATGAATGAATGAATAATAATAATAATTTTTTTTTACCTCTCTTTAAAAAAAAAAGTACATTTGAGAATTTATGGATAACATAAATAGCCAAGTTAGCATTCAACTTAATTTTAATATGGGCCGCTTTGGGTGCTTCACACCTTTGTATTGTCTTTTTTTTGTTTCATGAATAAGGTCCAACATTTAGAATAAAAATTACTTAAATAAAAATGTTCTCTGTTTAAAAACAATACACTAGCAAAGATTTTTCTTGCACAGCTGGATGTTGAACTTATAATTGGGTGTTGGAAAATAATTGTTTTGCATTGGCCAAAACTGATTAGCTTTGGATTAGCGAGGATTCGGTTTGGCCTTCTTCGATTGATTCTTTTTACAATTTATGATGGCACAGCAGTCAAAATAGGACAAATGAGCTCATGTACGGGACAAATTCTGGACCTTTGTCAGTGAGGGCTGGGTCTTTGAGCCCCCTTGGCTACAGTCCTGCTCAGTCCTAATATTAAGCAGAGAAACCTGTTAATACTCCTATAATAAATAAACTAATAAACCTAATAGTGTCTGATAAATGAAATGTAGTTTTAAATTTTATTTAGGGCCTGTTTACACACATTTTTCGTCTTTGTTTACAAGACTGAAAATGAGACTGGAAAAACATAAATCTGAAAACTCTGCTGTTGTCATGTCCGTGTAAACACTCGAAAAATAAAGTCTTTGAAAATTAGGAGATCATGCACGTGCATGGTACCTGAAGAGGAAGGTGTAGGAGACGATGGTGAACAAACATAACACAATGCTGCTGGCATTGCAGACGTTTATCTGAGTTCAAGTAATTTGCCAAAAACTGTTTTTACAGATCATAATCCTGTGGTATTTCTGTCCAGTATGCACAATCAGAACCAAAGGCTCATGCGCTGGTCTCTAATTGTTCAAGGTTACAATTTTATGATCAAACATAAGAAAGGATAAGAAAATACATTGGGTGATGTGTTATCCAGAGTTTGAGAAAAAAACAAAAAACAAAGAAAAGTGGTTGGGAGTAAGATTTGTTAAAACTATATATTGTTTTGGAATTTATCCATGTAGTTTTCTCATAAGTATGGAAGTGTTATGTTCCATGTTAGTTTTTTTTTGTGTATTTATTTTCCTCACCCTCATCTCCGCTTCTTACCCCACTCTTAGGTTTCTTATTGGTTCAGTTAAGTGTCCATCATCATTATGACGATGCCAGTTCCACCAATCACCGGATGAGTCGCGAGGATTTAAAGCTCCAAAAGATCAGTGTGTGGTGTGCGCTCTGCCTCAGCATATCTTTGTGCTCCACGCAATTTGTGTTTTTGGCATGCTTAGGCTATTTGGTGATTTATTATCTCAGTTTTACTATGGTAATTTGAGTTTACTTGTTAAACTTAGTTGGCTTTAAGTAAATGCTTTGATGGTTGTTGTGTGATTCTAAACTGAGCTTTTTGACCTTCTTGTTAGGGACCGAGCACCAAAACGGTGCGTAGGCCCTATTGAAATTGCTCTGCCTCTTTAAGATCTGCCTTAAAATTCACATGTTTGATAACAGTCCTGACCTAAACATGTTTACATGCCAATATCCAGGTACAGTTATAGCGCCACCTGCTGGCAACAGGAAATGAGATGTTTTACAGGTTAACAAACTCCGCCTACAAATTTTATCACATCAAATCCATGTTCCATTAGTTTAGACCGAAGGCCTTTGTGATGTTAAATTGTCAAGATCTAGAGTTTTCGCCAAAGGGCGTGTTCCATGTTTCGTCATTGAGAAGAAAGTGCTTAACTCAACCATACAATGTCTGATCTGCCTGAAAATTCACATTTTTGATGAGATTCCTCTCCCGAAGACATCTACATGCTAATATTGAGTCACAGCGCCACCTGCTGACAGAAGGAAGCTTGCCACAAATCAGTGATTTTTTAATCTATATATCAGCTTAAATTATTATTGTCCACTGTTTTCTGTCATCCTAAGGCCACTCGGTGGTGTAAGCCCGGGTGCGAGGTCCCTTTCATCCCTGCTTGCAGCTTTAATTAGGTTTGTTTTAGTTCAGATTGATTTTGTTAGATTAGCTTGAGTGTTTTGCGCCTGTGTATTTTTGAGTTTTGTAGTTTAATTAGTTTATATCGGGTGCCGTGTGCACTGAAGATATTGGTTTCATTTTCATTATTTTTGTTGCCTAGTTTAGACTTTAGACTTAAGGATTGTTTTGTTTGGTTAATTTCTTTGAATTAGCTAACACTCATTGTTTTAATTTAGAGATGATATTGTAAGTGTTTATTTCCTTTTTTTTCATTTATTATTGTTATATCTTTTTAGTTTAAACCATTGAGTAAAAAAGCTTAAATTCAGAATTGATTCCTGCCTCATCCTGGATCTGTCGCACACATTACATCTGTCTTCCCTAAATGTTACAGCATCCCTTTTAAACATCATAAACATGTAACAGCTGAGTATGTGGTAGAGTCTGTTGTTGTTCAAGTGTTTGCTAACACTTTATCAGCAAAGTGTGGATTTACTGGCAAATTCTACATAAACACCAGCGGCAAGCTGCCAACGGCACACAGTCTTTTCCTTACAGGTACCATTTACTGACAAGCTGGCATTACAAAATATGAGCCTGGCATACATAATACAGTGTTTTTGGCCTTTTTTGCGGATGTGTAAATGTGCATCATTTTGAAAACATTGTAATGCAAATGTGAAACTATTTAAAAATGCAAGAGTCAAAAAAAAAAGTTTTGGCGACATTGTTGTTGTGCAAACATCGCTTTATAATAAATAGAATGTCTAAGAAGGACCATTCAAAATAAAATGTTATGAATAATAATAAAAAGTAATCTTACAGGACTGGAACAGCATGCAAATATAAAAACAATATTACTCTTTATTGACCAAATTCTCCCTTTAACAAACTCACCGAATAGCATAGAACAATGCGCCTTAAATTCAGAAGACTTCCTGCATCAACAGCTGAATATTTATGTGAACTAAATCTGAACTCGCTACAGCGTCATATGTATTTGGATTACATCTCTGATACAATTAATTTCTAGGTATACATAGCCTGGGGATGTTTGCATGAATGATGATGAATGATGAAAACCATTACAAAGCATTCGCATTCAACCTGTGAAGCAGATGGAACACATCAGGATGTTCAACCTTCCCTACAGTTTGAGTCCTGCACCTTCTCTTTCTAACAGCAAAGTTGTTTTCCCTTTTCTAATCTCATAGGCAAGTATAACTAGATTAGACTTCAGAAATCGAAGGGTAAAACTATTGATTGTCTCCAGATGGAATTAATCTAGAGCATAATTATGCCGGGGTCCCTTCTCAAATCATTTGTTTTAGTCCACGGCCTCCGAATCAGCAGCCCCCATTTTGCAGATGCTCACCGAGCAACGGGAGAAAAAGAAAAACTCAATCCAATTATACAGATAAATAGGACTAATCATGCAACCAAAAAAAATTTGAATATGAGGTTTACGGGTGGCTCGATAAGCATTATCGTTTCACCCCGGCTGAAATTTACAGCATAATTTCAGATAACGCCGGAAGAGAAAGGATACAAATTGCACAGATAAATAGTTCAACATTAGACATTAACATATGGATTGTAAGGGATTCTGATAAGGGGGAGACATTTTATTAGAGGCGAGAAACATCCCATTAAAAGGCCTCTCTAGGTGAACCGCTTCCATAATTCATGCGCTAGAGCGGTGTCAGAAAGGTATGGCTTCCTTTGTGGAACGGGAAAATTGACTTTCAAAGGCCATTTCGGTGAGGATTATTCTGATACAGGTGACTGCATGACTGGTGAAATTATTTCGCCAAATATGAGATTTGTTTTCCACATCAAAAAAAATTCACTCGGCTGTAATTTCTAGTAATGTTTCATCAGCCAAAAGAAAAAGACTGAAAATACTGAATTTGTGGGGAAAAAAGCAGCGTAGTTTATTAACAATAATAATGTGTTTAATAATCAGTATTTTTTAGCATTAAAACTTAAGATTAGATTTATTTCTGAAGGATCATTTCACTTAAAATTATTATATAATACCTTATATATCCAGGGCTTGACATTAACATGGGTTAGAATTCAGCTGTGGTGGGTTAGATAGCCACTCCCACCAGCCACTTTGGTTGGATGAAAATTATTTTTAAATTGCTAGTGCTGGCTCATTACTAAAGATTAGAATGTTAGCTTATGACCGTTTGTCAATATGCGTGCAAATGTGATCTTAAAATCGAGAAGCAGCATGACTGACAAAAATAACTGTTCGCGCGAGCAAAAGAAAGCAGGCAAATAACAAATGAGAGGATGATCACGCGCACGGTGAGACTCAAGCTATGTTTCCATCCAAAAATGCAAATTATCTTTATGCGCAAAACTGGATTACTGCATTAAAGATGTGCGAATAAAGCAGCATTTCCATCCAACGAGTCAAAGCAAACACTTCCTGATAATCTGGTGCCAATATCAGCAGTAAAAATGGAATTTTCAGTAGTAGGAGAAACTGACTTGCGCCTCAGAAGAAAATCCTGACACTCCGTGAATGTGCGGTGGCATTTGAAGGCATGAGACGTGGAGCACAGACGCTCATGGTTCTGGAGGTCATTAATAATATAATAACACTAATAGTGAAACGATTAAGGCATTTTAGAATGACCAAAAAAACATTTCAGATGTTTTACAATGCGGTCAGCCTGCTGGTTTATCCATTTGCACACATTTTTGTCATCACATGATCTCTTATAACAAAATCACATGACTTTTTAAAGCGCATACTGAAATTTGTTCGGTGAAAAGTGTTTCCATGGCAGTTTATGCGCATATTTTCTTATGCGCGAAGCAACCGTGCCTGGAAATGCAACTGTTGTCTTTGAAATAGACTGCAAAAATGCGATGCTTGTGCATCCACAGTCCTGCTGCTTTTGAGAGCTCAAGATTCTTTGTAAGCAGCAGCGGTTGCCGCTTTCACTTTAACCATTCTTTAAACAGATTATTAAAAGGCCCGTGTGTGCGCGATCATCCTTTATTATTGTACTTTCACCTGCTTTCTTCTGCTAAAGTTAATTTTATTAATGGTTTAATTAATCACCCTTTACAATAACATTGCTTTAATAGGAGATTAACTCTCCATTTTTGTGTACGTGTGATCTAGGACCTTCAGCCAGGACAGACCACATGAGAATAATTTTTTTAAATGTCAATTGTTTTCATATATATGTTTTCTTTTTAAAATATTTTCCAAATTATGTTGAACAAAGCAAGGAAATTTTCACAGTATGTCTGATAATATTTTTTCTTCTAGTGAAAGTCTCATTTGTTTTATTTTGGCTAGAATGAAAGCAGTTTAAAACTTTTTAAACACCATTTTAAGGACAAAATTAGTAGCCCTTTTAGGCAATTTTTTTTTTCCGATAATCTACAAACAAACCATCATTATACAATAACTTGCCTAATTACCCTAACCTGCCTAGTTAAGCCTTTAAATATCGCTTTAAGCTGTATAGAAGTGTCTTGAAATATATCTAGTCAAATATTATTTACTGTCATCATGGCAAAGACAAAATAAATCAGTTATTAGAAATGAGTTATTAAAACTATTATGTTTAGAAATGTGTTGAAAAAATTTCCTCTCCGTTAAACAGAAATTGAGGAAAAAATAAACAAGCATTCTAATAATTAAGCGGGGCTAATAATAATATATATATATTATATTATATATATATATATATTGTTGCAATACAGCTATATTGTGCTCGTTTTTAACACATTATTAAAAAAAAAAAAACATGGCAAGGAAATAAATATTGGTGTGGCCAGAAAGAAAACTGATAAATCCTTAGTGTTGAGCCCTGAAAAGTCATGTGAAATAAAACTAATTGCAATGCGACACTACAGTATAACACCACAGCCCATTTGCTCATGCTCATTGAGCAAGGTCATACACAACACATAAAAAATGAATAAGAAGGCATGTGGACATAACAAAAAAACTTTAATCAAGTAATTTTTAGCATTCCAAAGTCAAATTTATGCATATAAAATATATTTTCCCAACAACAAAATTGTGGCTAGTGAAAATGGCAAGTGGCTAGGAACGTTGAAAAATTATTAGCCACAGTGGCTGACGATCAAAAAAAGTTAATGTCAAGCCCTGTATACATCAGAAAATATATATCATTTTATATTTATTTTTTTATTACTATTTTTTCCTGATAGTCTGCACCCAGTCTATTTTTTTCTGATACAGCAAATGCATTAAAAAAATTATAATAAAAATATATATATATATATATATATATATATATATATATATATATATATATATATATAATATATATATATATATATATATATATATATTATATATATATACTATATATATATATTATGATGAGATTAAAATATTATTATGATATTATGCTTTCAACTGCTAGTAACTAGTATGAGATTATCTTTCAGAACTTATTCTAAATCAGTCTAATCATTTCAATTTTTTACCAGAACTATTTTTGCAGAAATATTATGTTTTATGCCACAATTTTCTGTTTTAAAATACATACAGACTATGGGAAACAAAACATCATTTGACAAACCATTTTTGGGAGGATACATGTTAAAATCGACATCTGGGACTTAAACTTGTTGCAACAATGATTAACGCCCAAGCCCATCATCACAAAAACATTAGCATTAACATATAACAGCAGCACACACATACAGTATTTGTTCCTCTATGACATTTTCCCTAACCATTTTCAAATTGGTTTTATAATTCACATGGCAATGTCATTTTAAATATTGTTAGCTCTGTCACAAATTTGATCAATATTACTTAGATTAACCTTCAATTTCCATACTTCCTCTGATGACAGCTGCAACTGCTTTAAAGTCACATCCTTGCACCCGACGCAGGAAAGTAATTATGAATACGTGGCAGAGAAATATGACAACACGAGCGCACAATCACCACACGCAGTGTTAATTGTGTACCAATGAGCTATTGCCTAATCGCTGGAGCCAAACGGAATAAGCAGACGCATTTATAAGGGCATTTAGACCCCAATTTCATTGGAAGCTTAATGATGCCGATCGATGGAGGCTGTGTATCTGAAGGACAAACACATGTTTTCGCTCTTCTTTTGCCTAATGGCTGTGTGCTTCAATCACACTCTTTAATCAAGAGAGACAGGACCAGTGTGGGCCATTTGCCAGACACGCTCGTGCTTTCTGAGATACAGACCCAAGAGATGCTTTAGTAGCAGGTTGGCTGTAGTACAGATTTGGGGTCGGATTCACAAAACATTCTTAAGAAGAAATGTCTTCTTGACTGACATTCATTCATTCATTCATTTTCTTTTCGGCTTAGTCCCTTTATTCCCACAACGGAATGAACTGCTAATTTATCCAGCATATGTTTTAGTCTACCCACATATTTAGTCTACCCAAGGCTCACCTGTACCACATGTCTTTGGACTGTGGGGGAAACCGGAGCACCCGGAGGAAACCCACGCGAACGTGGGGAGAACATGCAAACTCCACACAGAAACGCCAACTGACCTGAGGCTCGAACCAGCAACCTTCTTGCTGTGAGGCAACAGCACTACCTTCTGCGCCACCGCGTCGCCCTTCTTGACTGACATGTTCCTTCTAATTTTATAACTTAAGTTAGAAAAAACCCTTAAAAATACATATTTAATATCTTCCTAAAAAAAAAAAAAAAAAATTATATATATATATATATATATATATATATATATATATATATATATCAACTGTCAACTTATCATTGATCCCCAAAGGGTAATATTTCTAATGTAATTCTTTGTTTTATATATGAAGAGTTCAGATGCAAAACCCTCTAAATCCATCAGACCTCTTTTCTTGTAAATGAGCATTTTCTATCAGGCTCCTATAACTAGGTTTAGAAGTTTCATTTTATATGTAATGATAAGGTTATTGGCTAGTAAATACAATAAATTTTTTTCAAAAATGTCACTTTAGACAATTCTTTGGTTTTTAACAAGGAATATTTTCTTTGGCGTCAAAACCAGCTAAATCCACTTGTGATTTTTTTTGCAAAACCTCTAAATCCACCTATTGGGACAAGACGGTGTAAATAGTTGAAAAATCACTAAAGACGCTGTTAGAAATTTTACCAAACATAAAACACATTGCACAAGCCACCTAAAATTAAAAATACATCTGTCAAGTAAGTGGCGGTTCATTCGGCTGTGGTAAACCCTGATAAACCAGAGACTAAGCAGAAGGAAAATGAATGAATGAAATCTGTCAACTGCATTAATCAATAACATCCAAATGGACATTAATACAATTCTAACAATCTGTTGTTATTTCTGATATTTGGGATTTAGATTTAATGTAAGTAGAGCAATGTAAACATTGTAAACTAAGCTTGGTAGATTCAAATATTGTAGTGTAAAAACATTGTGAAACATCAATATCTGTGCATAGTCCAGTAATATAAAAAGCTGATCAGACGTATAGGTAATATGAAGTAATATAAATAATATATAGTTTTATACATTATATTTATATATTTTATAAAATAGCTTACATTAGCAAATAAAACACAAGGCTGTCTTTCCTTCTAATTTTATAACTTAAGTTAGAAAAAAAACTTAACTCTGTCTTTCGTGAAACGCAGTTGCCGTTTAATATATAGTAAATTGGACTCATTTAAAGTATGTCGCTGCGCAAAAAAACATTATGAATGCATGCTACACTTCCAGTGTACATTGTGTTTTCCTTTTCTTATAATGCACAGAGTTTTGGTAAGGGACGTTTTCATTTGCCATTCACTGACAGTCGGACAGGTTTATGCATTTAACTCCATATTTAAAAATCAAAATGGAAAGCGGAATAAAACAGTCTCCTCATAAAAGCCAGCGAATCAGTGCGCTGCTACATTAAAAACATATGATTCGATTCGCAGCTGGAAGGGCATCCGCTGCGTAAAACATATTCTGGAATAGTTGGTGGTTCATTCCGCTGTGTCGACCGCTGATAAATAAGAGACTAAGCTGAAGGAAAAAAAATGAATAAATTAGCCACTAAACTGACAAAATGTAAAATAGTTATGTTTCCTCATGAGATCAGGCTGGTTGTACGAGTGGATTCTCTTCTGAAGGTTAATGTCAGTAAATGAGTTCATCTTCAAGAATTTGACATGAGTGTATGTTTTACTTTAAAGGGTACTCCACATATCAAAACGTGTATGGCTTAATGTAGTATAAAAAATTACTCTTAATGAAATATGAAGCGTTAGAAATGAAATGGAAGATTACCCCCCCCCCCCACACACACACACACAAAGGGTATTCGATATTCTGAAGCATAAAGTTAAATACTTCCGAATATCAAGTGAAATCCATGTTAAGAGAAGCCAGAGAAAAGAAAAGCTAGACAGTTAACATGTCAATGCATCTGTCTGCATTCCTTCATCAATCATAGCTGAAGAAAACTGGACATTAACTGACCTCTGTAAAATTGACCAATCGCCAGGTCTTTTCATGAATAAGCTTTAACTTTCTCAGTCAGTGACTGACAAGTGTTGGCATTCAGTCATGTTCACATCCAGTCATTTCTCAGTGGCAATTTTACTCGATATCCAAGAGCATTCAGGGTCTTTGTGTATAAACACTGATGGTACAGTACGGCATTCTGACTTAGTGACAATACAGTATATCTATTACCACCTGTGTGCTCTTTTAGCATCTAAAAGAATTGATTTGCAAAAAGCATTTAAGTCATCATGCAACTTCTCATATTTCATTCTCTTCTTATCACAAGGAAAACAATGAAGACATACATAAATTGTTCTTGTGTTGTTCATTTAAAAATTGCAAGCAAAAGCAGCACAATGTGGCATCGTATCCAGGGTTAGTGAATTACAGGGGGGTTTGGGGGATTGACCACCCTCATTAATGCTTGTGTCAACAAGATGCATGAAAGTCAGACTTTTAACACTTAAGCCTGGTTTATACTTATACGTCGAGTGATCAGTGTGACCCACGGAGCATGCCTTGTGTGTAGTCATGCATTTATACGTCTGCACGCTGTTTGTGTTGCTCTACAGTAACACTTCCGAAACGCTAGCTGGCAGTGAGGTTTTTATGTTTCTCTGTGTCGAGTTTTTTCACAGGTGTTTTGTTTTTTTCTGAACACTACCTTAAATGTACAAGTAGCTAAAATTCACTTATTCTGAGGCGGGAACCAGCGGACGTTCAACAACTTTAATCATTAGGTAAACACAAAACAAAACTTTCCACCTGGAGCTCCTTCACGGCACTCGACACTTGTAAACACTCGCTCCAACGGGTTCGCGTGGCTCTCTGTCCCGCCCACACTCGTCAGCGCTACCAAGCCTACCAATCACAGAGCTTGTGCTATACGTTGTTGCGCCATATAGTTACATTTTTTACGAGGTGCGTGTCAGCATTAGTCACGGCAAAGGCTGTGCGACCACGCGAAAGCTGCACCAGAGTATACGTGTGTGCTTGACGCAGAAGTATAGCGCTGATCTGTATTTAAATAATAATGGTAATAATTTAATTAATAAATAATATAAATATATATTTGACCACCCCTTTAACGGTTCATACCATTTTGAATCTATAAAAGAATTACCAATCTAAGTCACACATGACGTCACACGGGTTCCCGGTTGCAAAAAGAGACCAGTTGCAATAGCAAACATGTCGTGTTATGCGGTAGGATGCCAAATTCGAAAAATAGAAAATAAAAAAACTTAACTTTTACCGTACACCACACTGCTTTTAATTCCAACCCCAGACGTCTTTGACTAAAAAGGAGCTGAATGGAGTGAGGACCTAATTAGAAATGCTCGACTCTGCAGTTCTCATTTCATATCAGGTAAGTTCACGCTATGCTGAATCATACACATTACTCGTTTTTGATTGCAGCAATGATTTCAGCAAAAACAGTTAAATATGGTGAATTAAACTGCGGACACTGAATGCTAACAATGAAACGTAAAAGTGTGAGTTCACATAGCCCCTGCCATACAGGTGCAGTTCGCTGTCAGAATGCAGTTTTTCTTGTTGATGATTACCCAGGCCTTGTATAGCTCAGTCTTTTTTTTTCTTGGATTTGGCTAGGCAGAACCACGGTTTTTTGCACTACAAAGTTTTGAATCTGGTAATCATAGAACATAATTTCATGCACATGACCACAGAACAAAATTGTATGCATCCAAAGACTTGTAGGCCTTTAACTTCTCTCTTGTAAAAACACTTGGAGTTTCAATGAGACAGTTGAATATTTCGGGCTGGATGCTTGGCCATTTCGTCTTATCCAATATACAGTGGGTGCTATCGCAAATGGACCTGTCAGACGAACGCCGCTCACTTTAACGTTAATATTGCCAAATAACTGTGCTTATCACTAAGTGACAAGCTGTTATAATACACTGAAAGCATTATGTAAATAATATATAAAATATGTAATCAATATAACTTATTTCTAAGACAACAACAAACTCTGTACCGCATCGGATGTCATTGCCTCGCTGTAAATGCTAGCACTCCCGGTTTTTATCTGCAACCTTGCTGTGCGTAATTCCTCTATAAAATCGCATCAATCAGTGTATGCAAGAAAAAAAAAATATTCAACAGTCTGAAACCGACAGATCTAGAGCACCGATAGACATTGTAAGTCTTCACAAGATTATTTTCTCATAAAATAGTTGTTTGTATTACATTTAACCTGAAAGTAAGGTCAAATTAGATGTATAGTTTGACCTACTGTAATGTCTGAAATAGCTAATCAGAGGATACTGCAGGTCAGAACTCACAGAATATCCCTCAAAACACTGAAAACTTATGTATCCTACGTTTTATTAATACACTAGATGTTATTTAAATAAAGACAAATGACTGAAGGATGTACTACACAAACTAACATTACTGAAAAGTAGACCCTCCTGATCATCAATGTATAATTCACACAGTGTTCTGATTTATTAAGATATATACATTTACTTTATATTAAGACATAAGTCTAGATACACAGCTTCTTCTTCAAACCACCACCACAACAAAATCAACATAATAAAGTCATACAATTAAAATGTAGCTGTTGTAGTTTAATTGTATTCGTAAAAACAAACTTAAATTCGTAGCTTATTTTTTAAGCTGTGAATCCGGCCTGTGGAATCAATTTAATGGCACCCATTACAAGTCACAAACACATTAAACTGGTATCAGGACGTCTTCGTCACCTCCAAAAACCCCCATCAAACTTCACCTCATCCACCTACACAATCCATTCTGTACAACTAGCTAGCGTGACGTTCCCGTTCCCCTTCACTGCCTTCCTCAAATCACCTGCAATCTGTACACAATCCTCTTGAAGACCCTCGGAGGAGCTTTTTACAGCCGCATGTCTCCATCCGTGATCAGGAATGAATGCGCTTTTCAATCACGTAATCAATTTGAGACATGGCGGGTGCGCGGGAGGTCATTTGAACACCGTCCGCGGCCATATTCCCCTTCAAGGGTATCGCCTTATGTTCTTCGCGTGTGATATTGTGTCCATGTCCGTCGGCGCTCTAATACTGAGCAGACTCGCTCAAGCACACCGCAGGGTCACGCGTATTTCACTGCATCCTGTCACTCTGGACACTCCACAAACATCTGAGTGACTACATTCAGCAAATGAAAGAGTCCAGAGCTCTTACCTCCTCTGGACGTCTCTCCATCACTGGAAACTCCATCTCAGCAGGCAGCACAAGACAATCTCGTATGATTTCATGCGTAACTATGTACCAGATGTCGTTCGCAGTCCAGGTAACATCAACAAAGACCTTGATAAACACAACAGCAATAGTAGATGAATATCTGTGTCGGTCTCAATAGCTATGTTTACATTTGACTATTTTCATGCAGATTTTGAAATATCGCATTCAAAAAAAAAAATAGCAAGATGTGCATAAATTTTGTAAATGCGCATTTTTAAAAAATGTATACGCAAAACTGGGTAGGATAAACATTTTACAATAAGAAAAATGGAAATGGAACTACGATGGAAAGATACATTTACCAAAAAAATTTCAGCATGAGCATCAAAAAAGTTACAAGATCATGTAATGACAAAAATAGGTACAATGGGGTGCCATTAAATGGACAAACCAGCAGACAGACCACATTGCACAACATCTGAAATGTTCTTTTGGTCATTCTAAAATGCCTTAAAGCCAAAGTCAGTCAACACCGTGGTTCAATTTTTTTACCTCCCATAACTGTTTCGGCAGCTGCGTTCTCAAAGAATGGTCTCGTGCCTCCAAAAACCAATGCCTGTTCGAGGCGCAAGTAATTTATTAGATAAGAAAAAAGGCTCACAGTAGCTTCTAATGCAGCACATTCCATTGTTGTTTTTGATATTAAGCACCAGTTTATCAGGAAGAAATGATTTTGTTATCTTTGACTTATTGCATATAAATTGTGCTTTAATAGTAATTAGTATTTGATATTAGAGTAAACAATTTACAGTATTTACAAATCTTTTTGGCTAGTTGTCACTTTTTGAGTATCAAAATAATACATTAGGAAATTATAAATACATTGTATTATTATCAATAATATAAGCAATTTTCACTCTCTTCTTGACACCTTTTTGTATTGTATGTATTCTTTACAAAATGCAGTTACTAATGGTATTTTTCTATGACACTTTTGGTAACACTTTCTTTTAAGGGGTGCTTGTTACACAGGTGCCATGTACTTACAATTAATTAAGCATAATTGATCTTCGATTGGTCTTACGCATTCACGTGATGCGATTTCGCAGGTCAGAGTTTACCAAGCTTGAACTTTGCGCCGCAGCGAACTGCGAAACTTGTCGCACGAGCTTGCGTTTCCGGTCTGACACATTTGCATGCGTATGAATGGAAGTCTATGGGGAAAAAAAAAAAGTCCAGTGTGACTGTGGCTTTACTCCGTAGTTAAATAAATAGTTACATTGTAACAATTGAAATAAAGTGTATACCCACTTTTTTCTGCTGCGAAGGTACCGTGTCTTTTCAATTTTTTTGTGGTAATTTGCCAAAAGTTACCATGTATGTGCAAGAGAACAACAACAAAACTGCCCAAAGTATACAGTCATTTGAAAGTATATACACACACACACACACACACACACACACACCATTTTCAATTTTACTGAGTTACCAATGTGTGTAAAATCTCGATGTTAAAAAACAAACAAATGTAGGATGCATTTCTAATCCTTAGTAATAAAAATGATTTGGTTCCAGAGCATTTTTTAAACTTGTGTCTACAGACATTTTATAAGTTGTTGCCTTATAATCAGAACAAAAGATTACACGATGCAAAAATTACAACCCATAATCAACGGGAAAAACACTCTAGCTAAATAAATAATAAAATAAAAATAATAAAAATTGTGCATAAAGTGTGTTTAGTTTTACTTTAAAAGGTGGAGTAGGTGATGCTGGTTAGCCAAAATGCTAACCAGTTAGCATAATATATTTGAAACACAGTCCCTCCCCTGCTGTCCAAAGCCAAATGGCACAAATGGCGGATCTGTATGAACAGATGCGCCATTGTACAAATCTACATTTGCTGACAGACAATTTGGGCTACTTATCAGAATTCTGGGAAATGTCAGCCCGACAATATTTAATTGGACGAACATTTTTCAGTCTTACGCCTTACCCAGAATATAAAAATACATATAAATATATTTAGATCACTTACTTTAAACATTACTAATGAAATGTGAAGCACAATTTTTTTTTCTGAAGACAATCACCTACTGCACCTTTAAAAACATGAGCATTTGTCACAATTCACTCATTAACTCACAAAAACATTTTTTTTTTTTTTACAATATAACATATAACACTCACAATAGAAACTGGACCATCAAACACTGGCAGGACAAGGAATTGTGACAAAATAATACCAGACAATAAACTCTACACACTCAGGGGTATAAACACACAAGACATGATTGAACTGATAACAAACAGGGGAGAGACACAGGTGGAACTAATAAAACTGATAAATGGCGGGAAAACTGAACAAAGGAATCACATGACAATAACAGAAAGCAAATGGAACACAACACATGAGACAACAAACACATGGCACACAACACATCGAAGACATGAGATTGTGACAGCCTCAATATGGCAATGTTTTATCACGCTAATTGCTGTTCAAAATGTGGTACAACATGAGATGCATTCAAATGTTCAGCTTCATTGTGTTTGTACCACCATAAACTCTACCTTAAACTTACAAACAATATGAGCAAACGTGAAAATAAGTCTTATATATCTAATAATACTAATTATGTTTAATAATTTAATGTAATAAGTCTACATATATATATATATATATATACATACACACACACACACACACACACACATATATATATATATATATATATATATATACATACATATATATATATATATATATATATATATATATATATATATATATATATATATATATATATATATATATATATATATATATATATATATATATACATACAACAGTTCTGTTTGATTCCTGAATCTGATTGGCTGATAGCCGTGCATTATTCTGCCAGTAACAGCACTTGTACCGCGTCTTCACCCTTCACCTTTGTGTATTACTCCGCCCACATACAGCAACAAGCAGAGGACACTACAGTTTGACAAATATTGCTGCTGTTGGGCAACATAATGTACTTTTGAGGCTTTTTAGTCAAGAATATAGTTGTTTAGATTGCAACTATGCAGTTTATTTATAAGGATAGTGCCTATTTTAAAATATTTATAATTTCTGAGAGACAGGCGGCCATTAGCCTGCCATACTGAGCAGACCAAAGACGATTGACGTTGTCTATCCACAAGATGGCGACAGGATGCATAATAAGTCCTTAGAAGATTAAAACAGCGTAATTTCTAACTACAGCTGATCAAATCATTATTAAACTGGTAAGCGATATTTGAAGTCGATCTCTTTTGTATGTTGTAGTGCTGTATTTATACCATATAATTGTAGTGTATTGAGTGTGAGATGGGACTTGCATATCAGGAATGTGTGTTGTGTTGGCAGAAAGAAAGAAGAAATGCCCGCATGTGTTTAACATTTTTCCTTATCGCAGACACAACAGCAATCTGGTAGTAATTGGACTGCTTTTTTCAGGGTTAATTATAGTGATATCCTGATTGCAACCGAGAAATACTGTAGACTGTAATAGACTGTAGTACTGTAAGGAGATATCTGTGTAGACAATTGGCATTTCATGTCATGTTCAGCCTTATAATCTTAAAATGTCAGCAAAATCACCTGTTTTGTCATCACTTTAGACATTAAGCTAGAGAATCATTCAAACACTAGCTCTAAAGTGACGTTGGTGAATTAGTAATGGCTTCTGCTGTTCTGACGTCAGCTGCAGATGTGAAGGAATGGCGGAAGAAAGTAGTTCCTAATACAAAAGGGTTTTTAGACTCTGTGTTTGATTTTCTTTTTTATATATACACGATTATGTCGTCGAACTGTTGTATAAATGCAATATCACACGAGTAGCAGTGAGACATGGCTGTATATCAGCTCTGTTCGGACACTAAGGCAACGCGTGCCTCCCACCAGTGCTGATATACAGCCATATCGCACTACTACTCGTGTGAAATTGCTCATATATTTCTTCTGGAGAAAATTTTGTTTCTTTTACTTTGGCCTAATTAACCCAGTTAAGCCTTTAAATGACACTTTAAGCTGAATGCTAGAATCTTGCAAAATATCCGGTAAAATATTATGTATTGTCATCATGGCAAAGACAAAATAAATGAGTTATTAGAAATGTATTATTAAAACTATTTTGTTTAAAAATGCATTTAAAACTGTATCACTGGCAAAAATGACAGCATTAAAAACCAATCAAACGTGTGAACATGATAAATAAAGCCTTAGACTGCAGCGCTCACAGCATGTTGTAAGAATGTTTTGACTAATATGTGTAATGGCTTATAGATTAATCATATAAGCAATTAATTCCACTGATGTGAGAAAGCTCATCCTGATGGCGAGAGCTTTAAGAAAGAACCGTACGTGAGAATCATTTTAACCAGTTCATTCAAAGCACTCTGCATCCTTGCATTGCATTTTCTGTATTGTTTCATTAGAGATTGTGATTATTCAGCAGAACATGTCTGGTCTGTGTGTGAGCTATGAGCACGGGGGCCGTGTTTTTGAATGTACCCCTCATGAAAAATTTAATATCCCTCCCACTTACTCCAAATGATTTATCTTTTCATTACCTCCCGTCCTTATGATCCCAACATAATTTGAACCTTTAATGCAGCGGGTTCACAAAAACAAGAGCAGACACATTCATCTTAACATTTTGTCAGCCAAAGGGACTATTGAGAATAAATTAAATTGACTCTTTCCAAAACACTTTATCTTAAATTTTCTTTCTTTTTTTGCCAAACAACAGGCCCCTGATCACATTGATATTTCGGCTTAGGAAACACATTAATGTTACAACATCAAATGAAAAAAACGTCCATGAATTAGGCTTTCATAGACTGCAGAGATATGATGGTACAGCATATCAATATTCTCTATATGAGGTAAAATGACCTGACCCTACAACAGAGTGCACAGCTGCTGTTGTCCAAATGCTATGAAAATTCTGGCAAGTGTAATGCCTTGGCATGCACAACAAAGAATTGCTTTTAAGTTGGACCAAATTTGGTTAAGTTGGTTTTTAAATAAATATTATGTGTTGATTCTAGAAATGCTTTGATATTAAACAATCATAGTTTGAACCCTGTCCATATTTTCAAACATTAAATATGAAAAAATATGACTTAGAAAAAAATCTGTATAAATATATATTGTATTTGCATATTTATATTTGATATTTATTTAAAACCTGTATATATTTATGTTTTTGAACAATATTATTGTATAAATATTTTTACAAATATATAAACAAACATCACAGTAACAGTAGTGCTGTCAAAAAGTCAAAATATTACCCAGATAAAATGCAAAAACCAAAAACTATATGTTTTCTTTCATGAAACTAAAACGAGATGTTCAGTAGAACAATGGTAATTTTTAAGGTTTTCCTCAGCTTCAGTTTAGGATACCATATGGCTTCAGAAGATGGTCACATTACACTTTCAGAAATAATGGTACAATGTTGTACTAAAGAAGGTACAAACCCTTGTCACTGGTGCAATACCTTTTTATATACTGTAACAGAATTGTACCTTAAGACAAAGAAACAAATTTGTGCCATTGCAATTTGTACTTTTAATGACATGATTTGTACCATGGGAAACCAAAATGTACCTTTCATTTTTAAAACCTGCAGATACAATATTGTACCTTCATCAAAGGTACAAATCTGATCCATGAAGTTACCACCACAGTGAAAAGACAATGTATAAATATAAAACATCAAATACATTTTTAAACAATGTTTTTTTTTTTAAAGTTTCTTTTTGTGTAAATGCACCTTTTCCATTTACAATAAAAAAAAAAAAAAAAAAACTTTAACAGAGATCAAAAGATCTATTTTTTTGCTAAACATTTCACAACACTTCTACCATGTACAGTTGAAGTCAGAAATATTACCCCCCCCCCTGAATTATTAGCCCCCGTTTATTTTTTTTCCCAATAGCTGTTTAATGGAGAGAAGATTTTCTCAACACATTTCTAAACATAATAGTTTTAATAACTCATCTCTAATAACTGATTTATTTTATCTTTGCCATGATGACAGTAAATAATATTTTACTAGATATTTTCAAGACACTTCTATACAGCTTAAAGTGACATTTAAAGGTTTAACTAGGTTAATTAGGTTAGGCAGGTTAGGGCAATTAGGCAAGTCAGTGTATAACAGTGGTTTGTTCTGTAGATTATCGGGAAATAAATATCTCAAAGGGGCTAATATTTTTGTCCCTAAAATGGCTTTTAAAAAAATTAAAAACTGCTTCTATTCTAGCCAAAAAAAAAAAAAAAAAAAAAAAAAAACCAAATAAGACTTTCTCCTGAAAAAAAAAAAAAAACATTATCAGACATACTCTGAAAATTTCCCTGCTCTGTTAAACATCATTTGGGAAATATTTAAAAAGAAAATGAAATTCAAAAGGGGGCTAATATTTCTGACTTCAACTGTACTGTATACAGTTTAAGGTCAAAATAGCCCCTTTCAAGCTACATTTTTTTCGATAGTCTACAGATCAAACCATCATTATACAATATTTTGCCTAATTACCCTAACCTGCCTGGTTAACCTAATTAACCTAGTAAAGCCTTTAAATGTCACTTTAAGCTGTATAGAAGTGTCTTGAAAATAACTAGTAAAATATTATTTACTGTCATCATGGCAAAGATAAAATAAATCAGTTATTAGAAATGAGTTATTAAAACTATTATGTTTAGAAATGTGTTGAGAAAATCTCTCTTTTAAACAGAAATTGGGGAAAAATAAACAAGGGGGCTTATAACTCAGGGAAGCTATTAATTCTGACTTCAACTGTGTGTGTGTGTGTGTATATATATATATATATATATATATATATATATATATATATATATATATATATATATATATATATATTTTTTTTTTTTTTATTTATTTTTTTTCTCCAATGCTCACACAATACCTTTGTAATCACTTAAAAGTTCATTTAATTTACTTAATTTTAAAACAGAAATAGAATTATGTAAATGTATTGTATTGAGATATGCACAATGTTCGATTAGTTTTACAATACTAAAATGTCTGCATGAACTCTTTGCATATGCAGGACTTTCGCCAGCTCACGTGCGTAGTGGAAAGCAAACACCAAAAGGTGCAGATATCAATAATGAAATTGTATTTATCAGAAAATGCTTACCAAATGTAATTAAAAATGCCTTAAATGTTTAGTTTACAATACCTACAGTAAAGTTTCAAGAGTTCACACTTAGATAATGCTCAACTATGATAGCAGATTTGGCATGCTGTCCCGGGAGAGAACCCTGAGCTCGGAGATAGATGAGCCCAAGGTTCCAGCCTGATAAATGTGCATTAGGAGAGGTACGAGATCAGGCATACTGTAGGTTTAGACAGGATAATTATAGTAATTTTGGAATGATTCGATAGGCTAGCTAATGATTAGCGATAAGGATCAGCTGTAGTCGATCAGATCACATGCTCCTCTCGAAATTAGTTTGTGAAATTTCACTTTGTTTTACCAGTTGTTTTGTTTTATAGAACTAATAATTAATGTGTATGAGTTTCTTTAAACATATGCTTTTAAATGATGATTCATGTTTAAATAAATTATTCATAAATCACTTTGCCTTTCCAGTAATATTTATTTTCATAGATATTTTAATAAAGAAAGAGTTGTCCAACACTTATGTACATTTTTTATGAGAACAATTGTGTACCTTCATTTCAATTGTACCATAAAAGGTACAGAACAGTATCATGAGAGGTCTTTCTTTACCATATAAAATACAACTTTTACAAAGGTACACAACTATTCCTTAAGGAACATCATTTGTATCACCGTGTACCTTTTTTCCTCAGAGTGTACTTCTAATATTTCTAACATTCCCTAAATGTCTCCTAAACATCTTTTAATTGTCTCCTAAACATCTTCAGTGTGTCTACTTAATATCTTCTAATAATATTCACCATGTTTCCTTTTGTGTGGCTAATGATGTTTGTCAATGCAGAGCTTCAACCTGCTCACCCTGAGAGAAGGTATCCAGCACGTCGTTTCCAACCCCTGCCAGACAGTCCTGCGGCGTGTGTGTGAGGGTTGAGCTGGCTGAGGTGGAGTGGATAGGCATAGGCATGGTGCAACTGGCACTGTGGCTGGGTGATGAGTGTGGCGAGGTCCCCGTCTGAACCTGCAGAAGAGAGAATGACAGAGAAGAATGCAAACATTACACTAGATGTGTAACAACCTGAACCTCCATGGGTCCCTCACTGCCCCAAAATACTGCAGATAAGCCTATAGACATCTGGTCTACAGCATTTCTTAAAATGTAGCACTTTCTCTAGAGATGCACCATCGTGTACCTTTTTTTCTGAGAGTGTAGACTTTGACCACACAGGTTCAACACAGCAGAGGTCATTATATGAAAACATACACTATACTACATCCTCACTTCTGCATTTACAAGCTTATGAAAGGAAGACATTGTAGCAAACTATAACCACATATTAAATACTTTGATATAAAGATTTGGATAGTAATACAACCCAGGGGCTCGTCTGAGATGGGTATTAAATTCTGGGCTTTCGAGTTAGTTGCCTAATGATTAGAGAGTTCAGTCCTCAGAATCGGCTATCATAGATGGAATGAATGGACAGCGGTTACTTTCACCTTCAATACCTACAACTGAGGTGCCCTTGAGGGAACCACCTAATCCCCAACTGCTCCCTGAGCACCGTGGTGGTGGTGTGGAGAGACTCCCTCGCATGACTGTAATGCGCTTTGGGTGTATTGCCATACACAATAAATGTGCTATATAAATGCACATTACATTACATTAAACCATTGCAAAAATCTGCTGTTCACTAATTCCTGCTCTTAATATGTCTACACTAAGGGTGTATTGACACCAGGAATGTCTGTCAGTTGATTTGCTTTGGTCCAGACCAAACACATTGTTGATTTAAAAAAAAAAGGTATATTGGGAAAATTATAAACAAGAGCACACATGTAGGGTCATTGGACAGAAATGCTTGCACTTTCATGGCATGGTGTCAGTCATTTAACTGCCTCACTGTTTTGTCCAATGAATTGCCAATGACAAGCTCTTGGTGTAGCTCTGAGGACCATTCACATATTGCATCTTTTGATTGCACAAGTTCTTTATTTCAAACATGGACACAAAAATAGAGAGTAATGCAGTCATGAAATGTGTATTATGCATATTTCAGTTATACTGGTAGTTACCTTAGATAAAAGAAAAACCACCAAACACCACAAAGCATTTTTTTTATCCATAAATAAAAGTCCCTGTATCAGAGCTAGCCTGTTTTTTTTAAGAGCGTGGCTGGTTGTTGCTTAGTAATGGGACATGCCATGGGTGCACAACTCAAACTACAAGATCCTGACAACTCAAAAGCCACATCATTCTGCAAATGTGTTGGATCAAGGTCTGATCTTATTCACACATTAAACTAACCATACCAGGGTTAATTTGGAAGTGGACCAAGACCCCTTCTGGTGAATCCACTTGTTTGGTGCACACCAGAGTGAGGTTATTGTAATAACACCTGCCCAAAACATCCACACAAAAGGGAAAATGAACTTGGGTTCAATGCAATTGAACCAAAAAAGGCAGGTGTATGGAGTCAATCTAGGGCCATATATACTTGCAAAATGAAAGAAAGTTTTGCAAACAAAAAATAAAGTATTGAGCAAAAATAAACAAATAAATGCAAATCTCCAAATAAAATCGCAAAGCAAAATTTAATTTTTGAGAAATAAAATTTTAATTTGCAAACAACAAACAACTGCAAATAAAAATCAAGCAGTGCAAAAAAAAAGGGAACTTGGGGGTTTACGGCAGGCCTGCCGCGATACTGTATCTTCAGGTGATGACGTTGCTTAAATGAAGGCAGGTCCGGGCCTGAAGGCAGGTAAACGCCCAAGTTCCCTTGACTCCGCACCCTTTTCAAATCAGGGCCACAAAGGGAAACGCGCAGAAACATTAAGTGAAGACCGTGAAAACAGCATCGCAAACTCACGGACTAAAAAGGAAATCAAAATGAGCATTGCAATTGACTGGATGAGTTTTGAAAAGGGAATGCTATAAAAAAGGTTTTTTTTAATTGCCAACATGTTTTTTTTTCTGTGGAGAGAGGAAGCTTACAGAAGGACAACCATCTGTGCAGCTATCCACCAATCAGGCCTGTATGGTAGAGTGACCAGACGGAAGCCACTCCCCCCTGGAATTTGCCAAAAGCCATCTAAAGGTCTCTCAGACCATAAGAAACAAAATTCTCTGATCTGATTAGACCAAAGAGTTTGGAGTGAATGCCAGGCAGTACGTTTGGAGAAAACCAGGCACCGCTAATCACCAGGCTAATACCATCCCTACAGTGAAGCATGGTGGTGGCAGCATCATGCTGTGGGGATGTTTTTCAGCAGCAGGAGCTGGAAGACTAGTCAGGATAGAGGGAAAGATGAATGCAGCAATGTACAGAGACATCCTGAATGAAAACCTGCTTTAGAGTGCTCTTGACCTCAGACTGGGCCGACGGTTCATCTTCCAGCAGGACAATGACCCAAAGCACACCGCCAAAATATCAATGGAGCGGCTTTACAACAACTTGGTGAATGTCCTTTCAAAAAGACGTGAGGCTGTAATTACTGCCAAAGGTGCATCAACAAAGTATTGAGCAAAGGCTGTGAATACTTCTGTACATGTGATTTTTCAGGTTTTTTATTTGTAATAAATTTGCAACAATTTTAAATCTTTTTCACATTGTCATTATGGGGTATTGTGTGTAGAATTTTGAGGTAATAAATAAATTTACTTTTCGGAATAAGGCGTAGCACATAAAAAAATGTGGAAAAAGGGAAACGCTATGAATACTTTCCAGATGCACTGTATATATATATATATATATATATATATATATATTAGTGCTGGGCCGTTAACGGCGTTAACGTGCTGCGTTAACGCGAGACTCTTATCGCGCGATAAAAAAAATATCGCCGTTAATCTATTCTCAAAGTTGGGTTGGGAGCTGGGTCTATTCTACGCAAGCTATGATGACTTTCACCTTGATAACTTACCGCGGATGTATACCTGACCGGTGAGCCGTCTGCTCTATTGAATCAAATCAGCAGGATGCCTGACTCTAACTGCAGTTTCACTTTTCATTTATTCATTCGTGACAAACTGGGGTAATATAGACGCAAATACGGAGTAAGGACAGGTGAGAGAGTTATGGAGTTTAATAACGCATGCCAAATGGTAAGAAAAAAAAAACTTCCGCATTTCGCGATGTGTGTGTGTGTGTGTGTGTGTGTGTGTGTTTGTGTATGTGTGTGTGCAGTCCTTTCTGACAGCCGCGTGTGGACCTTGTCGGAAAATATGGCGAAAGGTCCTAAAGACCGCGGTGTTTACTTCAATAATGCCACTAAAATCTGCATACTCCACGTCTTAATTACATTTCTGTTTAGTTCAGTGCTGACTTTAGTCTGATAAAGCTCATCAGAATTCAATGTTTGGAGCTTATGTAGGCCTACAGTTCAACATTCATGTTTAACTGAATAAACAGTTAGTAAACACAAGTAAGTAAACACATCTTATTGAACATCATTTATTTTCATCACCAATTATCATAGTAGAACAGTTTCTCAAGCAGTTTGTGATGCATTTTGGAAACATTTTGGAGATGAGACAGTGGTCTAATGCGACACCCGGCTTGAGAAACCCGTTCTCAAAGACTTATTATTTGGGTAGCACACATATTCTGAATACCTTCGGCAGAATTTAAATGAGCCATTTTAATCTAGATTAATCTAGATTAATTTTGAAATTAATCTAGATTAATCTAGATTAAAAAAATTAATCTATGCCCACCTCTAATATATATATATATATATATATATATATATATATATATATATATATATATATATATATATATATATATATATATATATATATATAATGTGTGTATGTGTGTGTGTGTGTGTGTATATTGCACTGCTTGATTTTTATTTGCAGTTCTTTTTTTTGTTTGCAAAATTTATTTTTATTTTTCAAAAATAATTTTTTGCTTTGCAATTTTTGGAGATTTGCATATATTTATTTATTTATTTTTGCTCAATACTTTATTTTTTGTTTGCAAAAACTTTTTTTTATTTTGCAATTATATATGGCCCTAGATTGACTCCATACAGGTGTAAATACATCCTAATATTTTTATGGATTAAACAAAAATACTATACTGTAAACAATATTGTAAAGCAACGTGCTGCACAGCTGACTTAACTTTTAACTCAAGTACTGCAATTTAAAGGGACAGTTCACTCAAAAATAAAAATTCTGTCATCATTTACTTATTCTTTACTCTTGTCAAACCTTTATGAGTTTATTTCTTCACTTCAACACAAAAGGGTTAAGGGTTAAGTCAACTTTTTTTTTTTTACAGTGTAATAATATTCAGAGTATTGGTTACCATTTTTAGCCATCACGTCACCTTACTTTAACTTACTAATAAGTAATTTCAATGGATCTACAGTGCCTACAGTGCCAGTCCTTGCACAGTTTGAAACTATACAGGTTTTGGAACAGTAAATGAATCCAAAAACTGTAATCTTCAGCTGAACTATCCCTAAAGTGCTTCATATATTCAGCGGTTCATATCTGGGACTAATGTTTGAAGATCTTCTGCGAGCACAGAAGGTCAGGTCATGTCTCACTGTGACAGAGGCCGCATGCGAGCGCTCCGCTCACTAAATATCTCATCTTTTCTCATCTCTGAGATAAGGGAAAACTGAGCGTAATTATGTGGTGCTGTCAGGCCTGAGAGGAATCTCGAGCAAAAGCCCCAAGTGCTGATTTAGTGCACAAGGAAAGAGGAGAGATGTGACAGTGGCAGAGCCGAAGAAAAGAGAGAGAAAGAGATAACATTCTCCAATCATTAAATCATCCCCCTCTGCTATCTGCACATGAGTGTCACTCAGAGGGAAAAAATAAAGAAGTGCAAATGAAATATTAATGTGTTCCTTATTTTTGAGATTTACATTAATCTCTCTCTCTCGTGGAAGGAGCTGTGAGGTTTGAAATCTTTTTTTTTCTTCTTGCTGTTGATGTTGAGTACTCATCTAATGAGATTCTCCAACACCCTTGATATGCTTCGCCTTTTCTCTAGCTTTTAAACTCCTAAATCTCTATAAAGCACAGAAATGAGAAGAAAAGGTTGATGCAAGCAGCCATACTGTAGAATGTCTCACGCCTGCACCTTTGGCATGCTTTCAAACAGAAACCTAAAGCATTGAATCCGATTCCCGCTGAGAGGCAGGCGGTGAATCGAGAGAAGTCAGGTGAAACTGTGTCGGATGCTGTCAGCCGGTTCTATATATGAAAAGACGGATGTGTGCCCATAATTACACCCCTATATGAGCTGATGTCACTTCATGCTAGGCCTTGAGCGCTGAACATTTGTGGACTGCTAAAAATGCTTCCAGACATATGGAATATAATTATTCTCTACAGTCGGGTGACTCAGTACTAAAGAATGACATTTGCATTTGTTAAAGTAAAAGATCATATCATATTTTAGCAAGAATCACCAGTAAACCACGTTTGATAGCAAAATGAAATATATTTCAGTGTTTTATGTACAGTATGAATCATGATTGTCTTCTGAATTTGACAAATGCTCTAAATTTGACACATTTACTTCACTTTTAAGGGATATTGTTAACTGTACTTGCACATAATATATTAATGAATAAAAGACCATTCAAGTGCACTTATCTACATTGTAAAAAAATCTTGCTGCCTTAAATTCTTTAGTTCATTCAAATGAACTTTTCTAGTCATCGCAACTTACATCAATAAAACTAAAAATATTGAGTTTACTTTTTATAACATCAAAAATGAGTCAAAAACTGGACAGCTTATTGAAATAAGTTAAAGCAACATAAAAATATTTGTTGTCTTGACTTTTTGTCATTACATGTTTTACAGTGTAAGAGCAGACTTTTTTTAAAACCCAAATGAATTGAGTGTAGTTAACTCAAAATTTACTGAAAGTTAATTCTACTCATTTGAAGAGTTTTGAACTCAGTTTTGTAGGTAATGAATTAATTAATACCTCATTACTTCAACTTAAATGGAGTAAGTTCACAGTACTCATATACTCATTTTTTTTTTTTTTTTTTTAAACTCAAATGGTTTGTGGCAAATGGTTTCCTTAAACGGTGCCTTAACATATTGGGTTTTACAGTACTCAGTTGGTTTGAGTTGTCTTCATTTATTGGGTTTTACTGTGCTCAAATTGCTTCATTTACTTAATTGTATTAAGTTCACAGAACTCATTAGGATTAGTTTTTGAACTTGAGTGGTTTGTTGCAATCGGCTTCCTCAAATGGTTTGAGTTACCTTAACGTATTGGGCTTTACAGTGTAGGTTAACACATACAGATAAAAGGTCCACTTCATTATGCCAAACTGAAAGAGTTACTGTAAAAAAGTATCTTTTTAAATCATGTTCATTAAAAAGAGATTATAATAAAATATAATAAGAACACATAAAAAGAAAATAATTAAATTGCACATTATTATAACTGCAGCATGCTGTTCAATAATAAATGAAAAGCAACGATCAAACACATTTAATTGCAACTTTATTATTACAAATTTGCAATTAAATACTGTATTTAATTAAATATGCAAGATAGATACAGATGTTTCAACAGATTTGGTTACTGTACATATGTCTACCTCTTAAAGTCAAGTGTTATTTTGGGGTGTCCGCCTGAATATTCCCTACCAAATTAAAATGCTTCCCAAATCCACATGCAGAGGTTTGGTATCATTTTACTGAAAACCTTTTGATTTTTTTATAAAACACTGTTGAAAGTGATATAATAATTGTAGCTATATGTTGTCTGTGTTATAATAAACCCCTCCAACAAAGAGGCTTTTTTGTAAACTTAAATTTGAAAGTGTACCTTTTAGGTTCTGTGTGATCTTTGTTGCTGTAATTAATTTTGTTGGTTCCTGCACATCAGTAATCAAAAAGAAAAAATGTTTCTTTCATAATCTATGCAAAAGTAATTCTATTCTATTCTATTCCATAAGCACCACTTATGGGGGTATTGGTATTGAACCTTTAAAATGTAAAGAATGCAGAAGTAAATGACGATACGGACCCGTTACTGGGTCCCACAGTTTAGGAGGTTAAAATGAGGTATGTAGTATTACAAGGCATGGTGAGCAAGCGTACTGTATAAAAAAGGTTAAATGTATTTATAAATCATTCATTCATTTACTTTTGGCTTAGTCCCTTTATTAATCAGGGGTCGCAACAGGGGAGCAGCGAAACATTTAATATATATATAACAATAGAAAAGTTAATTGACCAAAATAATATCCAGTAATATTACCCTACATTTTAGAGTTTTGAATAGAATATTTAGCATCATTTGCATGATTCATGTAATTCTTTGAAAGTTGAGACAAGCAATGTTTAGTGTTTTCAAAATTTTAGCCATACAAGTAGGAATGAGTGTGTACTTATATATGTAGTTCTTACCAGTGCCAGAGTTCTTACCAGGTCTAGGAAATATGATCATATCACCCCAATTTTATCCTCTTTACACTGGCTGCCTGTTAAGTTTCATATTGAATTTAAAATATTGCTTCTTACCTATAAAGCTTTAAATAATCTAGCTCCTGTTTGTCTAACCAACCTTCTGTCTCGCTACAATCCAACCCGCTCTTTAAGATCTCAAAACACAGGGCTTCTGGTAGTACCTAGAATAGCAAAGTCAAGTAAAGGAGGTCGAGCCTTCTCATTTATGGCCCCTAAACTCTGGAATAGCCTTCCTGATAATGTCCGAGGCTCAGACACACTCTCGCAGTTCAAAACTAGATTAAAAATCTATCTTTTTAGCAAAGCATACATTCAGTGTATCACTTAGCGGTATGACGCATATACAATATGAACAGCAGCTACGCTAATTATTCTCTTTATTCTGTATTTCCACCTGGGGGTACTCATCCCGAGGCCCTCAGACTATGCAGCACCGCTGATGCAATCCAAGACCAGCGACGAGATGATCCCAAGGTTTTCATAATCCTGGACCAGGCCGTATCCTGAGTAGCTGCTGTGGTGGTCATGGAGGAGTGGAGATCATGAGACTGATTCCTGTGACGCCCAAAGGACAGACGAGTCTTCGCTGAGATCCAACATTCCCCAGCCTCCGGCGCCTAGACTGCAGACGTTTGGCCATAGGAGAAATGGTCGTGCCCAACTGAGCCAGGTTTCTCTCGAGGTTTTTTTTAAATTCTTCACTTTCGCCAATTGGTGAAGTTTTTTCCTCGCCGCTGTCGCCACTGGCTTGCATGGTTCGGGATCTGTAGAGCTGTGCATTGATGGAATTGCTCCTCAGTGTTTGGACTCTCAGTAGTGATTATTAACCCACACTGAACTGAGCTAAACTGAACTGAACTTAAAGACTGAAAACTGAACTGACACTGTTTCAATTTATTATAATCTATGTGAAGCTGCTTTGACACAATCTACATTGTAAAAGCGCTATACAAATAAAGCGAATTGAATTGAATATATATATATATATATATATATATATATATATATATATATATATATATATATATATATATATATATATATATATATATATTATATGATATATAATATCAGTTTATTTATTTAATTATTTACTTTTTTATTCATTCATTTTCTTTTTGGCTAATTTAACTTACCCAATTCACCTATAGCGCATGTCTTTGAAACTTTGGGGGAAATCGGAGCACCTTTAGGAAACCCACACCAACACGGGGAGAACATACAAACTCCAAACAGAAATGCCAACTCACCCAGCCGAGGCTTAAACCACCTTCTTGCTGTGAGGTGACAGCGCTACCCACTGCACCACCACACTGCCCTAAATGTAGTTGTAAATAGATTTATGTGAAGAGGTCAGATGCTAAAGTGCCATCTGAAAATTTCTTCTAAAATTAGCTTTTTCCTTGTCATCCTGTGTGTAGGTTCAGTAATTACACTTTTATTGTAAATATTAGGTTCTTTTCTTTGCCTTTAATGTAAAATGACTGACATAAATACAGGGGGCTGAAAAAAATGCTAATTTTAGAAAAGAAAGGAACAAATCAGACAGCACTGTGTTTGAAATGTGCTATAGACCATTCCAACGTGGTGATGTCACTGGCCCTTGAACATTTTCTGCTTGTTATCAAACTATTTCATAACTGTAACAAGAGGCAATTCAATCATAACTTAATGTTAAAACAGCTATCATTACATTATTTATCAATATGTGGCTCTTTTTGGATTCTCAGTATCTATAGAAATGAAACATGTAAAACAGGAAATACATTGGGACTATTGTTTTTGTTTACCTCCCTCAAAATGGTCTACAGAAATAAACATGTCTTGCTAGAGGTTTTTTGCATCTGAGCTCTTCATGTGTGCTTTTGGGGTACTGTGCTCTTATTTTAGAAAATCACTAATATTGAACTTTATCAACGTCTACTATTTGTCCATTTTTCCTATCAGATGGCTCATGCACTCATTAATGTCATTCCTTTATTATTAGCATGCTCTGAAGTGAGTTTTACTGACTCATTCTCTCAACGTTTCAGGCAGACTAAGATTATGTTTATTATGTGGTCATATTCAAATGCAATAAACTTATAAGAACAATTTAGAAATCCCTTCTGATTCATATCTATAAAAAAGCAGAATCCAGAGCTGACTAAGTTTCACCTTTTATTATTTTTGAGGAACGGATGAGAACAGCTGTGGTCTTTCTTCTTTCTCTCTGATGTCTGATGGAGGCACTCGATGCTGCTAGGACCGCAAACACTCAACATACATGAAGAGAAAACCCACAGATGTGGTGAAACTTCAAAACAAGGCACATCTGTGGTTTCTCACTGCCTCTGCTAAATGGCATTTGCCAAAGTAAACCTTAATCGGTTTCATGATAAGAGGCCACTTCCGTATCATTCGAAAATGAGATTTTAATTGTCAGGCTTTGATGAAAAGAAAAATGTTGTTTCCATTACACATCGCATGTTGCTTCTATCTCATTTGACCATTTCAAAAGATTAAAATTTAGTGTTGGTCAGACAGATAAAGTAGAGATGAAGCACTGAGCTAATAAAAGAAAAGAAAAAAAGTAATCTCCTGCTTTCTATTTCATGCTTTGTATGTCAACCTTTCAGAGAGATTCAGTCTACTTTTTAAATACAGTTCTGGGTAACACACAAAATACAGCAGTGTTAATGTAACTGGTATCAGACACACTTCTGGATAGTTTCATAACAGATTTGATAAAGAGAATGGATCCTAATTTTTTCTTAGGTGGGGCTTTGCTGATATTTTGGCAGACCACAGTTGTGGACTAATATTGTTGTAAACAGTGTGATGTGTTTACACAGACCATGCATTTCACATCATACGAATGACCCAGTGGTGTTGCAAGGGGGGGCTGATGTATTGTCAAAAGCCCCTGATCTTTTGGAATATGTTGCACTTAAATAAAAATAGGTTGTATAACATTTATTTTGTTATCCAAGTACTTAAAATTACCACATACATCACACGCATTCCACTTAACGCAGTGTTTGTGTCTGGTAATTAAATAGTCAGCTGTTCAGCAGTACCTGTTTCTACTAGCAGGTGGGAGTGGGACTGTTGTCACATGGTGTTAAAAAAAATCCCACCACTGCATTGTCATTATTCATTCATTATTTTGAGGAGCTGAAGCTGATGAGGTAATAATATAACTGTTTCACGAAACTGAATAGTTATAACTACTGATGAAGCTTAATATTTGTTTTCACAGTATAAAATGTGTGTAGTTTTGGTGAAATAAAATAACTGTAATCAATAAAATGTGTGTCATATAAATGTAAATACATGCAAATTAGTCAGAAAAATGTAAATTGTACTAGCTTTCTAGATATGATATAGATATTTAGACATACTTATCTAGATCGGATGTAGCCAGTCACATCTGTGTCTGTAATAGTTAAATCACAGTGAGTTCATGCATCTAGCATATTATTTTATAGCTATATTCTACTGTAACATGTCACTTAGCATCGAATTATAAATCGACTTTATTCTTATGTAAAATACCTAATATGGCTGGAAGAACACATATTATCCAATTATTGTCGCAGTAGTGTAAATGATTAGTTAAAGCTTTTTTATGTTTATTCAGATCTAATTCATTCAACTACAGCAATAGCTGGATGCCTTCATCCATATTAGGGATTTCCTGGAATGTTCAACTACTTTTGTGAGGCATATATGGAATTTCTGCTCAAGTGTGAATGAAACAGGCATTACATGCATTTAAAGTGCCACAATGCCCACATCAACCTATTTTGAGGAAAACTGAAAATTTTTTTAAAGTAAACACATTTATAGCATATAGATTTATAGATATAGAATTACTGTATATCAAAAAGAGTAGCCTATTGAATATAAATATTTTGCAAGGAATTGAATTTAGAAATTCCAGTATCTTGACAACACTACACCTTAGATAATTACTCCAAATGAACATGTTTGTAGCTTTGTATCACATTGGATAACAACTCACACTATAAAATTAATCATATTTTCAGATTTGAAGACATGCAGAAAATTACATTTTCAAAAAACAAACAGAAACTGCAAATCAGGAGCAGATAGGAGGCTCAAGAGGTATGATGTGGCTCATAACAGACTAGTAAATGAGAAGTGGGTTAATTTATCAATGTTTTTTTCATTTTTGGTGTTACAAGTCACAAAGCTTCACAATTTATTGTTAAAAGACTGTCAACTCAAAAACCCTCAAAAATCACATTTTGAAAGAGCGGGCATATTAGCAGGGTAAATTAGAACTTCTTTTTTTTTTGGGGGGGGGGGGGGGGGGGGGGGGGTAATTATTTTGGGCTAAGCCCCTTATCCCTTTCGATCCTAGCAACGCCCCAGAATGGTATCCCTTTAAGCAATTAAAAATCAATACTAACATTCTATTTAAGTTTGGCACCCAGTGGTTGAACTCGGTATTGCATTCGTGGATCAAAACAAACACAAGCGCAGGTTGCCAGATTGAGGACTAAAAGGAGTGAGTCTGACTATTGAGCCTTAAGGCTGATTTATATCGTGTCCTATATAAAAGCAACGACACGCGATAGAAGGAATATTTCCATATTAAAAGGAGTTTTTGTTCTAACCAACACCTCGAATTGATATTTTAGAAATGGCTTCTATGTCTTGCAGCTGAGCAACAGAAAACTGACAACGATCACCTCAGGTACACCTCATGTGCTTTATTCAGTGTTAAATGCTAAAAAGTTTGAATGCCATTTTACATGACATACATTGCCATACTACTGAAAGCAGCAGCAAATAGTTCACCTCAAATCTTGAAAATAAAATAAACCATTTGAAATTGAACTTTAGAACTGGGACTCAAAACCAACACATAGTGATTCACCATGCTGAAGAGGTTTAATGTGTATTAATTAGATTATAAACCTTACCATTTCGTGATTGAGTGCATATTCTGTGCTTCTGAATGGCTGCATTTAAAATTATGTCGTGTTTCGTCAAACAGGTACAAACAGTTAAATTGCTTATCACTGCAAATCTCATCGAGTAGCATGTTGTTAGGACACGGGGTTACAATGTAACCTGCTCACCTAATGTTTACATTCATAATATTTATATTATTTGCTAATTAATAACCCCATGTGGAACTCTGAATCTGTGTCTCATTTTGGAGTCCACTGGCGGTTGAGGGCCTTTCTGAATAAATGAATGACATATGCTGTTTTCCACCAAGGCAACCCGGGGTGCTGAAATTAGCCAAAGTGGCATTAGGCGTGTTAAAAGAACCAAAACAAAGACAGCGTTCCAGCACATAATAGACATTTTCAAAGCAGAATAACTGAATTGAGTATTGTTTTTCAGATAACCAAGAATGTTCACTTGGCATGTTTTTTTAAATATCCGCAAACATATTATGGTATTTTTACAGTTTAGAAGAGTCAAAAACGTACATACAGCACCTTTAATGTTACACTGAACCAAACTAAACTGTGAATACTGAACTGAAGCAGTTTCAGTTTACAAGAACTTCATCTATGTTAAGCTGCTTTGACACAATCTACATTGTAAAAGCGCTAGAGAAAAAAAAGGTGAATTGAACTGAAATTACAGTCAGTTCAATATCTGGTGATGCATCATTAAATCAAAGTGTTAGCAGATAATAAGTAGAAACTAATACACTAATAACAGCTAGTTGACATGTAAGGGATAAAGGATAAGAGATAAAGTACATCCAGGCGGTTGCTATCGGACAATAAAAGTTGACAGACTTCCAGGAAAAGTGGTAGGCTGAGGGGTTTTATTTTGCCTTGATGTACTTCATCTCACTTATTATATGGCTGCTTGCCAAAAAACAACAATTAGACACAAAATATTGTTCTGAGCCATAATTATTAATTAATTCTTTAATCAAACACAAAGCTGACAGAAACATAAATGGCTAACCTACATCACAAGATGGTGCCAAACAGTCAAACAGTGGTGTGACAGACAATAATATAAATATGGAAAGAAACATAATCACTGATGGGCAAAATGATTTGAAGTATCCATTAGAACCTGTGTTATTAGTTTCAGTGGTTGTTTTCTGGGAAAAACATGCCTTAGAATGACATGACTGACCAATCAGGATCAAGTATTCCAGGGTGTCGTTTAGTAATTTTAGTTAACAGCATGTCTAAAAAGGACCCTCAACATAAAGTGTCTACAAACGTTCATGTTTGGTTAAAGACACTGTAAACATAACAATGAAAATGCAAATTAGGATTTCCTCTCAGTACACCACAAGTTAAAAACAGCACCTTCAGAACACAACAAATGTACATTTTCAGCCGTAAAACCCCTCACTTGAAAACCTAAAAGTCTCTTAGGGTTCATCCCAAAAGCACAAGCTCTGCATTTTATTGTGCCATCCTCTGGGTGAGCTAAAGAGGAAGAGCAGGAAAAATTGATCCAGAATAGAGCCTAAGGAAATTGTCTCATCTCTCTGATACTACTTTACTTTCAGCCTCTCCGTATTTTTCTTTCATTCTCTTTTTCGCTCATTATGCAGTCTGAGCTACAGGGCTCTATAATCCTTGAAGGTTTAGCGGCGCAGTCATGTGATTGGTTAGACATTACATCAGGATGATGTAATACCGGAGGACTGGCTAGTGTGTCAGACACAGTGAGAAAAGCAGAGCCGAGGAGGAGAGAGCAGCCTGCAGCACACTGAAAGAGAGAGGGCGAGAGAAGGTAATCCCAAACCACACAACAGCGCTTTAGAGAACCGAGCGGAGAGCACAACTCGCTTTCGTGAGCTCTGACTGAACGCTGGAGATAAGCAGAAGCACTCGCTGCAACAGCCGGCTGGTGCCAAACGCTCTCTGGTGTCGCGTTTCTGTTTATGTAGTTATTAAATGCGTTAAATAGAAAGAGTGTGGATGTGCTCACATGTTTGGCTTTTGGGAGGGAATGGAGGGAGAGAGAGAGAGGGATTCAATATCCAGAATGCAGAATAACTTGTAGTTTAGATAATTTCAAAACAGAAAAACAATATATAAAGGTTTAAAATGGTTTTGATTCATGACCTTGGTTTTCATTGGACATGAAGTGGACCAAGGAAGTACTTGACATGTTTGATGTACATGCACACATATTTCACCCCAAACATTGTCCTTACATCCCTTCACTAGTGAAATATATTGTAATTGTCCTTACTTCATTTTAAAATATAAATATTTTGTGAATAAAATTGTTACACAGCTCTTGACATGTCAGTTAATAGTTATCACTGAGTACGTTTACATGGACACCAATAATCCGGTTTTAATATAATTAAGACAATACTCTGATTAAGAGACTTACATGTAAACAGCGATTTTTGATTAATTTAATCCGATTAAGATCCTAATCGAACTAAAAAGAAATCGAATCAAGACATGTGGAGTATGCAGATTTTAGTCGAATTATTGAAGTGCAGTACAGACATGTAAACACCTTAATCAAACCGTCGTGTAGGATTTTCAGGCTGATCTCATTAGAAAACATAAGTATTTTACGTTTTGTCAGTTTAGTGGCTAATTTGTACAAATTCGTACGAGTTCATTCATATGAAAATGTATGATTTTAAAATGGAGACGTGGCACCCAACCCCGCCCCTAAACCCAACCGTCATTGGGTGATGAGCAAATCGTACTAAATTGTACGAAGTAGATCGTGCAAATTCATATGAATTAGCCACTAAATCAAAAAGGTCTGAATTGCTGTGAGATTACGTTGGGATTTTTGCAGCAGTTGGCCACAGGATTATTCCACACACACACACGGTTGTTTGACACTATTCTCTGCACCTACCCAGTCCACAGACACCTGCATCGCGAAATGCTGAGTTTTTTTCCCATTCGGCGTGAGGTATCGAATTCCATCAAAACAACACTCTTCCAGCAGTTCATACTCACATCCAATATCTTGTTTGTTATGGGGTGCATGCATGAAATGTTCCTGAATGAAAGTGAAAGTGCCGAACTCCAAGTAAAGTTGACAAATTAAAAATTAAACACACGAAATTACATGAAACTCTGGAGGAAATGTGGATAGCGTAGTGACGCAATGACGTTAATTGATTTATGTGTTGTAACATGTAAAATGGGATCATGAAAACCAACAGGCACACAACATCATAAGACAATAATATTAGGTTAGATTTAGGTCATGACGTCATATGACCAAAATGTCTAGCCAGCGTCTAAGGACAACGTTATTTTGACATCCAATAACAACGTCAAATTACATTGTTATTTGGTTGATTTAGGTTGTCAACCAAAGGTTGACCAAAATCCAACGTCTGATGTCATAGTGATAACGTACACACAACGCCAAGGTGTAACATGATTAGACGTTGATATTTGTTAGATTTTAGGTTGATTTTAGGTTGGACGTTGGACATTGACATCGGCCTGACGTTGGGTTCTGACGTCAACCCGATTTTTATTTTCAAACAAAATTCAACGTCCCCAAGATGTTGTGGTACGTTGGGGTACAACCTCAAAATGATGTCATGTTGATGTCCTGTGCCTGCAGGGAAAGGAACATTCAAAAAGCAACTCATGTAAACACCTTATTTATATTATTTTCTTATTCAGATTAAGGCAAATAATTTGATTACTGATGTCCATGTAAACGTAGTCAATGTCAACCAAAAAGAAAATAATAACAATAATAATAATAATCTCCAGGGTTGCATTTATTTGTTAAAAAGACAGCAAATATTGTCGTTCATTTTCCTTTGGCTTAGTCCCTTATTTATTAATTAATTTATTGTAGGGTCGCCACAGTGGAATGAACCGCCAACTATTACGGCGCATGTTTATGCAGCGGATGCCCTTCCAGCTGCAACCCAGTACTGGAAAAAGCAATATTTTGAAGCAAATATTTTGTACTACATTTTATTTATTTTTTAATAAATGTTACTTCATTTTTGGTGAGATAAACTACATTAATATGTTGATTCAGCATCAAAAGTGACAGTAAATGTATTTCAGATTAATGTTGTTTTTTATTTCTATATTTAAAAACATGTATTTAATTGAAATTTGCACCTACCTCAGAGCCTGTAGAGTCAACATTAATGACATGGGAGTTCTCTTTTATGCATTGAGGCTATTTATTTTTCTACCCTAATTATATGGTTGAGCTAATTGCATGGTTAGTTGCATTTTATTTTCCTGCATTTAGACCTGCGACCCATTTTTAGGTCACGGCTCACCAGTTGAGAACCACTGAGTTAATACACACTGACATAATTCATTATATGAGCCATGATGATCTATGAAAATCACATTCACATCTCCACTGCATATGCAAATACTTACAACCACCATGTGCATGTCACAACAGCTGTCGAGTATTTTGAAAAAGTAGACAAAAACTAAGACTAAGAAAGATTTGTTATTAGTTGTCAGAACCGACAAATGACACAAAAATGATGACAATACTACTAATTGCGCCCCAGACTGATTGTAATTGTGCTGTATTAAAATATGCAAAGCTGCTGTTAACTCTCAAACCAATATTAGTCCTTGGGGTACATTTGTTGAATGAAATATCACTTTAAACCTCATATCTGTCCTATTTTCATAATGAATTATTTCTGAAATATTCAAAGAAGAGACATAGCCACAGGTACCCTGTTTCTGGCACACAAACCCAAAAGGCCCACGAGCATTTACTGTTGATGATGATGGCTGAACATGTGCATAAATTGAGACTGTCTAGAGAAAAACACCTTAAGGCTGCATTAGAGACAACAGAAAGTGGCATTACTCCCTAAAAGCATCCAGCGAAACACATCGCGTCTGCTAAATTTCTCTATTAAACTCCACATTGTTAAATGAGGACAAAAGACTTGTAGAAATGCAGCATTTGAAGAGCAATTTGTATATTTTAAACATTATTAATTGAGTAAGCCCTGCTGCAAATGAGAACACACACACACAACACAATGTTCATCTTAATATAACACTGTGCTGCTGATTTGAATAATGTTACGTGATTTAATGGTGATTTATTTTTATTTTTTGCAGAAAAACTCATTTGCTCTGTGCATCTTTTTTTTTTTTTCGTGGCCAGTCGCTGATGGATATCAAGTGGCGAATGTTCATACGATGTTCATTTATCAGGGACGGCTTGCTGAAGTGTAAAAGCTATTTGCAGTTGTGTTGCTTCCTCCTCAGGCTGTTATACAATGGAGTTCTCTTGTGGCCCGGGTCGAGAGTGACAGCCCAAGTCTGACGGAACAAAAAAGTACCGAAATGACAACTTGATAAAAGCGAAATGACTTTCCGTCTGTGTTTTGCCGAGAGCAAGGTAAAAGGCGCGGGGTGGCTGGGTGCAGAGAGCATGAATAAAAGAGTGATGGGCGGCGCAGAGATCTGTCAGCCGAAGAGTGTGATGTCTGCGCGCTGATGCCTGTGTTTGTCTGGGTCAGGGTTACGTTGATGCTGCGGACCAAATTTGGTGAGAGTGTGTGTGTGTGTGAGATATGTTGACGGGTGGGGGGTTAGTGGGTTCAGAAAGGCTGAGCGGTTCTGTTGCACGGCCATGTTTTTCTTCCCCTTACTTGCAGCTGCTTCACCTCATCAAGACCAAAGAAAATAATAAAAATGACCTGAAGTAGATGGGTCACTATTTAAAAGCTACTAGGTTTCACCAATGTCTAGTGTGACACAAAAATCATTGGTAGTAATGCAAATCAGACAAATTAACTGTCTGTTTTTAGGTATTTTACACATCTTACGTGGTGTGTTCTTGCTGTGTGTTCTTGTTTAAACTGGTTTCATTACGGGTTTAGCATGACAAAATCCTGATCTCACTGAATTTGGGGTGAAAAAGTTTGTTTGCCCAAATTTCAAAAGAGTTATTCATACCAAGACCAGCAAGTATATGTATATATGCTAATAAAATTAATACAATAAAGTTGTTTACTGTATGTAATTATGCACTACAGCTATGCATCTGCCACTTAAATTCACTATTAAGGTATGACCAGGATCAATATACTGTATGCAACACAGGCTCATGGGAAGTACATGGTTTAGCCTACATTTTAGTCTAATGGCCAAAAGCATACTTAAACTGCAGTTTCTGCATGAAATGACTTCTATGTTTGCTTTTGAAAACACTATTGGTAAGATTTAGGTCATTAGTCTGCCTTCTCGGGAACGTGTACAAGAAGGGTGTTTATCTGAACCGTACAGCAAAACATACCGTAAGTAACACATTTCAGATTCATAAAAATTTAGACAGCACCCTTTACTGGATTTGTCATCTGAAACATGCAATGAAATGTACAGTGAGCAACGTATTTTACAATTTGAGTCCTGGCCTGAATACCATCTTAATGGTCCAAACTCTATATTCAGTATATATCTTATGACAACAAAGAAATGTATTCATTTAATTTAGCAGATGCTTTTATTCTAAGTGACTTACAGTACAAGTGGGAATAAAAGAAGCACTTCAAACCATCTGAGAGTAGCATTATAATACTATGACAAGTTTAAGTTATTGATATAAATAAATAAATATATATATATATATATATATATATATATATATATATATATATATATATATATATATACACACATACATATATACGTATACAGTTGAAGTCAGAATTACAGTATTAGCCCCCTTTTAATTTTTTTTTCTTTTTTAAATATTTCCCAAATGATGTTTAACAGATCAAGAACATTTTCACAGTATGTCTGATAATATTTTTATTTATTTTTATTTTTATTTATTATTTTAATATCTTTAAGCTATATTTTTTTCAGATAGTCTACAGAACAAACCATCATTATACAATAACTTGCCTAATTGCCCTAAAATGCCTAGTAAACATAATTAACCTAGTTAAGCCTTTAAATGTCACTTTAAGCTGTATAGAAGTGTCTTAAAATATCTAGTAAAATATTGTTTACTGTCATCATGGCAAAGATAAAATAAATCAGTTATTAAAGATGAGTTATTAAAACTATTATGTTTAGAGATGTGTTGAAAAAATCTTCTCTCCGTTAAACAGAAATTGGGGGAAAATAAACAGGGGGGCTAATAATTCAGGGGGCTAATAGTTCTGACTTCAACTGTATATATATATATATACATTTGGGAAATATTTAAAAAAAGAAAAAAGAAATTTAAAGGGGGGCTAATAATTTTGACTTCAACTGTATATATATTACAGGTGGGCATAGATTAATTTTTTTTAATCTAGATTAATCTCGAAATTAATGTAGATTAATCTAGATTAAAATGGCTCACTTGAATTCTGCCGCAGCCATTCAGAATATGTGTGTTACCCAAATAATAAGTCTTTGAGAACGGGTTTCTCAAGCCAGGTGGCGCTTTAGACCAGGGGCTCATCTGCGGTTTCCAAAATGCATCACAAACTGCTTAAGAAACTGTTCTACTATAATAATTGGTGATGAAAATAAATTATGTTCAATAAGATGTACTTGTGTTTACTAACTGTTTATTCAGTAAAACATGCATTTTGAACTGTAGGCCTACATAAGCTCCAAACAGTGATTTCATACATGCTTTTGATGTATGTACATACAGAAAATGCTGCTTCGCAAAGGCAAGTTCACAGAGCCCTGACGATGTGTCAAGCATTGAGTATGTTTACATGGGCAACAATACTTTAATACAATTTTAATATGATTAAAACAATACTCTGATTAAGTAAACAGCGATTTTTGATTACCTTAATGCGACTAAAGTCATAACTGAACTAAACAGAAATGGAATTTCTAAACAGAAATAGACGTGGAGTATGCAGATATTGGTGGCATTACTGACAAACTATTACCATCATGTAGGACTTTTCGCCATATTTTCCGACAAGATCCACACAGGCGGCTGTCAGTAAAGGACTGCACACACACACAGACGCATACACAAACACACACACATCGCGAAATGCAGAAGTTTTTTTTCTTTCCATTTGGCCTGCGTTATTAAATTCCATAACACTCTCGCCAGTCCTTAATCATTATTTGCGTCTAATACCCCAGTGTGTCACGGTGCATGAATAAAATGTTCATGAGTTAAAGTGAAACTGCCGAACTGCAGTTAAAGTCAGGCATCCTGCTGATTTGATTAAGAGGGGCACTGTTTTGTCAGACGGCTCACCGGCCAGGTATACATCCGCGCTAAAATATCAAGGTAAAAGTCATCATAACTTGTGTAGAATAGACCCAGCTCCCAACCCAACTTTAGAATAGATTAACAGCGCTATTTTTTTTTCGAGCGATAAGAGTCTCTAATATATATACAGTTGAAGTCAGAATTATTAGCCCCCCTTTGAATTTCTTTTTTCTTTTTTAAATATTTTCCAAATTATGTTTAACAGAGCAAGGAGATTTTCACACTATGTCTGATAATATTTTTTTTTCTGTGAGTGTTCGCATGAGTTTCCTCGAGGTGCTTCGGTTTTCCCCACAAGTCCAAAGACTTTTAAGCTAAATTGTTCTTAGTGTATGTGTGTATAAGAGTGTATGGATGTTTCCCAGTGATGGGTTGCAGCTGGAAGGGCATCCGCTGTGTAAAACATGTGCTGGATAAGTTGGCAGTTCATTCTGCTGTGGCAACCCCTGATTAATAAAGGGACTAAGACGAACAGAAAATGAATGAATGAATGAATGAATGATTCAATTCAACAAAACTGTTCTATTCCACATTCAATATTCTTCAAAAATAACTATTTAGCATTTTGAAGAAGAAGAACTTAAGATCTTAAGTTTTGAATGACATCAGCACTTGTAAATTAGTTGCTTTTTCATTTGAAAGTATTTTATTGTATGGAAGAAAGTGATGGCGAAGTGATACATAATAATCCAGAAAAATATTATCCTATACTAAATTTATGAAAGCACTTTATAATAAAGAATTAAACCAAGAGGCATTTCATGATACACAGTTATAAAAGAATGCCTAAAATGTACTATTTCTATAAAATAATTTTTATTACATGGGAAAACATTTAGTGTGGCAAGTGGAGAGGAAAAAAGCAAACATTTCAAAACATGTTTGTTCAAATTATTCAGATTTTTTTAATGAAACGGGTCTTAAAATTGAGTTTTCTGGTGCTGTTGTTTGCTTTAAATATGTCATCAAAAACTTCACACTTTTATCGTTTTGATGCTTGAAAACCCTTTTTAGTTCCATACACATTGTTATGCATGACTTGCGTCTTCAAACGCTTTCTGAGCTACTTGTTCTGATCGCAGATAAATACTTACCTCAATACTGTAATTCAGACATTTTGTTCTGTTACTAAGCATAGCGCACGATAAGCAGCGGGGAGATACGAGAGCAGCTTGATCTTCACCTTTGCTTATCTGCCACCCAGTTGGATTCAGCAGTTTTTGGCCAATCTCTTTCCATCACCCAGAGCGAGAACAGCTAATCTGGCATGTACGCATATGCAAATATGAAGCGTAACTGTCTGGGTGCTGCTTAATTCCCCATTATTCTACAGACAGAAGTCCAATCAAGTTGACTTTGAAATGGATTGTGGGCGATTAAGCAGGATTTCTGAGTGTGTGGACAGAAACGCTGTGGCCCGTCTCTCCTTCAGCTGCCAGAGGCGTCAACCAGCACCGATCCAGGTAATTAATTCTCTGACAAGCATCACTGATTTGCTAAATCAGTGAGAATGGCATGCGCTGATCAAAAGAGAAACAAGAGGAGAGATGTTTGAACACAGAGACTCAGAGATGTCAGTCATTCGGCCCTCACAACTGGCCCTGAGCCGCAGCGGCGGATTCAAGAACGTGAGCAGAATATACATTTCAACCAAGCATACATCATATATGCCGACTGATACACATAGCTAATGCAAAGCAGTGCACGCTTCGCTTCAAAGACACATTCAAACGTACATGCACATAGATTACATTGATTCCAGGACATTTATAATGCACATGCAGATAAATATTCATTCACGGGCACAAACTGGGTTTGTTAATATGATAACGTGCCTTATATACATTGAATTATGGAGAGAAAAAGAGACCACTTGACAGTTCTGGGTTTCTTTGAATTTACTGTATTCATTTTGTATGGGTCTGAGTAAAAAGTTAATGTGTTTTATTTTATAATGGTCTAAGAATATAAGAACATTTCTTATAAAAAAAAGTTTCTTATAAAAATGTCATCATTTAGAGTTTTTTTGTTGTTTTCAGAAACTGTTTTCATTTGTTGCAATTGCTTAACTCTTCTGAAACAGACATAAATACAAATCAGAGAGGTTAGACTTTGTCATACAGAGCCTCATTTCAGTTGTCAAGTTTTGTAAAAATCTATTGAATTAATCTATTAAAGAAACGTTGGCTAGAATTATGCATTATAGGCTTAAATTACAAATAAATAGATGAACCAATCATCAGATCATGCATTAGATCATGAAGCAGATCAATGTTGATCTTTCTTTCGAGCTGTCAGTGCAGAAATGAACAAAACAACAGGCCTAATATAACATATTATAAGATTAAAATATGGAAAGATTATCAGTTGGTAACTTCGTTCAATCTTCCTAACTGATAAACAGCTCTCGTTAATATTTCAGCATGCTTTCACTTTCGCATAAGACACGAAACGCACATTTACCGGTAGGAATGACATCCCGCCCTGCTCATCATTCGTATATATGGCTATTACACAACCATAATACACTGTGGTATAGCCTGGGTCCTTAGTTCGTTGAATTGTTTTGTTTTCTCACTACAATCGATCTGCTCAATCGAGCAGAGACCACCTCATTCAGGCGATCTCGGAGCGATTGATTTGGCGCTGATTTGAGCGCGATTCCTGGACTCGCATGTGCCAAACGAACCGCGCTAACGGGGGGAAAGAGAGAGATTCCGAAACAAACGTCTATGTGTGAAAACATCCTAAGATTGTATTTGCACGCAATTGACAGACAGTCACAGCCAAACTTTTGTGACAAGGCAGCACTGGCCCGATCGAGCGTCTCGCCATCGGGCAGTCCTTATTTTCGAGCCCTGTAGTGATTGAATATTTACTCGCGGGGCGGAGTTTCCTCATCTCAGCTTGTAGACTTACAGGCACACACAAACAGTCTATTCGGAGAGAAATAAAACGCACATAAATTACACATAAAACATAAAACCGGAAAAACCGCAATTCACAAGCGCGTATTGAACCGTGAATGTCGTACCGAACGGTTCAATATTGTATTGAGAATTGTGGCATCTCTAGTCCCTACCAATAAGTTTAATTGACTTCAAAATAAAATAATGCTGCATCAACCCTTAGTAACCCACACGTGCACAAAGTCAAGTTCGCTACGAGTTCACCCTAATACTATTAACCAAGGCTGTGCAATTACTCGAAATTATTTTCGATTTTGGCCTCCATGATTATGAAAAACAATAATCAGTATTTCAAGAGTTCACACTTAGCTGATGATTGATTATAAAGCTTGCTTGGCATGCTGTCCCGGGAGAGAGCCCTGAGCTCATAAGATCCTCGAGCCCGAGGCTCCCTCCCATTTGCAAGGCGAGAGGGGAGTTTGAGCTCAGGTAGATCTCGAGAACTCCCCTGCTGTAGTAGCTAATGAACAGATAGTGATTGCTCTTAAGAGATGACTACTTACTAGGAGCATGTCTATGGTGCCGATTTGGATTAGTCAATTAACTTAAGCTGCATGTTTTTGGACGGTGGGAGGAAAACCGGTGAACCCGGGGGGAAACCCACGTGAGCACGGGGAGAACGTGTAAACTCCACACAGAAACGTTGGCTGGCTTGGTAAGGACTAGAACCATTGTCGTTCTTGCTGTGAGGCAACAGTGCTAACCACTGGGCCACCGTGCCACCCATCTAGGAAAGGAGGAGGAGTAGGGGTGGAAGGGGGAATTCTTCAAAACGAAGATGGCTGTTATATGGAACTTAGGGTATTTATAGTGGCTTAGGAATCGTCTGACTGGTGAATCATAAATTGAATAATGCAAGGTCATCATAAGCACGTGATCCTCGCGAAATTAGTTTATAAATAAACTTCACAAAACAGTTAAAATGTGTCACACACCTCTACATTTTTCTACATTCATTCCTCCTCAAAGCCCGACTGCAGTAAAACCATGTAAATTGACTTTTGCAGCATGCAACGTGATTGTTATTTATATTATTGAGTGTTTATTTTATACTATTAAGTACTTTTAGCATGTTTTTAAAAGTGCAAAACAGAATTTGTGCTGTTCAATGCATGCGCTGTAGGGATGTATGTCCCCACAAATGTCAAGAGCAAATGTACCCCCTTGATGGCAAAGAATAAGTCCTTTTCCTAGTCTTTAAAATGAAATATCTCAACATAAACAAAGGAGGCTGAGGCTGAGATTTTTGCATCTGAACTCTTCATATATTAACTCTAACTATAATTTGCATCAGTAGTTTGCAGAAAGAAACAAAAGAAAAACATTTTACTAAAACATAACTATAAATCATAAATTCACACAGAGTGGGGATTGTCAAGTAGTAGCTTAATTTTTTCCATAGCCATTCTATGAGATGAGTGTATGCACAAGGAGAATTAGCAATTCAACAGAATGAGTTGAAGTTAAAGTTCTCGGCTATTGAACTAAAGGTCTGCTGTTTAACTGATTGCAAAGTGGAAAGATTAATCATGCTACTTTTGCATATGGAATATTGGTGCTTCATGATCCACTGATGATAGATTTTTTTCTTTTTCCTTCTAAAGAAAATCTATGTCAGTGTAGACCAGAAATGATTTTTAATAAAAGTCACTGACCAGTATTTGGACACTTAAACCATGCTTAAAAATGTATAAAAGACACTTGACTACATAACAACATTTCTGTCATGAACACTCTTGGGATTTAGTAAGGTAATGAATATTTATATGGCAATGTTGATTTGTTTGGTCTTGGCAGTATAGATCTGCTACGCTGCTGCTGCTTTGATTATTATGGTAGAGCAAGTACCAAGACCTGCTACTGCTATATACGGCTTAGTCCCTTTATTAATCAGTGCTTGCCACAATGAACTGCCAACTTATCCAGCATATGTTTTACGCAGTGGATGCCCTTCCAGTTGCAATCCAACACTGGGAAACACCCATACACTCTTGCATTCACACACATACACTACGGACAATTTAGCTTATTCAATTTACCTATACCACATGTCTTTGGACAGTGGGGGAAACCGGAGCACCCGGAAGAAACCCAAGCCAACACGAGAACATGCAAAACTGACCAAGCCGGGGCTCGAACCAGCGACCTACTTGCTGTGAGGCAATCAGGCTACCCACTGCACCACCATGTCGCCCTCTATACACAGACATACCGTATGACACGCTGCTGCAAACAAAATATATATATGAAACCCCCATAGCAGATCTAAACACAGGTGGAGCTGGGGTGGAGGAGGGTCTCTGAAATCGTGCCACAACTTAACAGCGTAAAATGACGCAGAGCATTTAAACTGATGAGGAGCAAGCTCATTGGCTGCCAGGGTGACAGCAACAAATCTCATGCATCATGTAGTTAATCAGCCTGTGCACGCATAGAGTTTCATGGCAGAAATTACACATTTAACCAAGTGCTGTTTAAAGACATAGCAGCAAACACAGTGTCCAATACATATTAATGGAAGAACAATGAAATATTAAGACAGACAGACAGACAGACAGACAGACAGACAGACAGACAGACAGACAGACAGACAGACAGACCAATTATCATGGAGCTCAACCAAAGTGGCCATTAACTTTCTCCTATGATTGCTTATCTTGGCCAAATAACTCTAGGTTGTTTTAAGTTTCTCCCATTCATGATTATTTTTTGTTTCTTGGACCTCAAGGCTTGGTCTTTTACTGATATGCTTTTTCAGCTGTTAGAACACATACAGTACATACAGGTATGAGCCTTTTAAAATCATGTCCATTCAAGTGAATTTGACTTATGTTAACTCCAATCAAAGTATAGAAACTCCCCAAAGATGAGTGCTTCTTGTGGCTAAAGTAAATGTCAAGGGTATAAATACTAATGCAATGCAATTATTTAAGTTATTTTTGTAAACACATTTTAAAAGTTATCACAAATGCATACTATAGTAATTGTAGATTTAGCACAAGAATTTAACAATGTTTAAATTAGATTTCTATTATTATTTTTAACATACACTACCAGTCAAAATTTTAGGGTCAGTTTTTTTTTTTCATGTTTTTTTTTAAGAAAATTATTCTGTTCATCAAGGCGGCATTTATTAAATGTAAAAAACTAATTGTTAAATAGTTAAATATTAATAAAAAAAATTAAATAACTGCTTTCTTATTGTATGTAGTTTCTAATGAAATTATTACTCCAGTCATTATTGCTTTTATTACTAGTAACATTAATAATAATAATAATAATAATAATAATAATAATAATAATAATAATAATAATAATAATTAATATTAGAGCAATTTCTGAAGGATCATGTAACTCTGAAGACTTGATTAATGAAGCTGAAAAATCATCTTTAAAATGACTGAAATAAATTATTAAGTTAAATTATAAACTACTTTTGAACAGTTATTTTATAGTGCAATAACATTTCACAATTTTCCAATTTTGGTGAGCAGGATTAGCTTATTTTAAAATATTTAAAAATCCTACTGACCCCAAACTTTTGACCAGTAGTGTATGTACTGTAGATAGGCATTTTAGCTTCCTAAATAAATATACACAAGTAAAAAAACCCACAAATTTAATATCAATGACTCAAGTTTGAGGGCGAGGCAGTGGCGCAGTATGTAGTGCTGTCGCCTCACAGCAAGAAGGTCACTGGTTCGAGCCTCGGCTGGGTCAGTTGTCATTTCTATGTGGAGTTTGCATGTTCTCCCTGAGTTCGCGTGGGTTTCCTCCGGGTGCTCCGGTTTCCCCCAAAGTCCAAAGACATGCGGTACAGGTGAATTGGGTAGGGTAAATTGTCCGTAGTGTATGAGTGTGGGTGAGTGTGTGTGGATGTTTCCCAGGGATGGGTTGCAGCTGGAAGGGCATCCGCTGCGTAAAAACGTGCTGGATAAGTTGGCAGTTCATTCCGCTGTGGCGACCCCGGATTAATAAAGGGACTAAGCCGAAAAGAAAACGAATGAATGAATGACTCAAGTTTGAAATAAATAAAACTAATAAATATATTTTAATATAATAAATAAATAAAAATTTACGTTTTCACGTCATCACCCTTAATATCACACTAATTTGCTATGAGAACAGTTGGATACAAAAAAAGCAAGTTAAGTCAGCTTTGACAAAATACTTTTTTTAATATTATTATTATTTTTAAAGATAACACTTTGAAATTTATTGGTATTCGGCAATGCAGTAAAATGCATATATTTTTATATGTAGCTTACCCGTCCAGATATTGTCCACTGTGAGTAACTTCATGGAAAGGCATCACTCATTTCCTGCTGAGTGTGCCAATCATTTGATGCAGTGTGTGCTGAATTGAACACTATTGATCTTTAAATAAATGGATTGGATTGCAGTGTAACAGCTCTGGCTCAGTGGCTGCGCTGTCTGGCGCTACAAAGCAGTGAATTCGGGAGCTGCTGAAAGTATCTGGCACGTCTCTTGATTAACTGGCTTGTGTTTCGGCTCTTTTCCTTGGCCATTATCAGCCCTCAGCCTCTGCCAACGTGGCTCAGGGCATCCGCTTTTAAAAGAACTTGCCAGATCAAACTGGCATGTCACAGAACATTAGGCCTGACATTATTTCAGCCCGCTGACTTGCTGTCTCTCAGGTCAACTTAGTGGTCTTTACTGGCTTGGATGTTCATTGGTTGCCATGGCTGAAAAATCTCACAGCGAAGGAGTGGGACTGAAAAAAAATAGACTGAAGTGGATCAGTGGACAAAGCTGGTGTCTTTACATTGCATGACTCCAACATGAAAACATCAGATAATGACTCTTGCCAAGGTCCCCTCCGGACCAGCCTTTGTAATCCAGGCTCCACGTAATCGCAAAAGCAGAGAGACTCCCAAATGTCTTCAGAGAGAGAAGAAAAAGTTTATAAAAATGCATAGGACAAAATCATTGGGGAGTCCAAGTCTGCAAAAGAAAGGCTTGCACTGCAATAATATGATATGTAGGTTAATTATGGATGAGTTGTAGGCTCTGATCATATCTCCCGTGTGTTCTGAAGGAACGATGCACTGGATTACTTTCTTTTCTGGAGAAACATGCTGATGGCCATTTAAAAATACATATACATTGTGCTTCAGCTGTAAAGTTTTGATACTGACTCTGTGAGCAGCAGACGCCATCAATCAAAGTCTGAAAAAAAAAAAAAACTAGAATTTAATTGTGCACAAAACAAAACCACATGCCTGATTTTGTAGGCCTATATGCTTTCATAAAGGCACCCTGTGCACATATAGCAGTTAGTTCTGCTCCTCAAATTTTATTGGCTGTGTGGTGTTTTAAGAGCGCTAGTATATATGGTCCAAAAAACAACTGGGGCTTTTCAGTGGTTTCACTAAATCACTCTTATCTCGTGTAGGTGGCGACAAGTGGCTGTCTTTATGAGTTTGTCGTCAGAATCACAGATTTCTTTCTCACTTTAAAGTGGTGAGTGGGGTGGGGGAACACTATGTTTACCGCACACTAGTCTGTAGTCCCTAGGAGGAGCACCAGAGAAATAAAAGGAGTCACTAAGGCCCAATACCAATTCTACCCCTTAGCCCTTCCCCTTACCCCTCGATTTACACATTCACTTGAAGGGGTAGGGATGTCCCAATTCTCTTTAGCTTGAAGGCGGAGGGCTAAGGGGAAGGGCTAGATACCCCTTCAAATGGAGATTTTTCAGGAACGCACTCAAAATTAGTATTTTTTGTCATTAATACAAATTTTATCAACAAAGCACTTGTTTTAATACATTCATAACCGCGTTCGTGTTTTACCGTCATGCTTTTTTTAAAAAAATGCGCTATTTATGATCCCTAATGATCACTCCTGTATAGCAGTCCCACAACATTCTGTATCTCAATGACACTGGAATACCCTGTCAGAAAAGTCTAGTGGCTGGGAATGGCCCTTTTACAGTGTCTGGTATAATGTTAATGTTGTTTTTGTGTGATTACATAGATGAATATGGCCACTGTGATGCACAGTACAGTTACGAGCTTATTGCCACATTATATCATTACGATAACATAATATCGTACATTGACTTCAGTGATTTCCTGAAGATGAATACCCAAAAATATGGCAACTGGAATAACTACTGCAGTCGCCATCGTCGATCTCATTTACATATAATGATCGCCATAACATATAATGATGTGTGCAGGTGTTGTAGTGCTGTCCCATTCCTTAGGGGTAAATTTTGAAGCCCTTCACACTCTGTTTCAAGGGTCAAGGGGAAGGGGAAGGGAAAGAAAAGTAGAATTGGGGTTGAGCCTAAAAGTGGATGCATGTTATGTTATAGTTTAAGTTCACCAGATTCTACCTCCTGCTTTGCACAAATGCTCCGTGGGAGATTTAGCCATAGGCAATATGGGCAATTGCCCAGGGCACCATTTTGCAAGGGATGGCCCTCACCAACCACAAAACTTGATTACAAAAGCATTTTCATGAATTAACCAGAAATTAAACAAAATAAAAAAGACCACTTTAACATGTACGTTTATTATGACTTATAACGAATATACAGTTGAAGTCAACTTTATTAGCCCTCCTGTAAATTTTAATTACATTTTTATTTCCCAAATGATATTTAACAGAACAAGAAGGTTTTCACAGTATTTCCTATAATATTTTTTATTCTGGAGAAAGTCTTATTTGTTTCATTTAGGCAAGAATAAAAGCAGTTTTAAATTTTTTAAAAAACATTTAAAGGTCAACATTATTAGCCCTCTTAAGCAATATTTTTTTCTATCGTCTACAAAACAAACCACCATTATACAATGATTTGCTTAATTACCCTAAACTGCCCAATTAACCAAGTTAAAGTATATTATGAAATATGACATTCTTATTCTCGATTATGCACAAGAATTAGTATTTTGCAGCTTAATAATTATCATATTATTTGATCTAGGACGGGTGATAGGTGTTGTGAATGGATGATATGCAAACAGGGGCAGTTCCAAATGCAGCTCTATTTAGAATGGTCAGGCAGGCAGACAGAGGTTGAAAACCAGCATAAACCGTGTAGTAGATTATCCAAGAGCATAATACAAAGGCAAAAGGTTCAGGGCAGGCGGCAAAGAATCAGAAAAAACGATAAACAGTCCACAGGTCAAAACACAGGAAAACAAGAAACATGGAAACAACCGCTAAACAATACTCAGCAATATGTGTGTGAAACAGAAGGATTTAAATAGTCCAAGTAATCAATGATCATGAGTCTCAGCTGTGTGTGTGTCCAAATGACTGTCAGCTGTGGCAGGAGTGATTGGCGCAAAGACATCTGGGATTTGTAGTTCTGTAAGTGATTTCCAATAGAGAAAACACTGGTGGCGATTGTAACGGACTACAGGAAGTTATCGCCAGCGGAGACAACACCACTGGCAATCACAACAATAGGTGATGAAGTTCATCAACTTCTCCCAAAGTACATAGAAGTGGCAGTTTTACTTGGAGAATTATGAAGTTCTTGTTACTTAAACAGTGTGTATCTGTTGTGAATAGCACACATCATCAGAGTATGTGCAAAATGTTATGTGACTGAAAATAAATATTTAAATTGTGATTTAAGACAAGTGCATGTACGCGTCTTTCTCTGGCTCTGGTTGCTGTTCACATGATGCACTGAACATTCTAATCACAATGTTATGATCAAACCCTCCAGTGATCAACCTAGATTGATCCAACCAGTGATAGTACATGTCAAAGGGTTAAAGGAATATAAAAAAAGAAGTCATTGAATCATTCAATCAGCTACTTTCATTCATGTTTCTATAAGTTCTGTTGAACAAAACAAGTTACTCTTTCTTCAAAGTGTTCATTCAATCAATTTGTTCAATTACTCAGATTCAGTAAGGGAGGAGACACGAAACAGATAATTCAGCAGGTGGCTTTGTTGGGAACAATTTTCATTGACTGAGCAGATGGCTAAATTCACACTGATGGTGCTTGGATTGACAGCCACATTTACTTAAGGGTGTTTGTCCTGACAGGTCCTTTCACACATCAGTTTACAATGGTGTCTTGAACGTGCAATTGGAGTCAAGTGTCAAGCATTCTTTTTATGACTACCACCTGTATCCACAGCGATGATGACTAAAGTCACATCTGCGCTGAAATGATTATATTGTAGACTTATTATATTCTAGTATTAGCATCCATGCGAATTCAAAGTTTACAGTGTTTATTTCGTAATGAACAATTCATCTGTGCAAGTTAATCTACTAAAAAAATGTTTTGTAATCTTCAATCAAAGTCTGACCATTTGCTTCCACTTTTGGAGCGGTGGTCCTTCTCTGTTAAACGCTTCAGCCACAATATTCTTGACCACGCCCCTCTATTTTAAATTTTTTTTGTTTTTTATTGTATTTAACATTACCCATAACAATGGATAATAAACAAGGAAAATTATATATAAATAAATAAAATAATATTAAAATAAGTCCTTTCACAGTTTTTACATAATTTGTTTGCTGTAAACAATTTGTAAAGTCGTAATTAAACAATTTAAGTCGCAAAGAAAATTCTGCAAATTAGGTAATGATGAAGAAAATTTACATTTGTGAATATAATATTTACCCAATAAAATAAATAAATTGCCTATAAATTCTATGTTATGTTTGTCATGAGAAAAGTAACAAATTAAATTACACATGGAAAAATCTATGTTAAACTTACATTTTGATGGAAAAAAAGATGGATAAATCAGACCAAAACACTTTAACATGTGGGCATTTGACAAAAAAATTATCAATCGATTCGATACTTGAGTTACAGAAGACACAATTTGAATTAGGATTACCAAATTTAGATACAATCTCGTTTGTGGGGTAAATATTGCGTAACACTTATAAATGTAATTCTTTAACTTTGTTGGGAACACAAAATTTGTAAGGTAGGAGCCAAGCTTTTTCCAATTGATTTTATCTATTAGAGAATTCCAAAGAAATGTTCCCCTCATAGTGATTTTTTCTTTGACTGAAACACATTTCTTATATTTTTATTACTACATTTTAGATAGTAAATGCATTTGTTTTCAACTAAAACTTTGGTTCTGTTTAACAATCACTTCAAATGACAAGTGGCATTTCATTAAATGAGGAAGGCCATTAGGTATGACCTTAATCATAGTATGAAATTCTTTATGAATAACAGGGAAAATATATTTAACCATAAAATCACCATATGAATAGAAGTTCCCTTGTGGATCAAGTAAATCACAAAGATAATTAATATCTTTTTCATGCCAATTCTTATAAAAATCTATTTATTCATTTAATGCTTTTGTTGTTCCATAGCTTCACTTTGTGTGGGGAGAAATTGTGAACGAAACATAATTTCCATGCCAAAAGAGCCTGTTCATGAAATTTAGAGAGTTTTATAGGGAGTTTGGATGGAGAAAAACTACAAGTTAACAAAATTTGAGACCTCCAATCTCTTTAGAAATATTATGTGGGACAAAGTACCAAATCGAATCTGGGGAAATAACAAAGTTTTTAATCCAATTTACTTTGAAAGAGTAATTGATGTCAAAAAAATCAATCATGTCAAAACCACCATCAGCTTTCTTACACCATGCCCCTCTTACCATTTTCTACCAGGGAATGATGCACAAAAAGAAAACTCCGCCCCCATACTCAATATTATTTTCAGTTGGAAGTACATCAACATCGTGAAATAAAAGTCTTAGCAACTTCTGGTTCAAATGGACTTTAACAGTAAATAATGCATAGATTTATGCAATTATTTTTTTAATGAATGAATAAATGAATGAATTTATTTATTTAACAGGAACATGCACAGAAATTACATTAACCTCAAAAAGGAAAGATGCATTGTGCCAGGTTGTAGCAGGATTGCTATTTTCCACCTGAAGTCCCTGGACAGGTACAAATCTTAACCCTAACTCTATAGCATGTTAATTTATAATAGCCAGCGCTTGAACTGGTGAGCCAAACCAATGTGACCAATCACAGGTGAAGTGAACATTGTTTATTGTCTACTAACAAAGCCACATACTTTATTATGGTCTGGGTTGATTGTAATCAAAGAATCAGTTCATGCAATCAATGAATTGGTTGCAGGAAAAATGGACAGTAATTCAGATCTGAGTGGGTCAGAGCATTTCTGAAATGGCAACACTTGTGAATTACTGCCAATCAGCAGTGGCGAGAATTTATCAAAGGTGGTCAGAAGATGGACAAACCAGTCATGGGGTTGTTGAGCTAAGATATATTAATTTATACATATATAATATGGAAGTTACAATTTTCAAATACCATGATGGTAACCAATGCTATTTTGTCTAGTCAGAACCAACAAAAGGTCTACTGTGGCATGATTACATACGATTTGATGACACTTGGGGGTTGGGTTGTGTCATGACATGACCAAATGCATCATAACCTGTCTGTCTTTGTCATGGCAACTAAAAATTACCAAGGCAACAAAACATGTAACTCTTTTTTCATGACAACTTGACATTACCAAGACAACGTAACTTGTCATCAATAGGTTATAAACATGATTCTCATAAGGCTATTTTGGTACAACTATAGTGGTCCAAATTGAATTTTTCATTGAAATGTCATTACATAATATTGACATGGTTTAAAAATAGTTTGACAGAGTACTGACTGACTTTTACTGATTTAATTTAATGACCAAGTCATTTTGTTTCACCGAAAAAAGGGGGTCAGAAAAATATTTCTAATGGCCTCATAACAATCAGGTTTATGGCAAGTTATGTTGTCTTGGTAAAGTCAAGATGTCATAACAATAACAATTTTGTCTGGTATTGGTAAGTTGTCATGACAGAGACAGCTTCTAATGTATTTGTTTATGTAATGTTTTCATAATAAAGACAACCCAGACTGTCATATTTGCATTTAAAATGACATATCTGTAACCAGGGGATGTGACACTGACAACAGGGGTGCAGATCCAAATGCAGGGTTTTATTGACAGGATGGTCAGGCAAGCAATGATCAACACAGGAGCAAACAGATGTATGAGGGCAATCCAGTCGTAGTCAAAATAGCAGGCAAATGGTCAAAGGCAGACAGGAATACACAGATAACCAAGGCGAGGATCAAAACACAGGAAAACAAACCAGGAAAACGTGTTGTAATGTCACTTAAACAGATAACAAGACTCAGCAATAATGTGTGTGTTTGAGCTGTACTTATAGTCCAAGTAATCAGTCTGTGAGCAGCTTCAGCTGTGTGAGTCTAATCAATGGTGACTTGGAGCAGGTGATTCTGTGTGTTGCATGACTGGGATCTGTAGTCCATAAACCAGCAGATTTGTAGTCCTATGTGTTTGTGAATGTTTTCCAGTGATCTATGGTGTTATAGATCGCTGGTGATCATGACAATAACTAAGTAAATGACACTTAATGACAGTTATCATAAGCATGCATAAAATTTCCTTCATGTTCATGACGTGTCATGTCATGATTATAAAGGTGTCATGACAGTGTTATGAACATCCCCGTCAAGTAACGTGTTACCTACCCCTGGTCATCATTAAAAACACCTACAGTGGACTTGAAGGATCTCCTGCTAACATTTGGTTCCAGATACCACAAAACACCTTCTGTGGTTTAATAGAGATCATGCCTTGGTGGGTTGCACTGTTTTGGCAGAATGTAAAGACCAGAAGCACATTAGGTGGGTGGTCATAATGTTTTGGCACAATGGTACCCTGAATATAGATATGGTTTAATAAAAAATGGCGATCAAGTCTTTATTAACAGACAGCAGCAGACTTTACTGCAATAATGAAGATGAAGATTGTGATATCGATCTACTGGTCACACATCTTGCGATGTGCTATGAATTTAAAAATAAACGTTTAGATTTGCATGTGTGAACCAAAATGTGTAGTGTGGATTTTTTTTTAAATTAAACTTTGAGTGAACATAACCATTATACAGGACTGAGAACTCTATTCTAACTGTGTGGACGTGACCAAATACAGCGACACCGGAAATGTAAGTTATTCTCTAATCCCCAATGGACCCTTTTCACATGTTTCATGTCAACAGCATATTAAATCCTTGAAAATGTTTTATATTTTGATTTTTTTTAAACACATCAACATTTCTATGTATTTATGTATGTATTTTATCATCTTTGTATCATATTACAAACAAAATGAATTACTGCTTGTGCGAGGCGTTTGTAATGCAGTGTGTATGGGTAGGACAGTTTGACGTTGTTCTCTCTTCTGTCTGCCATTATCAAACAATTTATTTTCCTTTTTCTGAAAGTCTTGACACCATCATCATGGAGTTTTTCTTTTATTATTTCAGCCAATAGGATTGTAAACAATTTTTTGTTAAACTCTTCCATTCAGTGCACTCGAAGTTTACCCAACTATGACGACTTCCGCTGCTGAGAAACCCGGAAATGTGAAAAGGGTCCATTCTTTCTTCTTGTTGAATAAAACCCATCCATATCTTCTGATTCTGATTAATTAACATTCTTGCATGTGCGATACTGCTGAAAGGGATAGTTCACCCCCCACAAATTCAAGTTTACTTTCTTTTTCAACACAGGCTCATTCTGAAATGTAGTCCCGTGGAAGTTTCTGGAGACCGCGAATTATGTAGCAGGAGGTACGTATGGCTGCATTGAATTTTTTAAGCGAACGCTACGGGGCGGTATGATGCCGTTCCTTTTTGCGCTTACCGGCTGACCGCTTACTTCCGTGTGGAGGCCTTTCCCACCGGAACCAGTTTGTCCCGTTAGCTCGTCGTGTACGTCGGCGGACTTGAGACGCAGAGAGGAGTTGACCATGACGACGACAACCGGGTTTGAGTCTGGGGAAGAGCGGTTCCAGAAATCAGGTAAGACAAAAACAGAATCCAAAAATATAAAATGAACGAGTGAACAACCGGGTGAGAATGTGGTGAAATCCGAAAACGTGGTAAAAATCAGACGAGGGCTTTTCTTTTTCTGGAAGGCTTTTGTAAACAGTTGGTCGGGTTTAGGGAAGTACGTGGGTGGGCGGGTCAATCGGTAAAATTGGTTGGGTTTAGGAAAGGAGGAGGGTGGGTCAGTCGATTGGCCGGTCGCCCAGTCAATCATTCAGTCAGACAGACAGACGGTAGGTCAACAGCGGCCTCTGGTGGGTTTACGCAAGAACAGCGCGGGCGCGAACGGCACTCACGAGAGACGTTTGATATAGGAAAAAAGCACACACAGCGGCCTCTAGTGGATTTGCGAAAACAAAAACTGCAAAAATACATACCTCCCCGGGACGTATGTCGCGGCCTCCAGAAACGTCCACGGGACTACGTTTTCAGAATGAGCCTGGGTTGTACTTTTTACTCACCCTAAAGTGGTTTCAAATCCTTATGTGTTTCTTTATTCTGTAAACACAAAAGAAGGTATTTTGAAGAGTCTCTTTTACCTTGACTTCTATGGTAGAAAAAAATACATAATATGAAATTCTTTGGTTACAAGTTTCCAGCTGTCTTCTTTCTTTCAACCCAAACAGGTTTTTAATAAGTGTATATACAGTAGAGTAAATAATGATGTTTATGGATGAACTATCCCTCTAATTATCTCATAAAACCAACCAAGAGTCCTTAAAATATAAACGTAGCTGAAGCACAATGACAATTTGAATCTGAAAGAAAGAAATGCAATAGAGCACATCTCGACAGGAAACACTATGAAGCCTCTACTATTTTTTTCTATTCCTGTCAAGAAGATCCGTAAAAACACTTACTTCTCCACAGAATGACTTCATCTGATAACTGCTGGGTATCTTGCGTCTTTGTCAGGCAGATGGCAGCTGCGCGGTTGTTTACGTTGTGTTTGCGGCAGGTTTATGTTTACAGCCGTATACGTGCGGTTACAGCTGCGTCTAACCAGCTGATACTCCATGGAGTGGATGTAAATGCAGGCCAAGGGATCAAGGGCTGCTGGCATATGCTTCCTGGTTCTCTGTTCGCTTGCGTAGAGAATTGATAGTTAGGAGGGAGCACGCGTGAGCGGATGCGTGTTTTTGTGAGGGGGTGCTGTCATTTCGGCGATGCGGTGACAAGCTCCGAGAGGGAGGCTGGGAGGTCGTGTGGGGAGGAGAAGCGGGCGGCTGACAGGGACATCAGTTTCCTCAGACATTAACTCCCCCTGTACCTGAGAGAGTGGAATAATCACACGCCGGGGCCATACACCATGAAATGGAAGTGCAGCCGAGATCTGGGGGAGTGTGGACACACAGCCCCGTCCAAGGAAATGAGAGCCATTTTTTCACAAGTATGGGCCGTTGTGTTTGTGTGAGATACAGCCGGAGAGAAAGAGCAAGACGAGCGAAATGTATGTGTGTGGGATCAGCTAGGCCTACAGTATGTGCCAGTCACTGCCTGTTATCCGAACAAAACTTCACCTTCACTGTCAGAAAAGAAGTTTGTTTCACTGAAACAGAGCTGCAGTTATACTGAGGAAAAAATCAGCATCAGATGGTGTCAAGTCAATGATGTCAAAACAAAACTATACGGTCTAAAATTGGATCCCTCAACCACTATAATCATCAGATCTGTTGACGAGGTGTTCATGCAGTCTTATGGCATCCCGCACTGTGCTTCCAGCCTGTCAATCTGAAACAAAACATACAGTTGTGTGTTTCAACTGATTACTGGGTGTTTCTTCAACTACGTGCAATTTTTGCTCCTGTTGAAAATATTCTTAAAACACACTTTCTACAATCTGGTGTCCACTCATAATGTTTAATGGTAAATAAACACATTGTGTGATTGAAATTGACTTGTTAATTATGTTTTATTTTTAATATGATCACTTGTTTGTAATTATTTGTATCCTATTATGTTGTTGTGAAACTATGACGTACCGTACTGCTATGTCAACTTTTAACTGTTTAACTTTTTACTATGTAAAAGTTACAGCTAAATACAACCCAGGCTCATTCTGAAAATATACCGCTATATAAATTTCTGGAGAGCGCCAAATACATCCCAGGAGATACGTTTTTTTGCAGATTTTGTTTTCGCGAATCCACCAGAGGCCGATGTGAACGCTTTTTGAGTATCAAATTTCTCTCGCGAGTGCCACTCTTTCACTCTTCTCACGTAAATTCGCCAGAGGCCGCTGTCGACTGACTGACTGACTGAGGGAACCCAACCTCCTCCTTTCCTAAACCCAACCAACAGTGTTTTCAAATGCACCGACTGACCTTCCATACGGGGGTAGGCAGTCAGCTGGTAAGCATGAAAAGGAATGGCGTCATACTGCTCCGTAACATTCGTTTTAAAGACAAAATGCAGCCATATGTACTTCTAGCTACTTTATTCGCAATCTCCAGAAATGTATATACAGGTGTGGCCTTTAGAAATTTAAATCTCAGGAAACAGAGTGCCATGACTAACCGCGGTTAGCCGCAGCACTCAGGGAAATTCTCTAACTCAGGAAATACATTATCAGTAGGGGGCAACTGAGCTTCATTCTCAGTAGTGGCCAGTTCTGAAGGCGTTGGACTCAATGCCCACGGGAGGCTGTTTCTCTGTCGAAGGTAGAGGTGTTTTCTCTATGTTTTGTTCATATTTGCTAAAATCTAATACAATGCTGCACCTGGGATAATTCAATTCAATTCATCTTTTTTTCTGTAGCGCTTTTATAATGTAGATTGTGTCAAAGCAGCTTCAGATAGAAGATTATAGTAAATTGAAACAGTGTCAGTTCAGTTTTCAGTGTTTAAGTTCAGTTTAGTTTAGCTCAGTTCAGTGTGGTTTAATAATCACTACTGAGAGTCCAAACACTGAAGAGCATTTCCATCGATGCGCAGCTCTACAGATCCCGAACCATGCAAGCCAGCGGCTACAGCGGCGAGGAAAAAACTTCACCAATTGGCGAAAGTGAAGAATTTAAAAAACCTCGAGAGAAACCAGGCTCAGTTGGACATGACCAGTTCTCCTATGGCCAAACGTCTTGTGCAGAGCTGCAGTCTAGGCGCCGGAAGCTGGAGAATGCTAGACCTCAGCGAAGACTCATCTGTCCCTGGAGCGTCACAGGAATCAGTCTCATGCTCCTCACTTTTCCATGACCACCACACAATTGTGTTTATTATTTTCTGATATAAGAGAAGTAGTTTCATTTCAGAATGAGCCTATGTTGGTTACATATGTAGAAATTAAGCCTAATTCATTAAGGGCAAATTACATTAACAACATTAAGAGTGTTACATAAAATTATATATCTTGTTTTTTATTTAATAAACAAATCCTGATTTTTTTTTCAAATATTACAATGCTAAACAAATTACTGGCTGGAATAAAATCCAGATTTGCTATCACATTAGTAAAACATAATCGTGTGATATTGTCACATGACTATTTTAAACTTGCGACCTTAGTTTGCTAACGATGGGTTTCAGAAATGCACCGCTGGGCGGGTCATTTGAGTTGGGAGGCATTCGCTCACACTGGCCCAACAATGGAAAAACGGTTGTTCCTTGCGCCACCTGGTGGATATTGCGTAAAGCGCAAAAATTTTTTAAAATAAAATGAAAAGGTGGCCTTTGCTGCTGCAGCACTACGCGTGAAGAAACGTGCATTCTCAGTGACTACATCTGTACAAACTATTTGCCTCTATACTACAATTTTTTTGCCACTTGCTGCAATTTGCCACATTTTAATAACATATTTTTTACTGTTTTTTTTTAATGCACTCTGTAGTGACTATCCAGGCCTAGCCTAAGTTGGTGTTTAGGCAACAACATTTTAACTGAAATTGTAAAGACTTTTATGTTTTAGCAGTTCATTTACATGACAGTGGATTTGGGGACCTGAGAACAGGCTTTAGAGTGCAACAGGATTGTACGTGTGAAGGCACAATGTGTGACATCTCCCAATTCTGGCCTGGCATACATAATATCATTCATTCATTTTCTTTTCGGCTTAGTCCTTTTATTAATCAGGGGGCGCCTCAGCGTAATGAACTATCTACTTATCTAGCATATGTTTTACGCAGCGGATGCCCTTCCAGCTGCAACCCATCACTGGGAAACACCCAAACACTCTCATTCACACACATACACTACAGACAATTTAGCTTACTCAATTTACCCATAGCAAATGTCTTTGGACTTATGGGGGAAACCGGAGCACCCGGAGGAAACCCACACAAACACTGAGAGAGCATGCAAACTCCACACAGAAATGTCAACTGAACCAGACGGCGCTCGAATCAGCGACCTTTTTGCCGTGAGGCATACATATTACAACATCTTTATTCATTTTCTGCAGATCATGTGGATTTGTAATTATCTTTTATAAGCAAGGCATTTCAAATACATAAACTAAATCTTTTCTATTTTAGGCACACAGGTGTTGCGTAAACACTCTAAAACCAGCTATTTAGCCAGAAACAATCATTACATCTTGCCAATACTTAAATTTCTCTTTAATATACTACCTGCCAAGCATTTTAATCTTGATTTACTATGATTCACTAAAACCCACTGATGCTGCCTTCACGTTTCTAGTAGACCGCTGAAACCTCTTCCTGCGGCTATGTGTGTGTGTTCTGTGCCTCTTAAAAATGCCTACAGCATTATCACGCTCTGATGGTGTGTGACAGTGGCTGCGCTGATTAAATATATTGATCACTGTCTGTCTGTTGAACACGGTTGGAGCCGTCTAACACATTATCAGAGTAAAAACTGCCATATTGTACGTCCACTTGGAGTCTCGTTGAGACTCCGCAGGTCTGGACCCAAAACCCACACAGAATTCCCATGTTTTCCATGTTTGCAACAGCTCCCAGGGAGATGATGCTGAATTCGGCTATCCGCTAACTCCATCTGTGAGCACCGCCGCTTTGAGTCTCTCGTCTTTGAACGCACGGACAACTGGTGGCGTGCAATGCTCCAGACCATTACTCTGATGTTGTTTACATGCAATGCAAATGATTGGTAAACAAACAGCGCTGCACTGAGCCACGCGTTCCCCCCGGCCATCCTTGCAGCCTATGCAAATCAGTGCCCACCGCGCTCTCGGCTCGCATGAGGCAGGAAATTAAGAGCTGAGGCTAAATTACAGTGTAATATGTAAATGTGCAGATGTGGGGCTATGCATTGTTGCTTCATTATGACTGGAAAAATGGCCCTGCTTAATATTCGAACAACTTTGTAAACAGAAAAGGGAGCGTGCGCTAGCAGTCCCACAGGGGCAGCGGGCCACTGAATGTTTCTCGCCACGCAACACGCACTGTAACTGTGTTCATTTACCGTCATCAAATACATCACAGCAGGCAAACAACTACAAGAGCCAAACGTGTTGGATGGCTTAATGCGAATCGCAGTCGTGTGTGCTAATGCGCTCAGAGTGACACGCTAGTCATGGTGCTCATTCATCAATGTGGCATGGTTCTTGCCCGGTCGGAGAGGAAATCTGGCCTCGCTGACCCCACTCACAGGTCGGCCAGCTCTCACACCACCCACACCAGGAAAACAGATTACTGCCGATCAATATCTCTGAATGCACCTCATGCTGGGATTCAGCTGGGATTTTGAGGTCCTACAGGGATCATGTAACTAGTGATGCCAATGCGATATGAATGTGCACATATGTGGCATTCTCAAAGACGTTCAGCTCTCAAAACACCAGTGTTGTGGTAAATTGTGATATTACGGTTGATTAGAGGAGCGGGTCACACCAAAATTTCATTCATTCATTCATTTTCTTTTCGGCTTAGTCCCTTTATTAATCCAGGGTTGCCACAGCGGAATGAACCGCCAACTTATCCAGCACGTTTTTACGCAGCGGATGCTCTTCCAGCCACAACCCATCTCTGGGAAACATCCACACACCCTCATTCACACTCATACACAATGGACAATTTAGTCTACCCAAGTCATACCACATGGAAACCGGAGCACCCAGAGGAAACCCACGCGAATGCAGGAAGAACATGCAAACTCCACACAGAAACGTCAACTGACCCAGCCGAGGATCGAACCAGCGACTTTCTTGCTGTGAGGCGACAGCACAACCTACTGCGCCACTGCGTCGCCCCACACCAGAATTTATTTTATCTTAAATTTACCTTCACATAGTTGTATTTTTGACAAGTATCCAAAATATTAGAGAATTTATCTTTGTATGGCAAGCAAAGTTAAGTTAATGTACAATATCAAGTTGGATTTGAGTTGTGTAAAAAAAACATATATAAATAACAATAAGAGCTATATGTAACCATTGGTATTAACTTGACATTAAAGGGCACCCATGATGAAAATCAACTTTAGTAAGCTGTTTGGACAGAACTGTGTGTGGGTATAGTGTGTCCACTGTCATATTAAAGTGATAGAGAGCAAGTCTCTGTTTTTTTTTTATTTCCTGATGTTAAAATAACATCCAAATCCCAGTGATTTTGAGGCCCACTGCAACTTGACGTAGGAGTGCAGTTTTCCCACTGAATTGATTGACAGGTGCCTCCATAATAACATGTATACACATGTCTACAGAATATTTTTTGCAAAGAAACTGGGATCAAAACATATGTTACAACTCTCTGTGATCATCTGCACCTCAATAATTAATTGTATAAGTTTAAAATGTTTTTAAAACAGATCACGTTCGTAATAAAATTGCTATAAAATCGCTGTTATTCTTAACTGTTATAATCACCACGACCACATGGTGTCAGTAAACGTGCATATGCGTGTGTGTACTGCAAACGGCATTTGTGTTTGACTCATCATTTCAGAAAGGTTTGAAAAAACTCCACCACAAATACATCAAATAAACTTACTTGGTATTTTTGATTAATGAGCTGTATTTCAGCGTCATCTGAATCTGTCTCCAGGGGTGCATTTCACCAGTAAGCGAAGCTGGCAGTTAGCTCTCTGCAACTCTCACATGGTCGCCCACTGAAGCTAAGCAGGGCTGCGCCCAGTCACTACCTGGATGGGAGATCACATGGGAAAGCTAGGTTGCTACTGGAAGTGGTGTTAGTGAGGCCAGCAGGGGGCGCTCAACCTGCGGTCTGTGTGGGTCATAACGCCCCAGTATATTGATGGGGACTCTATACTGCTCAGCGCAGTGAGTGCCGTCTTTCAGATGTTAAACCGAGGTCCTGACTCTCTGTGGTCATTAAAAAAAATCCCAAGATTCGAAAAAGAGTAGGGGTTTAACCCCGGCATCCTGGCCAAATTTGCCCACTGGCCTCTTTCCATCATGGCCTCCCAACCATCCCCATATCATAATTGGCTTCATCACTCTGTCTCCTCTCCACCAATCAGCTAGTGTGTGGTGTGCGGTCTGGCGCAATATGGCTGCCATCGCGTCATCCAGATGGATGCTGCACACTAATGGTGGATGAGGAGATACCCCCCCCCCCCCCCCCCATCGTGTAAAGTGCTTTAAGTGTCTAGAAAAGTGCTATATAAATGAAAGGAATTATTATTAACATTATTATTATTATTATTATTATTATTATTATTATTATTATTGATATATAGTAGTAAGCATCCGCTTAGGGTGCCAGGAAATTTGAGGGCCCCCAATAAATACCTAGAAGTATAAATTATATACATAACATTGTTTTCTATCATATTTTGCATGGTGAGGGTCTAACAAATTAAAATTTAACATAACTATAACATCTACGGGCAACCCAGTGGCGCAGTAGGTAGTGCTGTTGCCTCACAGCAAGAACGTCGCTGGGTCGCAGGTTCGAACCTCGGCTGGGCTGGGTCAGTTGGCGTTTCTGTGTGGAGTTTGCATGTTCTCCCTGGGTTCGCGTGGGTTTCCTCCGGGTGCTCCGGTTTCCCCCACAGTCCAAAGACATGCAGTACAGGTGAATTGGGTAAGCTAAATTGTCCATAGTGTATGAGTGTGAATGTGTGTGTGGAAGTTCCCAGAGATGGGTTGTGGCTGGAAGGGCATCCGCTGCGTAAAATCGTGCTGGATAAGTTGGCGGTTCATTCCGCTGTGGCGACCCCGCAAGGGACAAAGCCGACAAGAAAATGAATGAATGAAATGAATAACATCTACACAAATTTGTCTTACATCCCTAATCATGGAGCATTCAAGTCAGGTAAAGATTCAGTTTTAAAAACAATTTATTAATTTTGATTAATTCATTTTTATTAGTCATGAATTCATTTTAAGAAAACAAATCATTTAAAATGTGGAGATTTCATTAGGATAAAACAAGGAAAAGAAGATTCAGTGATTTAAAAAAAACTGCAAAATAAATAAAAAAAAACTATAAATCTACAAAGGGTGCATTTTAGAACTATTAGGCCCCATGGCTGGAACTGCTTAGGGCCCCCAAATCTTTAAATCCAAGAAGCAGCTACATTGTCCTCAAGACACCAAAAATGGGCGGATTCTACATTATATAATAAACAATCTGATGGTATTTTGAGTTGAAACTTTACAGACACATTCTGGAGACACCAAAGTCTTATCTTAGATCTTAAAATAGATGCCCTTTAAAAAACTATATCTGGTATTAAGAGTTTTTGAGAATGTTGCAATTTTGTATTAGATTTCTCATTCCAATTAAAACTGTGTTTGTGTCTGCGCATACATGCGTGTGTGTGCAAACCATGCATTTCATGATTTCATGATCGAGTCGAGATGATTGATTTTTGTTTTATGTCAAAAATCATTAGAATATAAGTAAAGATCATCTTCCACACATTGCCAAGAACTTAATTTAGAAAACTTTAAAGGTGACTTTCTCAATTTTTAGATTTTTTTTAACCTTTAGATTCAGATTCTATTGTCCAATCATAACAAACCATACATCAACAGAGAGACTATGATTATAATTACTATATATATTATAATTAAATAAGCTGCTCAATTTGAATCAATGATACTACCATTGTTTTTTCCTCCTACTAAACATTAAAAGGTCATACAAATATGGGATGGTGAGTATTTTATATTTATTTTATATTCTCCATTCTCCCTTGTGTTTTGAATTGAATTTGTATTGGTGCCTTTTTACATGTTGCCCAGCAGGCTGTTCATGGTCAGATGTTATGGCTTACTGATAAGATATGCACTCACAGACTATTTTATTAGGTGCACCTGTTCAACTGCTTGTTAATGCAAATATCTAAACAGGCAAACACATGGCAGCAACTTTATGGCATGTACTGTAGACGTGGTCAAAACGACTTTCTGAAGCTAAAACTGATTCAAGTGACTTTGACCGTGGTTTGGTTTTTGGTGCCAGACAAGCTGGTTTGAGTATCTCAGAAACTGCTGATCTTCTGATATTTTCACACACAACCACCTCAAAGGTTTACTGAGAACGAGAAAATACCCAGTGATCAGCAGTTCTGTGGGTGAAAATGCCTCGCTGATGCCAAAGGTCAGAGGAAAATGACCAGACTGGCTTGAGCTGATTGAAAAGGTAACAGTAACTCAAATAACCAAAGGATACATCTGAGGTCTGCAGAAGAGCAACTCTGAAAACACAAGAAGTCCAGCTATGATGTATAGGAGCAGAAGAAGAACACACAGGTGCAACCCCGTCAGCTAAAAACAGCAAACTGAGTCTACAATTCACACAGGCTGACTAAAATTACACAACAGAGGATTGAAAAAAAAAAAAAAGAAAAAAAAAAGCGTCTGGTCTATTAGATTTCTGCTGCAGCATTCAGCTAGAGGTGTCAGAATTTGGTGTAAACTACGTGACAATATGAATACACGCTGACTTGTATCAAAGGTTCAGATTTCTGGTGGTGTAATGCTGTGAGGGAGATTTTCTTAGCACACTTTGGGCTCCTCGGTACACCCTCAATGAAGGTACAAAAGCTGTCACTGGGGACTTTTGTAAGGGTCTATGTTGCTGTCTTAACGATATGTATCTAAAAAATATATTAGTACCTAAACAGTACAAAAGTGTAGAAAAAGCACTACCTTGTGATAGCATTTGTACCTTTATTTCTTAAGAGTGAATGTCACAAAACTTATACCCCAGCAATAATTAAATATTATTATTTATTTGTGTGTGTGTGTGTGTGTGTGTGTGTGTGTGTGTGTGTGTGTGTGTGTGTGTGTGTGTGTGTGTGTGTGTGCGTGCGTGCATGTGTGCGTGTGTGTGTTTAAAACTGTGGTTCTCAATCCTGGTTCTCAATCCCAACCTTTGTTTTTAAGTTTAGCCAATTTCCCATGTGCAGGAGCCAGGGGTTAGAGAGCAGTGAACACTATGTGGTAAGACTGGGTGATTAATCAAATGTCATTTTCATGCACATTTTGTCAGTAAAACTAGTTCCAGTAAACCTGAAGCACATCTGATCTGAGGGGTGCGTTTCCGAAATCCATCGTTAGCCAACTAAGGTTGCAAGTTTCATAGTTACAAACATAGTTTGTTAATTTGGTGTTTCCCAAATACATCGTTCCAACAAACATTCGAAAACTTCATCCCAAACTTTAGCGATCTTCATATTGACAATTGCGTTCCCTTCGTAATGCACTTTGAAAACATTTATGGCATTTTGAACACAGCCGTGTCTCATGTGGAAAGCTATAGGTGACCTATTATTTAGAAGCGGAATATACGTAAGATCTCTAAAGCTTGTAAAAACAAAAATATAAAGCATACATTATTGGTTTTAATTTATAGTAGGTTATTTATTAAGAAATGTATCTGCATGACCTGTTGTAGAACATTTCTGCAGGGGCTTGAATGTGTCAAATAGAAAAAAATAAACTCTTCAAAAAAAAAAAAAAAAAAAACAACAACAATATACATAATAATAATATTAATAATAATAATAATAATAATAATAATAATAATAATAATAATAATAATAATAATAATAATAATATTAATAATAATAATTATTATTATTATTGTTTTTCATTTCTTAATAAATAGTCTAATGTAAATTAGGCCTACAACCATTAACAATTTCTATGGTATTTATTTATAGAATACGTATAAGTGATTTATGTAACATAAGTGATTGTATGTTTTATAATAGAATATGGAATATTCTCAATAATTTTTTTGAAGGAAACATAGGTCTTATATGTGCCGTATATGTTATAATTTAAATGAAAAACAAGTGCATTTTTCTTACCCAAACTAATATTGGATTTTTTTTTTAAATGCGTGTGCGTGTAAAACATCATCATTTGCACAAAAAATGATTGGGTTTTTCTCTAAAGAAGTTGTTACTCCACCATGTATAGAATGTCATTATGGACATTTTGCGTTATAACTAACGTGGTTCAAACAATGGATCTGAGACAAAGCAACTACGGCTTTGGGAAACACTCGTCACTACATCGTTCTTTTCCCAAACCATGCATCATTCTATGATAGTTCAGCTGCGAGTTATGTCGTTCAATGGTATAGTCTTAAAAAAAAAAGTGGTGTACTATTACCCACCCAACCCAAATATGGCAAATATAGGCAAAGAAACAACGAAACTATATATATATATATATATATATATATATATATATATATATATATATATATATATATATATATATATATATATATATATAAATATATACGGAATGGACGGCCATTCAGTGCAGTCCATACTAAAAAGCATTGTGTGCATTTCCTCCTTTCTTTGTTTAATTTTGGGAGTATTCCATAGGAATATTTGTGTATGTTAATTGAAAAGCAGTTTAGTAAATACATTCAATGATACATCTGGCCAATGAGTGATGTGGATGTTGTCATTTTAGTTCATTTCAACTAGTTCAGATCAGAACAATCAGTGTAATGTGAACAGAAGCCAAAATTGCACATACTGTAGATGCTGTAATTTATTTAACATTTGATGCTCTTGGTCCAAACCAAATGAACTGAACCCTAGGTGTGAAAGCACTGAAACTACCAGAATTGTTTTACCAGAATTACCATAGCGGTCATTCTGACTGTTCTTGTATAATATGTCATGTTGTTATATTGACAACATGTTTACATTCAAAGCTTCTAATGAGATATTAAAATTTAGCTTTGAATGTCATATTTAATTAAGTCATCACCCTAAAAATACAATGTTTTTGGTAATACAGCCTATAAATGTATAGTTAGGCTACTTTATGGCCCGTACGGAACCGAAGCGTACCGTACCCCTTTTTCGGCACCTTTTTGAAAGGGTACCAAACACGAGAAAGGGTACCAAAAGGCACAGCTAGAAGCGCAGCTGAACGCTATTGGTTTACAGAGATAAGTCATTTGCTCGGGCAACAAGCCAAAATGAAACCAAAGAAGTCGCCATGTTTTAAATACACAGCCGAGAGATTAAATCGTAATTATATATACATATAATAACGAGCCATGGTCGACCCGGGCTCAAACGAACCTTGTCGTCGACATGATGAACAGCTAAAGACAAAAGAAGAGCAGATTTTACCCTGTGTCCCATAGTTTTTTACGAGCCAGTCTGAAGCGCGAGCGTTTTCGCTTTCTTGCTTGCGCTCGCCGCGCGTCTATATTTGAAATAACAAACTTCTTGAGCTGATGATAATAACGTGCGCTTGATTATTGATGCTTGCTTTTGAAACCTGATCCTGTCAGAAACTGACAAAGGAGAAGGAGAAGCGGGAAAAAAGGAGCAAATTATTTTTTCACTAAACGTGAACAAACTGCCATGTTTAACTATTATCATCACCTTTTGGACTATTATGAACTCAGACTGATGGAATTACTTTCTAACAAGAGGCTACAAATGCTGCTGAAGTTTAAAGACACATTCAATCATGAGAGGTTTGCTCTGACTGTGGGCTATATTTCGTGTTGTTTGAACCTAAATGTATGCTGTGTGTAGTTTTCTGTACCCTTTTAGCAGTGGAAACGCAAGCCTGATAAAAGTGACCCGTACCGACCTGTACCGTACTGTACCAGTCAGTGGAAACGAGCCATAAGACAACCCACAATTGTCCATGCCCCACTTTCATTTTCAGAAGCGGTGGAGAAGGCTTTTTATTAGGACTCTGTATATGCTGTTTTTTAAACCATATCTGAATTAAAGTTATGTTATTGCCAACAGAAAGTTATGTTTTTATTAGCACGAAGTTGCTAGGCAACAGAGGCAAGCATATTTAAAATCATGGGGAAAAGTATCATACACTGAAACACATGTGGTCATTTTGACCACTTTAGTAATTATAGGTAGAAATATTTCAACAAAGTTATTAAATTCCAAAAATTAAAACAATCAAAATGACTGCCTCTAGTTCTAGTGTTAAACACAAAATTAGTTGGTAATACCTAATCTCAAACAGATTTCTTGAACATGACAATGAGTTCACTCATGAACTCACATGGACTCCGGACCAAATCTCAATCCTACAGAGCTCCTTTAAGATGGGCAGTCATCAAAACTACATGACGTTATCATGTCAATATGGAGCAAAATCTCAGAGGAATGTTTCCAGCACCTTGTTGACTCTATATGCCACAAAGAATCAAGATGCTTCTGAAGGCAAAAGGGAGGTCCTATTCTGTACTAGCAAGGCGTAATGTATAAACTGATTAATAAAACTTATGTCTCAACACTGCTGGTCACACTAGAGTTTATGTCAAGTTCACATTTTACAAATCCAGTGTATGTCAAAAAGACAGGTTTCATCAACACACACTAGGGGTATTTGTCTTGGCATAGTTGAGGGATTGGAGATGATGTACGTATGGCTGCCAGAAACTTTTCCACTAACTCTCACAGGTCATTGACAATGCAACATGATCTACCTTGGCATGTTCTGGCCATGATTAATGTAACCCATGTATACTGGAATCTTCTGTCAATAATGGCATGATACAAGAACACTGGACTTATATTTCCCAAAGAGACATTTGCAATAATTTTCCAGTACAGGTTTATTTGTGGATTAAAGAAGAGTTTACAGAGAACATGTTGAGATTAGATTGTGCACTTGCAAAGTCCACAGACAGACAAACACATAAACAAATGAAAAAATTATATCTATAAACAAAGCATTTACTTTAATACCACACGTACCTTGTACCATCATCCAATGTGCATGAATGAAGCAAACAAAAGGTGGTGTGATTGTCCTCTCCGTAAAGCTAATTTATAGGCATTTTCAAACTTCCTCTGCCATTTCAGCGCAATAGCAGAATTATCAAAGTTAACTGGGGACATAATTAAGAAAACATATATGCTTGTTATTCTGAGGTGAGCACACTCATGAATATTTATGTCATTACTGCTGTCCTCTGATAGTCTTTGTGTGAGTTTTGATAAAGAATGCGGCCGAGGCATGAAATTTGTAATTTATTCCTAAATGTGTTTTCAGCTGCGGTGTTGTGGTCCCTTCAACATTTCGTCACTCCCTATTTAAATCTCTTTTCATTGCGTTATTAGGAAAATTCAAACCGCCACCTCTCTGTTATCCAAGCGTAGAGTGAAAATAAAAGCTATTTGTATGTGAACATGCATGTTGGCCATGCTGGCTGAACAGCACTAATGGTTTCATAATTTCAGAATAATGGCTCCATGTCAGTATGAGATTGCCATTAACCAACCGTGCTGTTTATGTGGGCATCTTTCGTCTTGTGTGGGGTGTGCAACTCTGGGGGGTTTCAGGTGTATATTGTAGTGTTTGCCAAAGTGTTTGCACGGACAATTGCAGGTGAACTTTGGGTTTATAGAAGCTACAAGTAAATAAATAAATAAATAAAAAATATTTTTGTGTATATATATATATATATATATATATATATATATATATATATATATATATATATATATATATATATATATATATATATATTTATACAACAGTTCTGTCTGGTTCTCGAATCTGATTGGCTGATAGCTGTGCGATATTCTGCAATAACAGCACTCTTACAGCCTCTTCACTCTTGTGTATTACTCCACCCACAGAGTGACAGCAGATAAATAAACTCACTACAATTTGACAAATATTGCAGCTGTTGTACAACATAATGTGCTGTTGAGGCTTTTTAGGGTGAGAATAAAGTTGTTTAGATTGCAACTATGCAGTTTATTTATAGGATAGGGCTTATTTTAAATATTTATAATTTCAGAGATCAGCAGCCATCAGTTTGTCATACTGAGCAGAGCAAAGGTTGCACAACAATATGGCAACAGAGACAGCATAATAAGTCCTTAGGGGACAAAAACTCAGCATTTTCTTTTCACATTTCAAACTACAGCTGATCAAATCATTATTAAACATGTAAGTGACATTCTAAATCAATATCTCTCCCTTCTGTATGTTGTAGTGCCGTATTTATACCATAGTAATCTGGTAGTGTTTGCTTTGCTTTGGCTTTTTCAGGCTTAATTATTGTGATATCCCAATTGTAACAGAGAAATACTGGGGAATATCTGTAGACTGATGGCATTTCATGTCGTTCAGACTGGTAATCTTAAGATGTGAGCAAAAGGACCTGTTTTGTCATCACTTTAGACATTACGCTAGAGGATCATTCAAACACTAGCTCTAAAAAGATGTTTGTGAAGTAGCAACGGTTTCTGCTGTTCTGACGTCAGCTGCAGATGTGAATGAAAGGCGGAAGAAAGTAGTTCCTCATACAAAAGTATTTGTGAGATTCTCTGTGTTTGAGTTTCTTTTTATATACACGATTATGCTGTTGAACTGTTGTAAAAACACAATATCACACGAGTAGCAGTGCAATATCAATATATATCGTCGCTGATGGGACACTAAGGCACTTGCCTCCTTTGCCTCCTACCAGTGCCAATATACGGCCATATCGCACTGCTACTCATGTGATATTGCTCAAATATATATATATATATATATATATATATATATATATATATATATATATATATATATATATATATATATATATATATATATATTAGTGGTGGGCCGTTATTGCGATGCGTTTATTACTCTTATCGCGTGATAAAAAAATAATGCCGTTAATCTAATCTCAAAGTTGGGAGCTGGGTCTATTCTACTCAGGCTATGATGACTTTCATCTTGATATTTTAGCGCGGATGTATACCTGGCTGGTGAGCCGTCTGAGAAAAAAAAGTGCCCTTCTGAATCCAATCAGCAGGATGCCTGACTTTAACTGCAGTTCGGCATTTTCACTTTAACTCATGAACATACCATTTATGCGCCGTGACAAACTGGGGTATTAGACACAAACAAAGGATTAAGGACTGGTGAGAGTGTTATGGAATTTAATAATGAACGCCAACTGGAAAGAAAAAAAAAACTTCTGCATTTCGCGATGTGTGTGTGTTTGTGTGTTTGCGTCTGTGTGTGTGTGCGGTCCTTTACTGACAGCCGCCTGTGTGGATCTTGTCGGAAAATATGGCGAAAAGTCCTACATGATGGTAATAGTTTATCAGTAATGCCACTAATATCTGCATACTCCACGTCTTAATTCCATTTCTGTTTAGTTCAGTTATGACTTTAGTTGCATTAAAGGAAATCAAAAATCGCTTTACATATATATATATATATCTAACTCGCATTTTTCAATCACTCAATCAATCAATCAACACCATCTGTTGATCAGGATAATTGCCCCTATACTCTCATTCACTATTATTTACATTTGCTGAGTCATTTGCAGAAGTGATGCTGCTTTAGTTTGTGCTTTGCTAATTCATAAGTTGAATTCAATTTGCAACTTTCTGGTTAGACCCTGTTATAGTTATTTAACACTTAGTGAGCTGTCTAATGGTAATGAACACATTATGGTAATGAAACACAAAGATGAATTCGCTGTGGATTCCATCTTATAGTCAAATGCAGAAATTAATTGGGCGTGCAAATTCTCGCAGTGCATTATGTGTACTCTTGCTTTTGAATGTACATTGGTTGTACACTTATTATTGAGGTGCATTCTGGGATTGATGGAGAGCACTTTAGAACATCCACTACAAATGGCTGCTCCACCACTATTTAGAGGTCATTTTGGATACCGCCAAGGTTAATTTTTAACAGAAATCTAGTATTTTTCTTCTTTGATTGATTTTTATTATTTTTTTGGTAACACTTTAGTTTATGTCACAATTCATGTTATTAACTACTGGCTTATTACCTGCCTATTATTGCGATATCAACTGTTTTGTGGTAGCTATAAAGTATGATTTTATTCAACATCCTTACTAACTATTAATAAGCAGCTAATTAGCGGTTTAATGAGCTAGTAGTATTAATGCTTTGTTAATAGCCTAGACTTGAAATAAAGTGTTACCATTTTTTCTTACAGTATAAATGTAATACTTTTTAAAAATGTATCAAGATAAGGGGATTAATTGGAACCACACTTTTACAGTCAAAACTTTCCGTCAAAATGTTGTCAAACTGCAGAGCTGGTTTAAACATATCAATATTACTATGATCATATGCTAACCTAAATGCAATTGTATCACTGTTCCCATATTTTCCTAGTGTGCTAATTATTTAATAATTGAGATATAAACATGCAGCACATGTTTACATATTCAAGCATCACTTTCTGTATTTCCAACTACTTTTTCTCTCCGACTCAAGAAACACATAACCATATTTCTGAATTCCACATATACTCCCTTCAAGATAAGAGAGCACATATGTTCATCACAGAGAGCACATATGTTCATCAAATTTAACCACCTAATTAAAATACCAAGAGGCATTTTTTACCAAATTAGGGGCTTTGGTTGACAAATTATATTAATCAAAATGTATAATGATTCATATAGTTATACCAAATATGAATACATTCTGTTAATTTATATTTATGGATGATGTTGCAAGGTATTTTAAATGATCTTATTTTGTCCAGCAAAGCCAGTTCAACAGATGTGCAGGGAGTAGTAAACAGCCTAGGGAACTAGAATTGAAACACAGCACATTTAGATCCACTTGTTTAGCCAATTTTTTGACAATTTGTGAGTTATTTTTCTGTTCAGTTTCTGCTTTTAAGTGATTTATGGTTAGTTCATGAAATATATTATATTAAATATTCAACTAATATGGTTGGCTTTTTTTAAACAAACTTTTTATGTCGAATGGTGTTTTCGAATGGCATATGAATATGATGACTGTTATACAGTATTTGCACAAAACGAACTGAAAGACTTTTTGTTTTACTACTTTATTTCCGTGTACTACTACATTAATGTTTAATTAATTTAATTTGTAAAGGTAACTTGATTATAAAAGTAACTTTATTACTTTAATGAATCAAAAATATATTATTATTTTGCATACTATTTATACTTTGAATACAAATCTTTCATATACAGGATGGATGACATTTAACTATGAAGTCCATATTTCTCATACTGCATTTTATGGTCAATGCCTATACTATTGATGCAGGAAATATGAACTTCTGTTTTCAATCAATTTGTTTTCATCCTGACTTCAGTGATACAGTATTCCAAGTTTATAGAAATAAAATACTGCCTATACAGTAGTTATCCTCTGTATAAATCTCCCATTGAGGATTGTCCCAAATAAATTGATGCTTGTTTACATCACATAAATATTAGTGATTTTTTCCTCTCACAAATCTGACTCACAAGGGCAAGTTTGCATCTCACAACTTTTTTCTTAGAATTGCACATTTATATCTTGCAGTTGCAACATTTTCCCTCTTAATCCCATAGTTTGTTCTCAGAATTGTGAGATGTCAACTTAGAATTATAAAAAAAACATTTAAAATATGCTTAGAAAGAAAAGTACTTCAAGAAAATAGCAATAGTTGTGATTTTATATGATGCAATTATTACTTTTTGTACTAAAATTGTGACACAATATTGGAAAAGTCAGACAAAAACATGTATAATTGCAATAATTGTGAGAACAAGGCAAACTTCCTCCATCCATCCATTCAGTCATTCAAATATATCCATCCATCCATCCGTCCGTTCATTCATTCATTCATTCATTCATTCATTCATTCATTCATTCATTCATTCATTCATTCATTCATTCACATTCCATCCACCCATCCATTTATGTATCCATCCATCCATCCATTCATTCATTGATATATCCATCCATCCATATATCAAATCATTCATTCATTCATTCATTCATTCATTCATTCATTCATTCATGCATTCATTCATTCATTCATTCATTCACATATGCATCCATCCATCCATTCATATATCCACCCATCCAATCCTTTATTCATTCATTCATATATCCATCCAACCATCCATTCATTTATTCATCCATCTATCATCCATTCATTAATTCATTTATTAATTCAATAATTAATTTGTTTGTTCATTGATTTATACATTCATTCATGCATATATCCATCCATCCAATCATTCATTCATTCATTCATTCATTCATTCATTCATTCATTCATTCATTCATTCATTCATTCATTCATTCATTCATTCACATATACATCCATCCATTCATTTATTCATTCATATATCCATCCATTTGTTTGTTCGTTCATTCATTCGTTCTTTCATTCTTTTATTCATTCATTCATATTTCCATCCATCCATTCATTCATATATCCATCCATCCAATCCTTCATTCATTCATCCATTCATTCATTAATTAATTTGTTCATTTATTAATTAATTTGTTTATATATTCATTTTTGGGGTGTTACGGTGGCGCAGTGGACAGCACGATTGCCTCACAGCAAGAAGGTCGCTGGTTTGAGCCTCGGCTGGGTCAGTTGGCATTTCTGTGTGGAGTTTGCATGTTTGCACAGGCATGTTTGCATGCCCGTGATCGCGTGGGTTTCCTCTGGGTTCTTCGATTTCCCCCACAGTCCAAAGACATGTGGTATAGGTGAATTGCGTAAGCTAAAATTGTCCGTAGTGTGTGTGAATGAGTATGTATGTATGTTTCCCAGTGATGGGTTGCAGCTTGAAGGCCATCCACTGTGTAAAACATATGCTGGATAAGTTGGCAGTTCTTTCCGCTGTGGCGACCCTTAGATTAATAAAAGGACTAAGCTAAAAAGAAAATTTAAATTCATTTAAAATCCATCCATCCATCCATCCATCCATCCATCCATCCATCCATCAATCCATCGATCCATCCATCCATCCATCCATCCATCAATTCATTAATTCATTCATTCATTCACAAATCCATCCATTGATTCAATGTAAGGTCATTTATGACAATCATGTGTGAACAGGCCCTGTGCAGCAATGGGCACAAAGCACATTTTACCCATTAGCCATTGCGACTACATAAAGCTCAAATTATCCATACACACAAACCACGACTCTCATTCCATCATACTTAGTCTCAAATCTTATCTTAAAGAAAACTCCATGTGAGGACTGAAAATCTGCTCCTGAGGTCAGGGATGGAAAAGGTTAGAGAAAGATTACTCAGGCTTTTCTAATAACACACGCAATACGCGAAAGCACGTGTACATACGCACGCAATAACACTACACACCCTTTGACCCAATCTATGTTTATATATGCGTATGAATCGCAGACAGCAACAAGAAGAAAAAAACAAGTCTTCTTCTCATCTTCTGCTCCAATCCACGGCTGCCACTCAACTTCAAAGCGGTGGCCGTTCGCTCTTTCTTAACCTCCAAACAGAGAGTCTTGTTTCAGCTGTGAGCAGGGGACAGAGTGCGCAGTGTGCTGGACTCCTGATTAACCCTTGAGCCGGTGTTGTTCTCCAGCGCCAGACGGATCCTCTTTCTCAGGGCTCGGCCTTGTAACGGGAGCTCTTTCACACACACTGCCCACTTCAAAGCTCCCTGCCTGCCAGGAATGCGAGCTTCAGAAGTAAAGAGAGATGAGGGTGTGTGAGAGGAAAACCCAATGTTTGTGTGGGAGTCTGGATTTGAATATGCAGCGTGTCTCCATTTCTCAATAGGAATTGCCTCTACTTCGCCTGACACAGTCAACTGCTTCCACTCTTTTTTTTTCATTTGTGGCAAGACAAGTTGTTTTTAATCTAATTTGGCTGCAGAGCAAAGGCCCTGGGGCTTATTTGGCCACATTCTCGACTAGCTTTTCTTCCTCGCAGGACGCGCCATGTGTGCAGAGCTTAACAACTAGTTCTGCGGTACCTGCCAATGTATCAGAACCTCAACAGACCACACTGCTAGCGGTTATCACAGTTAATGCTTTTGCTTTTCTGTTCCAGCTCATGTTATACTTTACAAAAAAAAAGGATGCTTAAGCACAGTAGATTTGTTAATGTGAAGGTTTTAAACAACAGCCTAATAATATATCATAACCCTATGAAAACTAATTTATAGTTTAAAAACATTATTATACATTAACTGACAAAAGTCTTGTTGCCTACTTCCATACATGTCTGCAATGATTCAAATTACTTAATAAAGTCATCTGGAATGGTAAAGAAAGCAATCTTGCAGGACTCTCAAAGTTCATCACGATTCTTTGGATTCATCTTCAATGCCTCCTCCATCTTACCCCAGAGATGCTCAATAATGTTCATGTCTGGTGAGTGGGCTGGCCAATCCTGGAGCACCTTGACCTTCTTTGCTTTCAGGAACTTTGATGTGGAAGCTGAAGTATGAGAAGGAGCGCTATCCTGCTGAAGAATTCACCCTCTCCTGTGGTTTGTAATGTAATGGGCAGCTCAAATGTCTTGGTACCTCAGGCTGTTGATGTTGCCATCCAGTCTGCAGATCTCTTGCACGCCCCCATACTGAATGTAACCCCAAACCATGATTTTTTCCTTCACCAAACTTGACTGATTTCTATAAATATGTCATATTTGAACAAAAAAGGGGCATTTTTAGGCCTATTTACTACAACTGAATGGGTTTTGCTTCTAAAAATGTGGATATTGACTATTGAATATTTAGCTATTAAAATGTGACAACAGAAATTACATCACTGCCATAACTGACTAATTCGATGGTTCTTGGTATCTTTAACATTAACCTTGGTTAATTTTTAACCAGCTGATAAACTCATAGTACATACATAACTTGTTCTATTTTGAGGTATCTTTAACAATATGTACTATTTAGTCTGTAATCCAAATATAATCAATTAAATTATCAGATCTAGCATTCATTTTGTTGTTCGAACATACTGTACAATGAAACAAACAACAAGTGTTGCCAATGAATAGCGGAGTACTGTAATTCTTGTAAGAAATTGAGAGTCAGAAGCAATACAGGAATTTAATCTTAGTGCCAAGCCTGTTTGTAAAAGAAAGAATAAAGTAATAGTAGACGCCAAAATAAAATTTGCTCAGCATGTACTCACCTTTCCAACACAGACTCATTCTAAAATTGTACCCCTATATACCTTTCAGGAGATCGCAAATTATGTAGACAGAGGAACGTATGGCTGCATTTCATCTTTAAAATGAATGCTAAGGGGCAGTATGATGCCATTTCTTTTCGCACTACAAGCTGACCGCTTACCTCCGTGTGGATGGCTTTTCTGCTGTTACCAGTTTGTCCAGGGCTTGCTGTGTATGTTGAAAGATTTAAGACGCAGAGCAGAGTTGAATGTGACGATGGGGTTTGCGTCTGGTAAAAAACAGCTCCAGAAAGCAGGTAAGACAAAAACAAAAGCCAAAAAATTCAACAAACAAGTAAATAACAAGGTGACAACGTGGTAAAATCTGAAAACGTGGTAAAAATCAGGCTGCCGTGAGGGCTTTTCTTTTTCTGGAAAGCTTTTGAAAACATTGTCGGTTGGGTTTATGGAAGTTGGTGGGCGCTGGTCAATATGTGCTTTTGAAAACACTTGGGTTGGGTTTAGGGAAGGAAGAGGGTGGGGGATCGGTCGTCAGTCAGTCAGTAAGTCAGTCGACAGTGTCCTCTGGTGGATTTGCACGAGACGGGCAGGCGCGAATGGCACTTGCGAGAGAAATTTGAGATCTCAAAAAGCATACACATCGGCCTCTGGTGGATTCTCAAAAATAAAAACTGCAAAAAAAAAAACGTAGCTCCTGGGATGTATTTGGTGCTATCCAGAATTGTATATAGAGGTACGGAATCAGAATGAGCCTGGGTTGCACCCTCCAGTGGTTCTGAACATCCATAGTAGGAAAAAATAATACAATGGCAATCAATGGCTACTGGTTTCCAGATTTTTTCAAAATACAATTTGCGTTTAAGAGAAGAACGAAACTCAAACATGATTGGAACAAACAAAGGGTGAGTAAAATGTTATTTTTTTGATGAATTTTCTCTTTAAGAGTTAGTATCTACATTTCCTGACGGATGAGAAATTAATTTCTGAGGAAAAATGCCAGGAAATTTACAATGGAACAGAGAGCTGTTATATAACCCGCTGCATGAGCGCAGAAAGACAGGTGAAACCTTTCTCTCGCTGTCTCTCTTGCCTAATCCTCAGTGAGGACTGTTGGTGACCTCTGCTCTGACAGACTGGGGAAGAGCACATTTCAGGCCCTCAGGATGGGACCTAAGACCCTATCTTTGATCAAACCTCAGTTAAAACCAAGATCAAGGCCTGCCATCTCCTTTGTTCCTGTATGGTTTGAAGACCCAGTTAAATCCTAAGAGATCTGCCCAAAAGGCCTGAAATATGAGGGGTAAAAGAGGTTCAACCAGTCCTCCTTAACACTGTAGAGCTCATAGGGCTGAATTTAAGGCTAGAACCCAAAACTGTACTAAATTTGACAACCGATATTGAGTTACACTAATTTGCAGCCTGTTTTAAACAAAATATATTCATGTACTTTGACATGTACTTTACATAACAGCTTTTCCAAATTTGAATAGCAATATTATAACTAATTATACTATAGTTTGTTGATTCTGATTGATTCTGATTGGCTGATGGACATTCAAAGGTGTGAAGTTATTTTCTTGATTGCATTACAGCTTCATACCATAACCTACTGTACAACATTAATTAAGCAGAATAATTAACTCCAAGAAATTGAATTATTAGAAAACAATTTACACCACATCATCAATTATTCTTTTGCACGTGTACATATTGCATTTATAATAGGTTGATAAGTGTTGACTGTCTGACTGGACATCTGTACCTTCAGTGGCTGCAACAGTCGTTGAGCAGGAGGGTTGTGATACTGCCAATAAAGCTCCACTGACTAACTGCTCTGTCGATCATTGTGATCTTCCTTTTGTAAAGAGGAGACAATGAGCCGCTTCTGCTGCCTGAGAGCCAGGCAACCTGAACCAACCAGAGGAAGCTCTCAAAGCCCCATGAAAACAAACTGCTGAGCCAAGCTATTTCCCCTCCTCTTGAAAGACTATCTCCGGCCCTGTTTAAAAGTGAAGACGCCTAATCTTCCCCAAAGTCATCACGTACACAGCTTGTCCTTCCTTCCTGAATATTACCTTTCTTTTTTTGTGCAATGTAAATACAATCCGTCCATCCATCCATCTTATATATATATATATATGCACACACATACTGTATACTTTACTTGAAGGGGTGTTCACAAGACCATCATGGAATCTTTAAAATCGAGACATGACACATGTAATGATTATAAATAGCATTGTATGTATGGTCAATCTTTTGGTTATGTAATTTAAGATGTAATTTGAGATGTCTTTGTTATGTCAATTTAAAATTATCAAAACAACATAACTTGTCATAAATCTGTCATAAACATGATTGTCATGAGGATATTTTAAGGGTAATGAATTTTATAACAGCGCCATTACTTTTTTTCTTGACCTCAACTACAGTGGTACAAACTGAAATGTCATTAAATATTAATCCCACTACAATACATTTATTTAACAAAGTATTGACACAAAAAAAGTGATTAGACAATTATTGTGGTCTCATGGCAATCATGTTTATGACAGATTTATAACAAGTTATGTTGTCTTGATAATGTCAAGTTATCATGACAAAGACAGGTTGTGATGTATTTGTTTATGTCAAGTTGTCATAACAGACATCTTAAATAATGTCTCTTTTGTGTTTGAAATGACTGAGTGAATGCCACTTAATGACAGTTGTCATAAGCATGCATAAAATATCCATCATATTCATGACGTGTCATGCCATCATTAGAATTAAAATTGTCATGCCAGTCTTACAAATACCTCCTTCAAGAAATCTTGGTCTTCACCAAAAGTCTGACACTTCTAAATGTCATATTCAATTTCATGCATTCATTTTTCTTTGGCCAAGTCCCTTATTTATCAGGGGTCGCCACAGTGGAATGAACTGCCCATATTCAATTTGACTATATTAAACTCATATGATATTAAAATCATGCTGGACATTTTAATGATTGTTCAGCCTGATCTGACAATTTGAAGCTATTTATAATCATATAAAAATAACAATACATTTTATACAAAAGCATATTATATAAATAAATTATTAGCAACAAAATACTGTTAGTGTAAAATGCTTTTAGTGTAAAAGGCTTTAATTTAGAGCAAAAAGACGCTTCTGTACTGTGAGAGGCTTTGCTGCATCATATACAGTTGAAGTCAGAATTATTAGCCCCCTTCTGAATTTTTTTTTTTATATATATATTTCCCAAATGATGTTTACCAGAGCAGGGAAATTTTCACAGTATGTCTGATAATGTTTTTTCTTCTGAAGAAAGTCTTATTTGTTTTATTTTAGCTAGAATAAAAGTAGTTTTTAATTTCTTAAAATTCATTTTAGGACAAAATTATAAGCCCCTTTAAGCTATATTTTTTTCCCGATAGTCTACAGAACAAACCATCGTTATACAATAACTTGCCTAATTACCCTAACCTGCCAAGTAACCTAATTAACCTAGTTAAGCCTTTAAATGTCACTTTAAGCTGTATAGAAGTGTCTTGAAAATATCTAGTCAAATATTATTTACTGTCATCATGGCAAAGATAAAATAAATCAGTTATTAGAGATGAGGTATTAAAACTATTATGTTTAGAAATGTGTTGAGAAAATCTTCTCTCTGTTAAACAGAAATTGGGGAAAAAATAAACAGGGGGGCTAATAATTCTGACTTCAACTGTATATGTCGCATTACTTCTTGTTGATTTACTAGAACTTCTATGTTAAGCTGCTTTGACACAATCTACTTTGTAAAAGCGCTATAGAAATAAAGATGAATTGAATTGATTTGTGCAGTTTGATTTTGCGATCTCTAACACAGAACAAAACCTGCTCCAGAGCAGGTTAACAGTTTAGCATAAGGGGGAGAAAAGTTAGGACGATTCTAAGGTCCTACGCAGTTTTAGGGCCCCCAGAGATAATATTAGGTGTCCAAACAGCCTCTGCATTTACACCTGCAGCAGACTAAGGCTGATAATGATTATGTGCTGAAGGTTCCTCATCCTGCTCTTAAGGACTGATATGTTATTCCATCTCATTTCTTAAGCAAAGATGCTGATGCCAAATTATACACTACACTGCCATTACATATTTCTGGTCTTAGCATTGTGCAGCATACTATTTTCAGTGATTGTGGAGTTTTGTTGCCATTTGTCTGTTATTTTCTTTATGTGTGTTGCATAATTTCCATCCGTACTCCAAGCATTCATCACCTTCTTAATCAATTTTATGTCCTCATCTCAAGCTTAGACAAATAACTGAGAAAGCATCAATCTGAGGCTGCATTTTTATCATGTCATCATCTAGACTTACACAGTAAAATACAATATACAGGGCTTTAAGCCTAGCACAGTTTTACTGTGGTCACAAAGCTAAACTAAATTTTGTATTTTAGTTTGAAAAATAAGAAATAAATAATAAATAAAATAAAAAACTCCCCTGAGTGTTACCTTATTATCTTTCTGGTATGCATACTCGTTGGAAGAGCCACCACTTATTTTAAATGAGAACACAAATAGGGTCCACGGTAAATTGTATTCAGGGCCGCCATTACTCCATCACATCTGCTTAGCCTGTGCACACACCATCTCATTAGCTTGGCAAAAATGCCACCTTAACCTCCATTACAATCTGCCCCAGTAATTAATTACTTTTTAAGCTATTGAACCGAAAGCAATTAGGCTATAAAGGCTTGCTTGTTAGGTAACACGAGCCCGGCCCTTTATTAGTCAGCTGTTGCATTGTGGACACGAACAGCACATGACAATGAACAAAATTTAGATGCTAATACGATGGCCTATTTGACTTGCCAGTCACGGTATCTCCATTCAAAATGTTTCATTTTCTGCAGTTTAGCAGCATTATGTGGAAACAGTAGTTTAATACGACAGGATTGTACACTGTCAAAAAATGCTGGGTTCCACACAATTCCTCCATGTTGTCCCAACATAAATCAATTAAGTTAATTAACCCCTATTTTGCATTATAAAAGGTCATATTTTGGTTTGGGGGGTCTCCAACAACAGGCTGATATGCATGCAATGTCAAAAAACACTTTCATTGTCTTATAATATGAATTTATTTTTACCTAATTATCCCAACCACTCCCATATGATTTGTTCAACGATTCATTTGTTCCCAAACCCTTCCTTTGCATGAGGCTAATCTGCTGTGATTAGTCCGATGACCCAGTCTGTTGTGATTGGTGGACTGGGTTTCGTGTGAGACAGAGAGAAACGCCCGCCACAGCTATGAAGTAGCAGAGAGCATGTAAGAGCCCAATGCAGGAATGCAATAAAGCAATGCAGTTAAATACCAGCATATTACTCTACTCTTAACTCTAACCCCCAGTAATAACAACAACAACACACATTCAATATAATCCACACAGTGGAACTATACTGAAAATGACCATGCAGCGCGTGTGTAGGAACAGCTGATGGTGGCCATAGCAAAGACAAACAGCAGAGAATTGCGAGTTCAGAATCACGTTTAAATTGGTAAAGTATGAAGCACGCGTCACGTTTTCAACACGGTTTTGGATGCAATATGTGAATAGCCCCATACAAATTTAACCTGACAGATACAGTACAAGCACTTATTAATAATAGATAAGTGATTACAAGTCACGTGGAGTGATTGCAACTTACAACACATAATTAAATACATATTTTGCAAACTACAGAAAACGAGGCAACAATTTTAATTACACCTACATGTTATGATCCGGAGGAAGAAGAAACTGGTCCATATGAACTGTAACAGTTACTGACAAAGTCCCTGTCAAAGTCTGACAAAGTCCCATACATAATAGTGTCTGTTGCTCCTTCCTTTAATACAGGGGTGTCAAACTCAGATCCTGGAGGACCGCAGCCCTGCACAGTTTAGTTCCAACCCTGCTTCAACACACTTACCTGCAGGTTTCAAACAAGCCTGAAGGACTCAGTTAGTTTGATCAGGTGTGTTTAATTAGGGTTGGAACTGTGCAGAGCTCCGGCCCTCCAGGAACTGAGTTTGACACCTGTGCTTTAATAGTAAACGGTCGGCGAATCCCACATTGCAGCGTAGGTTATTGAATAAAAAATCTAAAAAAAATGACAGGAACAAACACAGCACGCGGTTGGCTATACTGTGGTATTGTTGTGAAAATGAACTTTGACCCTTTATTCCCTGCAGCCAAATCTCCATCTGTCAGTGATCTTCATCTTCCCGTCATGATCAGTCCCGTGATCCCCCGCGCTCTGCTAGTGTCTGAAGGGAAAGGCACGTTCACGTTTTACTGGATCTGGCGCTACATATTTGGTGATATACCATATAGATATCGATGGGTTCAGAGATCCAAACTCAACACGATTCATTTATTCGACTGTTGACTATTTTGTTAAAGAATTAATAGTTTTAAACATGGTGTACTTTCAGATTTAAACCTCAGCTGGATGTTTTTATTCACTTAGTGCTGTGTTACACACTGCATGAAAGGTCATTTTCAAAAACCCATAATAGGGGCTCTTTAACTTAATCATTTTTACAAAGTTAAGTAGTTTGAACTTAATTAAGTTTAAAACTTTAAGAGGTTTTGTGTTGTTTCAACTCATTTTAAATAAGTAGTTTAAACAAACAGCAAAGGTCATTTTTGAGTGAGGAAACAGTGCTTACACTTCAGATTTTAAAGGTGTTTAAAGGAAAATGTAGGAGACATCAATACAAACTGACATTATCTGCAGACGAAACCCGGGTACAGTACGTAACTACATCTATACATCATGTATATGCTGACCATAAAGGACGAAGAAGTGTGAGGCGTGTGGAGTTGATTGCACTGGCCAGCAGAGGGTCAGCATGAGGGTCAAGCATCACATTAGTCTCTGTCCACAGCGGACAAGGCACAGAGCACAAGACTAATGTTGCATTTCATATAAAAGGTCACCCGTGGAAATGAATGCGAAACCCTAAGTTGAGGAGGTTCGGCAAACGAGAGCAAACTTAAACTATGAACACACACTCTGGTGATATAGATAAATATTCAGACTGCAATTATGCAGGTCATTTCAACATAACCCTCACATATCTCTAAACAAATGAACGCACTGGCAGATAATTTATTTTCTCTGGGGCTGCGTGGTAATCGAAGAACCCAAATTACTTGTCCTGGCTTTTTCTTTCCCTGGTGTGTGTAGCATATTTGCACTGACGTCACATCATCACCTCATTATTTACTTGTGAAATATAAGAAAACGTTATGCGATGGCCATCTTTTGCCTAGCTTATCTTTTAAGTCACTTTTGGCAGATGCAGTAACTTTTTCTTGATAGTCAAATTGATAAACGTAGACTTAGTTTGGATGTCACAAACACATCTGAATAGTGTTTGTTTTTTTACACGTTGCACATTTATTATTATTTTCACCATTAGACAATATTGTAAGCATTTCACACAAAAAAAGGCTATACAACCATTGACGTGTTAATTTAATGTGATCTTGGAAGTTACGTGAGGTTTGACTTGGTTAGTATTTGTATGGTAGACTCGAATTTTGTGATTATTTATGTATATTTTGGTGCAAACGCACTTCCCCTACAAATATACCAATGCAGTCTTACGGCAATTCGCAACTTTTTGATTTAGTTGCTAATTCGTATGAATTTGTACGATCTAATTCATACAAATTAGTACGATTTGCTCATCACCCAGTGTTAGGGGTGAGGTTGGGGTGCCACGCCTCTTTTTTAAAATCGTACATTTTGGTTCGACTCAACTCGTACGAATTTGTACGAATTAGCCACTAAACTGACAAAACGTAAAATACGTTTCCTCGTGAGATCAGGCTGAATATACATATGCTCATAAATACAAACACACACAAAAAAAATCACAAATCACAAAAAAGATCGTATTATTAGGTTTATGTTAGAAACTAATTGAAATCACTGAAAATCTCCCATCACTCTTTTGTTCTCACATACTATTCAATTACATTTGGCCTGTCAGGACATATCACAATACTCACAAAGAGTTTTTAAGGTGTCGTAATGGAGCAGTATTTTTTGACAGTATTTTTTCGATTCACATTCATGTGTAAAACAGTAGTATCGAAAATGTTACCAAAAAATGCATTTTTTTTAAATTATTTATATCCATTTATATGTTTCATAATATTTAACTGACAATACAATTATCTGAAAATCTGGAATCTGAGGGTTCAAAAAAAAAAAAAAAAAAATTGAGAAAAGTGTCTTTAAAATTGGTCAAATTAAGTTCTTAGTAATGTATTTTCATTCATTAATTTTCCTTCAGCTTAGTCCCTTTACATATGTTCCACAGCTGAATAAAGCACCAACTTATCCAGCATATGTTTTACACAGCAGATGCCCTTCCAGCTGCAACCCAGTACTGGGAAACATCCATACACACTCATTCACACACATACACTATGGCCAATTAAGTTTCTTCAATTCACCTTTACTGAATGTCTTTGGACTGTGAGGGAAACCCGAGCACCCGGAGGAAACCCACACGAACACGGGGAGAACATGCAAACTCCACACAGAAATGCCAACTGACCCAGCTGAGACTTGAACCAGCGACCTACTTGCAACAATACATTTTATGTTTTTATATATTTATGGTAGGAAATGGACACAATGTCTTCATGGAACATGATCTTTGCTTAATATTTAAATAATTTTGGACATAATATTTTTTTGATACTTTTGAGTCATATTGTTGACTATTTCCACAAATATAAACTTCCAACTGTCATACATTGATGCACAATGAGCTTTAGCACACATTTTTGTATGTGAAAACTAACCTTTTATCAGTTATTTGTAAACTACATTAAATAATATATAATAGTATATAAATAAACACTGTGAAAACAGTGACATCATACACATGTATAACAGTATATGTTCAGTCTAAAGGCATGAGCGAGTACTTGACAACCAAAACAACAATGGCAGACTTTACAGAACAGAATGTGCACATTAATGTAAACATAAACTCACCTAAAGATCAATAAACCAGAGCTTGTATAAATGGATATTTTATGCATAATATTTTATTTACATCAACCATAAAGAGAACATGCGAATCGCATCAGTCCTTAAAGATTAGGTGGGATGTTTTTCACGCTATGCAAATTTTTGATTAAGTTGAATTTTAAGAACTTGCACATAAGAAGTGATCGAGGCAAATTCCATGAGCAAACACATCATGCATTCTGCACCATTCATGCTACATTGTGGAGATTTCCATCTATTTGCTTATTATAAACTTTGCATGTAATATTCATTCATTCATTCATTCATTCATTCATTCATTTTCTTTTCGGTTTAGTCCTTTTATTAATCTGGGGTCGCCACAGCAGAATGAACCGCCAACTTATCCAGCATATGTTTTACGCAGCGGATGCCCTTCCAGCTCCAACCTATCCCTGGGAAACATGCATACACACTCATTCACACACATACAATACGGACAATTTTAGCCTACCCAATTTACCTGCACCGCATGTCTCTGGACTGTGGGGGAAACCGGAGCACCAGGAGGAAACCCACGCAAACACGGGGAGAACATGCAAACTCCACACAGAAACGCCAACTAACCCAGCCGAGGCTCAAACCAGCGACCTTCTTGCTGTGAGGCGAACGTGCTACCCACTCTGCTGTGCAGCCTGCATGTAATATTCATTCATTCATTCATTTTCTTGTCGGCTTTGTCCCTTGCGGGGTCGCCACAGCAGAATGAACCGCCAACTTATCCAGCACGATTTTACGCAGCGGATGCCCTTCCAGCCGCAACCCATCTCTGGGAACTTCCACACACACATTCACACTCATACACTATGGACAATTTAGCTTACCCAATTCACCTGTACTGCATGTCTTTGGACTGTGGGGGAAACCGGAGCACCTGGAGGAAACCCACGCAAACACGGGGAGAACATGCAAACTCCACACAGAAACGCCAACTAACCCAGCCGAGGCTCAAACCAGCGACCTTCTTGCTGTGAGGCGAACGTGCTACCCACTCTGCTGTGCAGCCTGCATGTAATATTCTCGCACAAATTCTTAAAAAGAAGAGCCCAAAATGAAAATTTACTCACTATTTACTTACCCTGAAGTGAGTCCAAACCTTTATTTGTTCCTTTATTCTGTTGAACACAAAATAAGATATTTTGATGGATCTGTAACCATTGACAAAACAAATTCTATGGTGGTCGATGGTTACAGGTTTCAGCTTGCTTTAAAATATCCTTGTTTTTTTGTTCACCAGAAGAAAGAAAGTCAAACAAGCTTGGAACAATTAAAGGGACAGTAAATGATGACCAGAGTTGGGTGTAACGCGTTCCACAGTAACGCGTTACAGTAATCTAATTTCATTTTTGAGAAAAGCAGTAATGTAACGAATTACATTTTACATGTATGTAATTTGATTACAGTTACTACAGTCAATGTAATTGCATTACTTACATTACGAATATAATATTTAGAAGAAAAAAAAGCTTCTTGTTAATCGCGACATAAATCACGAAATAAAGACATTACTTTGATTTCATTGAGAGAAAAAAAAAAACTAAAATATTGTTATGAAATTCAGTCTATATCCAGTCTCTAAAGAACTTTTGACTGCTTTTAACTCGACCGGCAACTTGTTCAAGCATTTGAACAGAAAGCATTCTAAGACAATACTCATCACCAAGGAGGACATAAACAGGCAAAATTTGATTTTTGTACAGGATCAGGTGTGAAGGTATCTTCTAAATGTAAAGAGAAGCATAGCTGGTTATGGGACCGTTCACATATCGCATCTTTTTCCCACTGACTACTGATACTATAGTATCAGCTTCATACTTTGTAAAAAATATACACATTTCGGCAGACTAATTACCTCAGACAAACACAGAACACGTCAGTGCTTTTTCATACTATGGATGTCAATGGTTACAGGTATAGAGATTTCGTCATGTCCTTTTGTGTTCAAAAAAAAAAAAAAGACAAACGCGTTTGGAACAAGTGAATGATGAGAGAATTTTAAGTTTTGGGTGAACTATCTCTTTAGCTCTTTTGAATATTTCAAGCTGCTGTGATCAACCCATTGTAATGTTTTTCAGTGAATATTAAATTACAGAAAGCTGCAGTTTATTTTGCATTTTTATAGGTATATTTTATATATTTTAAAAGTAACTTCAAAGTAAAGTAGTGTAATTAGTAATCTGATAACTTTTTACATGAAGTAATTAGCAATGCAATCAGATTACAATTTTCCAGTAGTAATCAGTAATTTGTAATCGATTACTTTTTAAAAGTAACTTACCCAGCACTGATGATGACATAATTTTCAGTTTTGGGTGAACTATCCTCTTAAATTTCCATTTGGTGTGAACCCAGCATAAGACTATGGAAACTCAGAACTTGTTATTTTAAAAGTATGAAATATGACCCTAACTACCGAACCTAACATAACTAGAAATCAATTCATGAGGGGCCTAGAAAGACCCCTTTTTGAAGTGTATAAAATCCTGCTTATTATAGTGGAACACATAGCAGTTTACTGTGTGACTCCTTTGCTTGCAAATATTTACAGAGCAGTTTTGGTTGTTAACATTAACCTGCAGAGACACAACTTCACTTAGTCACTCGAGTCGAAACAATTCATCAATATCATTACAGCGAAAAAATTTGAGCCGCCGTCTAATTGTGTTTCATCTGCATTGACTGCTGCCCTGTTATGGTGTCAAATGCACACCTGTTCTGCTGACTTGCCTGTGTGTGTGTGTGTGTGTGTGTGTGTGTGTGTGTGTGTGTGTGTGTGTGTGGTGTGTGTGTGTGTGTGTGTGTGTGTGTGTGTGTGTGTGTGTGTGTGTGTGTGTGTGTTGGCTGCTGCTCAGTAGACTCAGGTCACCTCTATGTAGTTAACCTCTCTGGAGATTGATTGATCTGTGTGGCTGTGCAGGAGTTACTTCCTAACAATGTTGCTTCTCTATTTTTGAAGTTTGCAGACTACTTTTCAACCATCGTTGGATAATGATCGTCCTCCAGCTTCACAGTATCGATTGCTGCTGGAGGTATTGATTAACTATGATGATGAAAAAACTAGGGAGAAATGTGCCGCACATACATGTGTGTGTGTGTGCGTAAGCCTACATTCTGGTGTCTCTCCTGAGTGAAGCGTTAAATCTAAATCCCCAGCCTTATCAGCGTGGATGGTGACAGGTTCCTTTATAATTGACATTCCTGAGGCAGGCTTTGGAGCCTGGTGTTTAAAATGCACCCCACGACTCTCTCCGGGTTCATCTTTTTCTTTTGCGATTTTGTTTTAGAATTCATTATTTGGCATGAAATGTAAAAGTCTTCTTCATAAAACGGTGTGAAATCCCTCACTGTCTGCAGGCACTCCAAAGACTTCGAGACCGTTTTAATGTGGTCTTTGCTCTAGCTGCCATCTAGCCATTAAAACACACATCTGTGGGGAGATAATTGCCTCATTACCTAAATGTATACAGGTTTGCAATGAATATTATGTTTTCGAATGAGCATCATTTTGATGTATGCTTGATGTACCCACTGAACTGTGCCAGATTTTGGCGAAGGAAGTGAGAGGGAAACATTCCGCAGTCACATTTAAAACATTTGATATTGTAAACATTTCCTATGTTTGGACGTAAAAATAAGCATTCGCCCACAAGGTTTTGTATTTATTACGTTAGCTAATACGAACAAGAGCAAAAAATGTAGGCAAAAATAAACCTACAATTCAAGTCTCTCATCATTTCAAATATATGTTTTGGTTTCTTCTTCAACTCTGTGTATTTTACAGTACGTTTCAGCAGGTGATTTTTATTAGCATATTTATTAGGAAAGGTTTTTATGCGTTTGTTATTAAAAGGTCATTGTAAATACATTCACCCTAGACCTACAAGAACTAATCATATAAATATGAAAACTGCCCATTGCATTCATTCATTCATTCATTTTCTTTTCGGCTTAGTCCCTTTATTAATCAGGGGTCGCCACAGCAGAATGAACCACCAACTTATCCAGCATATATTTACACAGCGGATGCCCCAGCCACAACCCAACACTGGGAAACAGCCATGCAATTTAGCTTATTCAGTTCACATATACCGCATGCTCTTGGACTATAGGGGAAACCGGAGCACCCACAAAACCCATGTGAACACGGGGAAAACATGCAAGTTCCACAAAGAAATGCCAACTGACTCAGCCGGGACTCAAACCAGCGACCTTCTTGCTGTGAGGCGATCGTGCTAACCACTGCGCCACTGTGACCCCCAACTGCCCATTACAATTCACAATTTGGGTAACATTTTATAACTACACACTATGAATCATCTACTAATCATTTGCAAATAGTGAATTTATTATTTATTAAGCATTAACTCTACATTAATAGACGTTATTAAGCAGTTTACAACTGCAGATACAAATGCGGCATTCTTGACTTACACATTTAAAATGTGCTTAATAATTGTTCTTTCATACTTTGTTACTGAATAACTTTTCATTACTAAAATAAATATTGCATTATTTACAAATCATTTGTATTTAAAGTAGTTTGGGGTTTAAGGATAATTCAGAATGCATAAATAAATGATAAGTAAACTATTCAAATCAACATTCATATATTATTACAATAAGTATAATCTTTAAAAACCAACAACTTCTTCTCTCAAATAACTGGTTTGTAAATTATTTCTAAAGTATGAAAATACAATTATTAAGCACATTATATATGTGGGCTTAAGTCAAGAATGCAGCATTTGTATATGCAGTTATAAACTGCTTACTAACATCTGTTAATGTAGAGATAATGATTAACAGATAATGAATTCACTATGTGATAATGCTTAATAAATTATTCAAAGTGTGTAATTACAGTATAAAGTGTTACCCACAATTAGTGTTCAAGTTCATATCAGTTCATGTGTTACTTTTTGGTTTTAATTTCATTACAACTAATTTTGTTCAAACAAACTTGTGCACAGCGGTAGTTTTGGTGTTCAAAAGTAGACTTAAAGTCTTTATATAATTTCCTGTAGGCCTGATATTGATAATTTTACTACTTGTGCTTTAATTCTGATAAAATTAGTATTGGCATAATCTAGAAGTACTGATATAGAATAAACTAGGAGTAAAATTATAATTCAACCATGGTTTGATTTTATTTTTCCAGAATTAATAAGAGCTGTAGACTACCTGACAAAAGTCTTGTCACCTATCCAAGCTTTAGGAACAACAAATAATGACATTTAGTTGATCATTTGATATCAGAAGTGGCTTATATGAAAGCCAAAGGCCTCTAGATTACGCTTGTTTAACCAAAATAAAATATGATCATGCCTTGATTTTTAATTATTTAATTAGGACAGTACGGTCTGACTTTGCTCAGACAAAAGTCTTGTCACTTAACAGAAATATGTAGAGTATAGAATATAAAGTCATGGTGCAGTGGGAAAATAATTATTATTGTGTTCTGCATCCATACATCTCTGCAATGACTTATTAATAAAGTCATCTGGAATGGCAAAGAAAGAGTTCTAGCAGGACTTCCAGAGTTTATCAAGATTCTTTGGATTCATCTTCATTGCCTCCTCCTTAATCTTACCCCAGACATGCTCAATAATGTTCATTCTGGTGACTAGGCTGGCCAATCCTGGAGTACCTTGACCTTCTTTGCATTCAGGAACTTTGATGTGGTGTGATGGTGGAGGCTAAAGTATGAGAAGGAGCGCTATCCTGCTGAAAAAAAATTGCCCTCTCCTGTGGTTTGTAATGTAATGGGCAGCACAAATGTCTTGGTACCTCAAGCCTATTTCACACCGCAAGCGTGAGCAGAGCGTAAGCAGCGCGTGTTTTTTTCGGTGTCCATGTTAACAGATTAGAGTTTTCATACCGCACGCAGAAGCAACGCGTCAGCGCGAGGCGTGAGCGTTGCCGAAGCTTTGCTCAATTAAAATTACAGTGCGTTGATAATGACTAAAAACACATCGAATGACAGTAAAAAGTAGCAATTTTACCCGATAAATGCATCAATAAGATCCACAGATTTATATATACAGTAATAAATCAAATGAACTTAAACAGTTAAAAATCACAACAAATATGTAGTTGGGCCCGAACTACAAAACGAAATTTAAAACAATTTTAGTATCAGTTTTGCTTAAGTTGCACACTAGTTTGATCATGTATAAATATCAAAAACTATATTATATCATAATTATAGGCCAACATTAGGCTGACAATCAAAAACAAAATGACATGATATCACAGGCGATTGTCCTCTGACCGAGGGCACCTTAAAAGACATGAATGACACTCCTCAGAGCGTGAAAAGCATACAGTTCTTCAGGATCTACATAATTAGCAAAATAAAGAGTTGCAGGTTAAGGAAACCGCATAGGAGGAAGCTGCCACGGGCCTTGGTGCAGATGAAAAGTAAAAAAAAAAGTGTATTTATTGATAGATAGGTAACTAGATAGAATAGACAGAGATAGACTGATCTGTGCAGCAGCTTGCGATGAGCTGCGCGCTGCAGACGCAGTCAGTGTGAAAGCCAAACGCCTGCGTGCTGCTTCTGCTCTCCATATGCGTTGCGCACGCACTGCTCACACCCTGCTTGTGCTTGCAGTGTGAAACAGGCATCAGGCTGTTGATGTTGATGGATCCCTGCAGATCTCTCGGACACCCCCATACTGAATGTAACCCCAAACCCTGATTTTTTCTTGTGTCCATGCGGGTTCCAATAGGTCTTCTGCAGTATTTGTGATGATTGGGATGCAGTTCAACAGATGATTCATCAGAAAAATCTACCTTTTGCCACTTTTCTAAATGATCAACTAGAAGTCAAGTTATTATTTGTTGCTCTTACAACTGGAATCATCAAGACTTTTGTCAGGTAGTGTACTGTATGTTCTTCAGTAACAAAAATAATAGTAGCATTATTTTCACCATTAGTCAGATTATTTGAATAAATTAAAAAGTAAAATGCTAACTATGAAAATGACCTTACCAAGACAAATGAGTGGGTCGTTATATTTTGTAAAAAGCACACACAATACATATACATGTACAATAAATAATATATATTCAACTGTAGATTTGTATTAATTCAATCAATCAATCAATCAATCAATCAATCAATCAATCAATCAATCAATCAATCAATCAATACATAGATCAATAAATAACGACATCCCAGTTACAAAGTGATATACCAGTGATATATTCATGTGAATTGATGGACATTGTTAGCAGACTTGCAGTACTTTCCCTAGGTAACTCTGCACTACAAGATGCTGACAGAGGGAAGATAGTTCACCTCCTGACACAATAAACCAGCAGACAAACGCAGCAGCAGTGCAGTCACAGGCTTGTATAATTCCCCGCTCAACCTTGCTCGCGATCATATTATCCCGGACCTGATGTATAGAGTTATGAGGGAGCACTGACCCCTCTGGGCTCAGAGGCTTGGTTAGAGGAATTTGATGAAGGTGCAGGAGCCTGTAATTAAAAGATATGTTATCAGCCTGTATTTGTTATGGGTAAGCACTGGCCCAGATCCAGGCCTGATTTAATCCTATCCCAGGCTACGCTGAGGCCAGGGTCAGGAGGTTAGAAACTGCTTCAACACTGCCTGCACCTCAGCTAGATTGCCAGAGAAAGCAACTGATATAGTCTCTTACTCTCTCCACATCTCTCGCTTTCTCCTGCTCTCAACCTGCTAGATTTTATATAGCCTCCACACCTCATTGTAAGTGGCTAGAGAGAATTGGTGCAGTAATAAATAGTATTCCTTATTTAATAATTAATATGATGTCATTTTAAAAGTACATTATTTAGTTATTTGGCGTGTATTATAGTTAATCAACATGCTTTAAATATTTCCTGGCGTAACTTGAATCACACAGCAATATTTATTGTATTGACAATTTCTAATGACTAAAGAAGACAGGGAGGGGCATATCGAGTAACCCCTCCCCCTTTTTTCAAACTGTTAATAGTGCTATGCTTTTATCACAGTTCTGCCATTGGACCATTGGGTTAGATAAAGATGCACTTGGCAGGATATGACACCCAGAGTCATATAGCAATGCTGAGTCTGTCTAACTATTTCTAGAGATTTCTAGAGAAGATCACGCAGAATGATGTTATCAAAATGTTACATATTTGCAGAAGTGATAGATGGTAAGTTGTCAATACAAGAATTTTCTAAATTATTATTTTATTATTTTTTTTATTATATCTTATAGATAAATGTAAGAATATTATGTTTAAAAATAATAATAATAAGCCAAACAACAACAACAAACAACTTCCATTTAGATTTTATCTGAACCTTAACCCTCTACTGCCAGCATTATGATAGGGGAAAAAAAAAAAAAAAAAAATATATATATATATATATACATACATACATATAGATTTAAAAAAAACAAAGCAAAAAAAAAGCCCATCTGAGACAAGACCATACATCTAACTTTATAACTTATATTGAACCGTAGGAATGCTAATTTATGCTTTTAGTTAAATCAGTTTGTTCGGTGAATAGATAAAATAGATAACATTATGCTACCTTCAAATTGCTGATCGATGGAGTCCCAAATCATTTTGCAATACACTGTATTCTCTGAGGATTGACATCATCTCAATGAGATGGAACATGTTTGAATCATGACGGCTGTGAACTGTGCCAGACGTTTGGAATGAACCAACATCAGATGACTGTGCATAGTTTCTCTCATGTCAATCGTACAATATAATTCTCAAAACATTGTCAAAACATCATTAAATATGCAAGTTTTGTACAGAGTGCATGCATTGTTTAATGAGTTAAACAGCAGCAGGAAGCTTTCAAACTGCAGTATAGATTCATAGCTCACATTATTTCACTTTGTATTGCATCAGTGTAGGAAAAAATGTAACACTGATTAAATATTGCCTTATACATTTTTTTTTTCTTTGTGGCTAATAAATTAATAATTCTGTCATGGAAGCTCCAGTTGGGAACTGTGCAGTATAGAATAGTGTTTCCAGTCAGTGCAGACTATTTGTACAGTACATAGTACTAATGTGTGGACAGTATGCAGCATTCATAGAATGTATAGTGCAGTATAGTAATATGCAACACCCCTTAAATATGATCTGCATTCAACTCATTGCTAAATCAACCCAGCTATCAGTTATTCCTTTCATGCAACCTGGGTCTGATTTTAGCCTTTAACTTTGATTGAAATAATTGATCAAGTTGCTCATGTGAACTTCTCGGTGAGGTTTTCTCAAGTGATTCCAGATGTCTGCCAAAGCGATGAAACATCTAAGATTTAAGACAACAAATGTGTGTTATATCAGTGAGAGGAAGGTAAAAGACATATTCTGGTTTGACTGGGTCACTGGAACAACATTAAGACACACAGGCCTATGCAAATATGCATCAAGTACAGTATGTAGCATGTATCATGATGGATGGATGGAATGACAGAATGAGGGATGGATGAATGAATGGATGGATGGATGGAGGGACAGACAGACCGAATTATGAATGGATGGAATGGATGTATGAATACATAGAATGACAGGATGGATGGATGGAATTACAGAATAACGGATGGATGGATGGATGGATGAATGGATGGATAGATGAAGGGTTGGATGCAATGGGAGAATGATAGATGGATGAACAGACAGATGGGCTGACAGAATAATGGATGGATGAGTTGACGTGTACTGACAGAATGATGAATTGATAAAAAGAGGTGGACAGATAGGTATGGATGGAATGACAAAACAATCGATGGATGGATGGATGGATGGATGGATGGATGGATGGATGGACGGATAGATGGATGGATGGATGGATGGATGGATGGATGGATGGATGGATGGAATGACAAAGTATGTGACTAGATTGTTGAAGGGATGGAATGACAGAATGATGGATGGGCAGGCAGGTAGACAGACAGGATGCATGGATGGATGATAGAATGACAAAATGACTGGATGATTGGAGGGATGGATGGAATAACAGTACAATAGATGGATGGACATACAGACAGACAGATAGAATGATTATTGGATGGATGAAATGACATAATAAGGATTAATGGATTTAAGAATAACTAGCATTCAAGTTAGTATTCAAAACTCTTTTTTTTTGTTTGATTTTAGTCTGTACAAGCAGTTTTCAAATCTGAAACATGTGATGTTGCTTCACAGACCTCTCAGACTAGTTTCAATCCAACGGTTATTCCTGAAAGGAAGAATGCATTTTCAGAAAGCATCAAAAGAAAGAGGATTATTTGAGAATCCAGCTTCCATGTCAACATTCATTTTCTCTTGCTGTTGCAGTATTGTGAAAGCATCACAACTGATTTAGCTGACCTAGAACTGGAGCCAATGCAATGCGAACTCTTCTGAAATGCACTGGAATGAAGTAAGCAAACCATGAGAAACTACAACCAAGTCAGCTGGATGAGACATAGCAGCCTGATCAAAGAGCAAATCTTTGTGTTCGTGATAAGGGTGACGGCAGCGTTATATACTGTATGGATGAGATCTACAGGATGTCTGAAGTAACTCCATAAGTTCCTATAAATTAAATCAAACCTACAGTGAATTTTCATAAGTAATTCCCTTATAATATCCATTGCCAAACTTTAATCATTGGAGATTAACATTAATTGTTCATAAATGTGGATATTAATTCCTTTCTGGTTTAACAACAAGACTATGGGCAAAAAAAAAAAATCTGATCCATCCATCCATTCATACATACATACATACTTACATACAAACACAAAATGGCATACAGTTGTGAAGTAGAAAGAAAATTATACACATGAGTTCACTTTCTTTTTTTTTTTTTTTTTAAATAAAAAACTGAAAAGTGCAGTGTGCAAAAGTATTCAGCCCCCCTTTCTCTGAGTGCATCCAATTGCCTTCAGAAGTTGTCTGATGAGTGCTGACTGAACGAATGTTGACCTAATGACTAAATAGAGTCCAATTGTATGTATAATAATCTTAGTACAAAACGGCTGTTCTGTGATGCCTCTGTGGTTTGTTAAGAGAATATTGGGGAACAAACAGCATCAAAGGAGAGCACTGATCAGAGATTCAGCCAAGAGGCCCATGATGATTCTCCATGAACTGCAGAGATCTACAGCTCAGGTGGGAGAATCTGTCTATAGGATAACTGTCAGTCATGCACTGCACAAATCTGGGCTTTATGGAAGAGTGGCATGCCATTGTTAAACAAAAACCACAATAAGTCCTGTTTGCAGTTTGCCAGAAGCCATGTGTGGACCAAGTAAACGTGTGGAAGAAGGTGCTCTGGTCAGATGAGACCAAAATTGAACTTTTTGGCCTAAATGCAAAACGCTATGTGTGGTGGAAACCTGACACTGCACATCACTCTAAACACACCAACATGGTAATGATGGTGACAGCATCATGCTCTTAGGCGGCTTCTCTTCAGCAGGGACAGGGAAGCTGGTCAGAGATGATGGGAAGATAGATGCAGCAAAAGGGGGTTCCACAAAGTAATAGCCGCGTTTCCACTATCGCGCCTAAAGAGAGCAAGCCAGGGCCAGTCGTGTTTCCACTGTCACTTCCGGGGCCTGATCGGGCCAAAGCGGGGCTTCCTTGGGGCCAGCGGCCGGCCTTTTTTGACCAATAACTTGGGCCAATGAGGGCCAGCTCAGGCGTCAGGGCGGAGTGAAAGGAGAGACAGACTTTGCCCTAGTCTGGTAAAGATGGCATGCCGCCATTACAATAGTTTTCCGATTGCACACGAGTAAAAAAAATAATAAATATAAATAAATAAATAAATAAATATGGGAAAGAAAAACATATAGCTGCTCAGTTTAGGATAGGCTATTCCATAAAACACCTAACAGGCTAGGGGTCTTTTTGCTTATGATCGCCCTTAAGTCTTAATTTATGAAATTTCTTTGCTGCGTCTTCATGTTTCAATAATGCATAATAATCTTTAAACCATATTAAAGACACAGCATCCAGTAAAGGTTGTCGAGAGTTTTTGTCAAGTTTAAAATGTGTGTTTGTGCACGATACGTGCGCGTTTAGATGCCTGTATGTGTGAGAGAGACCTGGTGAAACAGCGCTACCTTGACAGCTCTGTTGATGCCGCGAGCGGCTGGGTTTTTTACATTCTTTCTTTATTTTGAAGATAATACAAAATATGAATACAACAGAAAGACATAAAACTTGTCCGCTTTTGTAGGCTTAACACAATAGTGTCATATCTAGATAAAATAGCCTAAGCTATATTGAAATCATTTAAAGAATTACAAATATCTGATATAAAAATATCACATTAAATAATTAAACCAACATAAAACAAATAAAAGCTATAACAATTTAGGTATATACATTTATTCATTTTCTTTTTGGCTTAGTCCCTTTATTAATCTGGGGTCGCCACAGTGGAATGATCTGCCAACTTATCCAGCACATGTTTTACGCATCGGATGCCCGTCCAGCTGCAACCCATCTCTGGGAAACATTCATACACACTCATTCATACTCATACACTACGGACAATTTAGCCTACCCAATTCACCTGTACCGCATGTCTTTGGACTGTGGGGGAAACCGGAGCACCCAGAGGAAACCCACGCGAACTCGGGAAGAACATGCAAACTCCACACAGAAAACCCAACTGACCCAGCCGAGGCTCGAACCAGTGACCTTCTTGCTGTGAGGCGACAGCACTACCTACTGCGCCACCGCGTCGCCAGGTATATACAGTACAATACAAAATAAATTAAACCGTTTCAAGACATTTTAAACTTTCATTTTACAAAGGCCTATCTGAAAAAAGATTTTAGACATTTTCTAAAAACAATAAACAATGGAGGAGTTTTGAAATATTATATATAAAGTATTTGGATATGATTATAATAATCAAATTGAGCAAACAGAGCATTTTTTGGGTGAGTCAAAGCAGAAACGACCTTCTTTTCTGTTATCCAGTCCTGCAGCGCTGCTTTACAAACGGATTGGGAAAACTGCAAGTGAAAAATGTGTTTTATGTCCTCAAAAAAATGTTTATGTTTTTTTATGACGTGGTAAAATGTAAAAAATTTAAATACATGTAGAGTTTTATTAGTGGATAGCTGCTGAGTGCAACGAAATATAGACTATATTTTACTTGCTCTTATGTCCTGAAACACTTACGATTTCCTTTACTTAAGAGAAGCAAATAATATGTAACATCCTTAAATTATTCTATTAAATAAATGGGAATTAACTATTAAGTGTCATATAACCTAGGGAAAAATTGATATGTTTTATGTCTCTGAGCATTTGGGCTAAATGTTTGACAGCTTCTATCAAAACGAGGATGTTATAAAATACATTTTATACTGAGTTATTACCGGAAAACTTCTGTGGTTTTATATTATGGGTGGTGCGCTGGGTCCCTCCGTTAGTGGCGAGACCACTCGATGTACAATGCCAACAGTCGGTTGCAGAGTAGCCTAAACAAATATAAAGATTGAAAATACATAGGGCTGTGCATATAGACATAATGTAATACTGTACAGTAACAAGTCATTTGTTTGTTTCAGTTGTCTTCATTTTAATCGTTTCGTGATGACTCGATGGTGTGCTTTATCTGCCTGCCTGATTCCTGCTGAACTGGGCGGGTTGTGTGACGTTTGATTCTGGGGACGTTTTGGGGGTTGGGGTTTGAGTGACACGCTGCGAGCTACTAGCCCAACAGTGGTAACGCAACCTGATTACAGCCTCACTGCTCAAACTCCAGGGCGATTGGCCCGGCCCGATAAAAGCCCTGGCTCGCACTGGCCCGACAGTGGAAATGCGGCTATTGACTCAGGGGGGATGAATACTTTTGCACACTGTACCTTTCAGTTTTTTAATTGTATAATTTTTTTTTTTACTTCACAATCGTATACCACTTTGTGTTGAGCTTTCACATAACATTCCAATAAAATATGTTTATGTTTGTGGTCATAATGTGAGAAAATGTTGAAAAGTTCAAAGGGTATGAATACTTTTGCAAGTCACTGTACATACACACATACATACACATATACATACATATATATTAATAGAAAAAATTGATTGAAAATAGGTTTAAAAAAACCTACAACAAAACAAATGTTTAAGAAACATATAAAACACAAACACCATACACACAGAACACTTTTTTTTCTTCACAGAAAGCTGGGTATGTGCATGATCATTTACATTTGAATACACTCATTTAAAAAGCACACATCAAAAGCAATAGGTATCAAGCAGCTTTGCTTTGTAGACCCGTGATAAGCAAATGGAATGTTATCAAAGTTGTTATCAAATTGAATTTCCTTTCCTTTACATTGCACATTCGCAGATATTAGATACCTCTGTAATAAGCAATGAATGTTAATATGGCAACACAAGTTAAGAAGAATGTAAAAAGTAATTTAAAACATGAGGACTATACTGGATCCACACATTTATGTGAGTAAGCGGAAATAAGTTGCATAAAACATCTTCACTATGTAAACACACGGAGAAACGGATCACCTCTCAGCAGGGTTTACAGGAGAGAATAATCCGTTTTGCATACTTCAAAATAATTATCGTAATATGAAGATAATTACAATGGAGGCAGGGTAGCCTCATCACAGGCAGGCCCTGCTTCTCTGATGTAATTCAATTTATGTTTCCTATGAAAATAATCAGTCATACAGATTACTTAAAGCAGAGATGACATGGTTGTAATTGTGTTCCATTCATTTGCAGTAAAATTATAGGTCTGGAATATGTAGGAACGTATTATATATTAAAAAAAGTCAATGTTGTATGATCTATCGGGGCTATAACTCACAATCAGCTTTTTGTACTGATGGATAATGCTCTAAGAAAACAAATAAAATAAAATAAATTACAAAATAAAAGCACATCACACTGTAAATCATTTACTCTCAGACATAATTGACATTTTGGTAAATAATAAATGTATTTATAAAAATACAACTATTTTTGGTAACACTATTTTTTAGGATATATATTTTCATGGTCATCAATTATTTCTTAAATGCATTTTTTATGGTGAGAAAGCCAACATACTGTTATACTACATAAACTTCTTCTTCTTCTTCTACTTAGACTATTTTAAGAATGCATCTCCTCTTAGACTGTTCATACTACAACCACCAAACTAACTCCAAACCTCCAGACTATACTGAATTAGGCTGCTACATCTTTTCCAACTGATCCGACTTACGGTTTTCCGAAAACTGTCCAGAAAAATTAAGAAAAGTCCCATTGGCTTAACATTGGACAAAACCTCATAACTTTCCACCAGACTGTCGTACAGACTTAAGGTCACACTCATTTAAGTCAGACTACCTATCTGCCAATTACTGATGACCTTTCAACTTACTAGCTACACCCTAGCAACCACTTACGGCACCTTAGCAACTGTCCCATAGGCTTCCATTGTAAAAAAATGCCATTGACTTTACATTGGACATACTAACAACAAACCAATTCATGCTAACAATATACTAATCCATACTAGAAACATATTAATGACATACTAATCATACTAGCAACATGCTAGTTTATACTAGAAACATGCTAGCAACATGCTAATTCCTACTAGAATCATGGTAATTTTTGTTAGCAACTGCCTAGCAACCACTCAGAACATCTTAGCAACTGCCTAGCAACACCTTAGCAACGACTCAGAAGACCCTAGCAACACCTTAACAACCACTCAGAACACCAAAGCAACCACCTAGCAAGAAACATGCCAATCCATACTAGAAACCTGCAAACATATATGGAGTTATCTCTCTATGCCAGCTGCTTCAAACTTCTTAAAAACGTCTTCAGTCATTTATTTTTAAAGCTACCTTAAACTTCCAGACGAGGCTTTCTCAAGCCACCATAAAGTTTGTCTACAAACACCTTAGCAACCGCCTAGCAACGCTTTAGTAACCATTTAGAAGACCCTAGCAACCACCTAGCAACACCTTAGCAACTGCCTAGCAACCACTCAGAACACCCAAGCAACAACATAGCAACACCTTAGCAATGACATAGAACACCTTAGTAACCGCCTAGCAACACCTTAGCAACCACCTATCAAGCAATCAAAGCACCTTAGCAACCGCCTAGCAGCATCTTAGCAACCACTCAAAACACCTTAGCAACTGCCTAGCAACACCTTAGTAACCACGTAGAATACCCTAGCAACATCTTAACAACCACTCAAAACACCCTAACAACCACCAATCAAAGCACCTTAGCAACCGCCTAGCAGCGCCTTAGCAACCACTCAGAACACCCTAGCAACCACCTAGCAACACCTTAGCAATGACCTAGAACACCTTAGTAACCGCCTAGCAGCACCTTAGCAACCACCTATCAACCAATAAAAAACACCTTAGCAACCGCCTAGCAGTGCCTTAGTAACCACTCAGAACACCTTAGCAACCGCCTAGCAACACCTTAGTAACCACCTGGAATACCCTAGCAACACCTTAGCAACCACTCAGAACACTATAGCAACCGCCTACCAACATCTTATAAACCACTCGTAACACCCTAACAACCACCTAGCAATGCTTTAGCAACCACCTAGCAATGCCTTTGCAACAACTCAGAACACCATAGCAACCGCCTAGCAACTACTCAGAACAACCAAGCAACCGCCTAGCAACATCTTAGCAACCACCTATCAATGCCTTAGTAACCACTCAGAACACCCTAGCAACCACAGAGAAACACTTTTGCAACGACCTAGCAACCACTCAGAACACCTTAGCAACAACCTAGCAGAGCCTTAGCAACCACTCAGAAAATCCTAGCAACTGCTTAGCAAACCTTAGCGACCACCTAGAGCACCCTAGCAACACCTTAGCAACTATTCAGAACACCATAGCAACCGCCTAGCAACACCTTAGCAACCACCTAAAACACTTTAGCAACCACTCAGAACAACCTAGTAACCGCCCAGCAATGCCTTAGCAAACGCAACACCGACGACCCGTGTCTCCAAATTCTTGTTCTTTCACTTGTTTTAGCAACACAACGTGGCGTCTTTCTGCCGTCTAAACGCTGTAAACAATCTCCGGAGCTATCATGCATATTAATGAAGTTTAGCGTCAAACACAATAGAGCGCGCTGATTGGTTTGAAGCAAGTCTTTCTTATGAATTAATGCCGCACACTCAGATATGTCACAATGTTCTGGAAAGGACAGACAGCCACTCTCCAGCCTGAATTTACACCTATGTATCTCATGGCCGTGACGTAGCTTCAAAAATTCGTTTCAAACCGGAAGAACGAATTTGCTCAAAATAACGCAAAAACAACAAATTTTCACTTTTTAGTGCAATATATGTGTCCTAATAGTGTTTATAGCAGCGTTGGACACATATATGACTGTCAACAGCTCAAAAAATGTGTTTTGGTGTTTCGTGACCCTTTAAAGCTGCCTCAAACTTTCAGACTAGGCTTTCTCAAGCCACCATAAAGTCTGTCTACAAACACCTTAGCAACCGCCTAGCAACGCTTTAGTAACCACTCAGAAGACCCTAGCAACCACCTAGCAACACCTTAAACCACCTAGCAACCACTCAAAACACCCTAGCAACCACCTAGCAACACCTTAGTAACCACCTAAAACACCTTAGCAACCACTCAGAACAACCTAGCAACCGCCTAGCAAAGCCTTAGCAACGGCTCAGTGGTCGACCTAGCAATCACTCAGAATACCCTAGCAACCACCTAGCAATACCTTAACAACTACCTGGAACACCATAGCAATGCCTAACAACCACTGAACAACCACGCAGAACACCTTAGCAATGTCTTAAACAGTCAAAACACCCTAGCAACCATTCAGAATACCCTAGCAACCACCTAGCAATACTTTAACAACTACCTGGAACACACTAGCAATGCTTTAACAACTGCTGAACAACCACGCAGAACACCTTAGCAATGTCTTAAACAGTCAAAACAACCTTGCAACCATTCAGAACACCCTAGCAGCACCTTAGCAACCACTCAGCACACCCTAGCAACCACCTATCAAGAAACATGCCAATCCATACTAGAAACATGCTAACATATATGTAGTTATCTCTCTATGCCAGCTGCTTCAAACTTCTTAAAAACTTCTTCAGTTTAAAGCTGCTTCAAACTTTCAGACTAGGCTTTTTCAAGCCACCATAAAGTTTGTCTATGAACAGGCCCGGATTAATAATTCAAAGGCCCTTGGGCACATTGTCTTGTTGGGCCCCCTACCCGGCCGCACCCTTATAGTTGAATTAAAAAATAAGAATACTGTAACATTTTTTAATAAAATGAATCTATAATATTTTGCCCGCATTTTTTAAATAAATGATATACAGTACACATTTTTATAGTCTACAGAGATTTTACTTATTTTAAAAAGATATAAAGCACACTTTGATAAAAACAAATACTAATAAAATTTGTGAAAATTTATGGTTGTTAGTATACTTGTTCAAGTTTAGTACTAAAATATACTGTATATTTTAAAGGGTATTCGTTGTAAATACAAATAAGTTATATTAAGATGTCATTAACACTTAACACAAGGTGGAAAATAACTGTGTATAGAATATTTAAAATAACTATTTAGATGCTGTTTATACACATATGAAATAAGCTAAACTTTATTAAATACCCACAAGCCACTTGTGACTTTATGTCATATTTTCATTATCTTCATTTTTAAACAAAAATATTTCCTTTCTATTAAAAATAAATGTATTTCCAATCTGATATGTAATGGGTAGGCCCACACGGAATCTGCGCGCGCAGAATTCCGCAGATTTTTAGCCCATCATTAATTCTGTTTATTTACTTGAGTAAATGTGTGTAAATCTGAATTAATTCAGTTTTTAAATTACACATATTTCACATATTAAGGTTTTAGTTATGATACTCCCAAAATAATTCCGCAGAAATCCACAGATTTTTACCAAAATTCTCCACAGAAATTGCAAAAAACGTCCGCAGATTCATTCTGTACCTAGTAATGGGGAAAAAAGAAGAATGAGGTCATTCGATGCTGGATTCGAACCGATGATCGATCGCGTCAAAACATGTTGCCATGCGCTTTACTAGCTATGCCACGTCTCTGTCAATAAAATAGTGATGGGCGGAAATCCCTTAAATAACTTATTCCAACGAGGTGCGCTATTTGCACTAAGCCTAAATAGACACTCCAAAATTGGCATGTTTTTTCCCCCCTCGCAGGGGCCCCAAGTGCGCACGGGCCCCTGGGCCTGTGCCCATAATGCCCATTGGTTAATCCGGCCCTGTCTATGAACTTTACTTTTCTAGTTTTATTTTAGTGATGTATTAGCAACTGTTAAGTTTAACGTTATGCAAGATTAATTAATGTTTTATAGTTAATTATTATTAGTCTGTTATTAGTCCTTTTTAACCTTTAAGCATATCATTCATTACAACCCTTTTCTAATAAAGGCAGCTCGCACACAGAAAAGTAACTGGAAATAATTGGATTTAAACGCAAGTTTTGCAGGCTGGACCTTAATAAGATTATACATTTGAAGTGGGTTGCTTGGTAAGCTCCAGGGAGCACCTCCAGATGGAGAAAGATGGGCGGTAATGCAAAACCGGGCACTGTGGGCACAAACCTCCCACCGGTTTACGTACTTCTCGCAATCCCCGCTCTTTTTCTCTCTGTGTCTGTCATTCTAGCCCTGAGCCCACTCTCTACTCCCATGGAGGTGGAGGCAGCATCAGCAGTCGTGCCCCCCTCATAGCTGATTCTCACTTTGGGGGCGATGGTGCGCTGCCCTCCCATTATCCCGAGGTCTCCGGGTTGGAATAAAACCCTCAGGGCAAGCAGCTGTCAATTAGCGATAACTCTGCCCACCGATGGACTCCTTAATCAGGCCACCATCGCCTAGCAACCGGCCGCCTGAACACCTCTCAGTGGATCCCTGATGTAAAGGCACAAACCTGTGGACCCTAACGAGGGAAAATCGTCCCAACCCCCCAGCACTGTAACCCTGGATTTTGCAAATCAAAGGAAGTGTCATGAGAACACGCTGCATATGGTTAGCATTTTGCTTAACACCAGCCATTTCTAGGTTGGTTTGATTTCGCTCATGCTCATTTTTAATTAGTGAAGTCCTTAAACTACAAAAAGTCCTATTTTTTAAGTTAAAAATATATCTGTATTTACTTAAAGCTTTATGTATGCTAAGTAAAAGTGCATAAGTTATTAAATTAATGCTTAACAGTCATGCTCCATTAGTTAGCATTAGTTGACGCATCAACAACAAGCTATGCATTTGTTATATTTATAAAACATTTGTGCTATTATAACTACAACTGTTTATTGTTAGTACTAGCTCACTGTTTTTACTACAATGTAAAAAAAAACATGCTGGGTTTCCACAAAATACCTTAATGTCGTCTCAACTCAAATCAATGAAGTAATTTTAATGTTTTTTACAATTTTAAGTTATCCCTAAAAAAAAACCCTCAAAAACTGTGTTGTTTCAGGCCATTTTAAATAAGCAGTTTGTCTAGCGGCTGCAGATCGCTGGTAAACTCACAGAACACATAGAACTACAAATCTGCCGGTATATGGACTACAAGATCCAGTAATGCAACACACACACACACCTGCTCCAAGTCTCCATTGATTAGTCTCACACAGCTGATGCTGTTCATGGACTGATTACACCAGTGACATGAGGTGAGGTTTGTGGCTGGTGAGACACGACTCTTTAAGGGTCATATTTACAAATATATGCACCCAATATATTTGCCAACTATTGTGTTTCATATATTATATCAGCATTCTTTCTATACACATAAGGTACATATTGGGCCAGGGAAGAATGTAAAATGTATATAGCAATTCAGTATGCCTCCCAAAAAAACACCAAGGACGCTACAGACAGCCTATAGCAAGCGATACAGCATCATGGCGGATGCGCGCTCTCTCTCTCACTTACTCACAAATACACACACACACGCATGCACACAGGATTTGTACACTGGTCTTACCTTTACTTGTAAATGAAGTCTTGAAATGACTTGAATTACTTTGAAATGATCAAGTTATCTTCTGTCCCGTTCTTTAAAGAAAGACCTTTGATCGGGCATTGGTTGCCCAATATTTATTCCCGTTTTGATTGAATTTTTTTAAATTTTTGAGCTGAGATATTAACGTTACATCCATGATTTTTGCAGCCAGTCAGAGCAAACATAAAATAACGAACTCCTATTGAACTTTACTACGTAGAAGAAGAGTAATTACTGAATCACCGTAAGCTCACGTGCACCCTCTTCATTGCGGCAGAACTACTGCCTGCCTCACCTCATGTCTTTTCAGTGCGGCTTTATGTCAGATCGTAACACTAAATAAGTGATAGACATACGTGAAATACATTACCTATCATATGCAAAGCGAGGACATATAATAAAAATATGTCTACAATGTATAATAACCATAGACTGTAAAAAAAATGGAAGTAGTGTTCATGACGTCACCCATAGGTTTCTGAAGAACCCAAAGAAGCTACCAGTAGGCATGGCCAACCTTCGCCATTTTGTTCACACGTCATCGCACCAACAGGGGATACCAAATAAGGTCAAAGAGGCGGAGCGTGAGCGGAGCTACAGACACATGCTGGCATTTTGCTTAGATGGGTTTTCCTATGGGAGAAACGCATAATACTTCATTACCTGCGACTTGTTTGTGTTCTGACCACATGTGCTTGGTTGTGTACTATATCAATAAAGTGTTTAGACTTTTAAAAACACTGTTGTAATATATTGAGCCACTAAGCATTGGTCTTATGACGTTTTTCAACAGGAGGAAAGTGCGAATTACTTCCAAACACTTAAAATATAGTCTGTGTTAGTAAATGTAAGGCTATTTATGAAATTCAGGCATAACACCCTATGACAACATTTCAGATGACTGTTCTAGAGCCTACAGCTAATCAATCTGTCAGATTCTAGAGTGCATTACAAGTCTAAAGAAAAATATAAATGATAAAAGATCTTAAAAAAAAAAAAATACATTTATGGAGATGGTATAAGTACAGTTGAAGTCAGAATTATTAGCTGCTCTTTGAATTTTGTTTTTCTCTTTTAATCATTTCCCAAATGATGTTTAACAGAGAAAGGAAATTTTCACAGTATGTCTGATAATATTTTTTTCTTCTGCAGAAAGTTTGATTTGTTTTATTTCGGCTAGAATAAAAGCAGTTTTAATAATAATAATAAAAAAAAACATTTTAAGGACAAAATTATTAGCTCCTTTAAGCTAAATTTTGCTTTGATTGTCTACAGAACAAAACATCTATATAGAATAACTTGCCTAATTACCCTAACCTGCCTAGTTAACCTAATTAACCTAGTTAAGCCTTTAAATGTCACTTTAAGCTTTATTGAAGTGTCTTGAAAAATATCTAGTTAAAATATTATTTACTGTTCTCATGGCAAAGATAAAATAAATCAGCTATTAGAAATGAGTTATTAAAACTATTATGTTTAGAAATGTGTCAAAAAAATCTCTCCGTTTAACAGAAATTGGGGAAAAAAAATAAACGGGGATAATAATTCAGGAGGGCTAATAATTCTGACTTCAACTGTATATAATTTCACTCACCTGGGAAATGGAGGCCACGTGAATAGTTTGTGAGCACAATAAAGTGCACACAGCATGCAATATCATCTGATAATAGTAATAAATAATTCCAAAAGGCAACTGGCTGTGTAAAGCCACATAAAACAAAACAAAAATACGATGTATATGCTGAGCTCAGCAGCTAATCAGCCGGAATCAGCTGAGTTAAGGTGACGGCGACCAGCGAGACCTAGCTGTCACTCAAGTGGCCACGCCCTTCCTTAATTGTGCAGACTTAATATAACTTATTATAAAAGAAACCCCCTCACAGGGTAATACTAGCTATATCAACCAAAATCGTTCTTTGTACCACTGGTACTGACTCACCTGCCTCCCCTGACTGCACGTCCCTGGATTACACTACACATATACGGCTCACTTTGAGACTCTTATTGCTGAGTCTTGTTATACTGAAGTGTGAACATCACGACGAGGTTTCCTTGCCGTGTTTTTGACCCTCACCTTGTTTGTTTGTTTACGTTGCCTGCTGCCTGCCTGTACTGACCTGATATTTGACTACGACTCTGGATTTCTTGTGTACATCTGTTTGCCCCTGTATTGACTATTGCTTGCCTGATTATCCTGCTAATAAAACCTGCATTTTTATTAACAGGATGCATCACTTCACATTACAGTTTGAACAACAAGCAGTGTAGCTCATGTTAGCTAAATATTAAATTAATAAACTTATGACTTTAACAATGTATTCATAAAGGTTATACTTAGTTTGAAAGTCTTGTTTAAACAGTCTATGATAACACTTTATTATATGGTGTGATTGTTATGTACTTAATATACTAATAACAACAAATTGTGCAGAATTACATGTAACTAACATTCTAACCTTAACTATATATTAAGAAACAAGTAGTTAATATTATTCAGTGTAACTTTGTATACAATTTTGCATATGGCCTATAAATTATACACATTTATAATAAATATCACAATAAGTATTTTTTTATGCCATAAAAATAGAATGGCAGACATTAGCAGACAAGCTTAATTCTAAAATCTCAGGTGGAGCTTCAAATGTAAATATTCAATTCATTACAGTTCTTATATGATTGTCAGATGGACCCCTATGGCTATTCTAGTAGTTATAGAATTATGGTATTTCCAATTTTAAGGTTTTTGGTCCAGAATTAATAACAGTGAAGTGCTTCAACTAGAGTCAATACAAATAGGTCAAACGCTATATATGGAATATATCCAGGGTGCGATCAAAACAAGATGTTAGGGGTCATAGAATGTATTTCATAATTTAAAGCTTTACTTATATCTCCAAAAAAAAAAAAATGTCTCGCTCTGACTGGATTTGAATTGTAATTCTGAGCTTCCCTCACACCAGAATTCCCAACACAGGTCCTGGGATACCTCCAAATCAGGGGCGGATTTAGTGATTTGGGGGCTCTAAGCAGTTTCAGCCATGTGGCCCAACAGTACTAAAATTCACCTTTTGTAGTTTTATTAATTCTTTATTTATTTATTTTGCAGGTTTTTTTCTTATATCACTGAATCTTTTTTTCTCAGTTTTATCGTAATAAAATCTTTACATTTTAAATGATTTATTTTCTTAAAATGAAATAAATAAAAGAATAAATGAATTAATCGAATATAATAAATTGTTTTTAAAACTGAATCTTTACCTGACGTGGCTGCTCCATGATTAGGGGTGTATAAGCAAATTTGTGTAGATGTTATAGTTACATTAAAATTTTATTTGTTAGACTCTCACCATACAAAATATGATAGAAAACAATGTTATATGCATGATTTATAATTCTTAGTATGTATTGGGGGCCCCCAAATTTCCTTGGGCCCTAAGCAGCTGCTTACTTTGCTTATTGATTAAATCCGCCCCTGATCAAAATGTTATTTCATATAAACATCAGCATGTAAAAAAAAAAAAAAACCTCTATAATATATTAAAGACACATTATCAGTAGTTTGTAAAATAAAACACAAATTAACAACACTTTACTCAAAACACACCTATTAATTACAAATTCAGAAAACTGATGATAACTTTGAGGTGCCTGCTTAATTTCTTGCCAGAGCTGTCTATTCAGGCAGTAATTTGAAGGAGATCACTGACGTTTTGAAAAAGCAAACAACTAATTTAATTAATATATATACAGTACAGTTGAAGTCAGAATTATTAGCCCCCCTTTGATTTATTTTTTTTCTTTTAAATGTTTCCCAAATGGTGTTTAACAGAGCAGGGAAATGTTCACAGTATGTCTGATAATATTTTTTCTTCTGGAGAAAGCCTTATTTGTTTTATTTTGGCTAGAATAAAAGCAGTTTAAAATTGTTTAAAAACCATTTGAAGGCCAAATTTATTAGCTCCTTTAAGCTATATTTTTTTTGATAGTCTACAGAACAAACCATTGTTATACAATAACTTGCCTAATTACCCTAACCTGCCTAGTTAACCTAATTAACCTAGTTACGCCTTTAAATGCCACTTTAAGCTGTATAGAAGTGTCTTGAAAAATATCTAGTCAAACATTATTTACTGTCATCATGGCAAAGATAAAATAAATCAGTTATTATAAATGAATTATTAAAACTGTTATGAGCAGAAATATGTTGAAAAATGTTAAACAGTTAAACGTCTCACCGTTAAACAGAAATTGATAATTCAGGGGGTTTTAATAATTCTGACTTCAACTGTATATACAATTTTATTTAGTGTCTGACACATTAAGTATTGCATTTTAAAATACTGATTTATTTTAACATACGAATAACAGCATACAGAACACATTAACAGAACATCTCCACTCACCTGCGTTTCCAACAGCAATAAATAAATAAAAACATAAATAGGCCTGTCCTAGATATTTTTCACTTAAATTAGAAATTTAGATTAAAACAAAAACACTGACTGAATCCTTTTAAAGAACCAGCATTGGCTATTTTTTTCCAATCATGTTTTTTTTTTCTTCTGTCAAATAAAAACAGCAAGCGGATCACTCCACAGAAAATATGCATTTAATTGCCCTGCTGTAATAATCACAAATCTACGTTAACATTTTAACAGAAGTCATTATTTAAAGATTATGACTTAAGCATTTTATTTTAACTTAAGCACTTTCTGTGCTTTCCTTTTCTCTGTCTCGGTCACTTGGGGTCCAATGCGCGCGCTGCACGTGAAGAAACAACAAGGCAATATATTGCCTTATAGCCTATATAGGCTACTATACTATAATAATTTCATTTTTTTACATATAGTATTGCATTATCTGTATATACATATTCATAAAATTTGCAATTTCTAGTCATACAATTTGTCTTTTCATTCCAATTTATCCTCCTTTTGGCCCAATCCCAATTCTATTTTGTACCCCTACCCCTTTCCCAGAGTGTGAATGAAAAGGGCTTCAAAATTGACCCCTAAGAAATGGGACAGCACTACAACACCTGCACACATCATCATGTGTCATCGCGATCTCTTGCTTCATATGAGATCAGATGATCGCAACTGCTGGTTATTCCAGTTGCATTATTTTTTTGGTATTTATCTTCGGGGAATCACTGAAGGCATATATTATACTATCATAACAATCTAATGTGGCAATAAGATCATAACTGTGCCGTGCATTTACACAGTAGCCATATTCATCTATGTAAACACACCAAAAACAACATTAACATTATACCAGACACTGTAAAAAGCTCATTCCCAGCCACTAGACGTTTCTGACAGGGTATTCAAGTGTCAGAATGTTGTGGGACTGCTTTACAGGAGTTATTATTATGGATTATAGAAAGCGAAATTTTTATTTTTGCGGGTTTTTTTTTTTTAAAGCATGACGGTAAAACACGACCGCGGTTATGAATGTATTAAAACATGTGCTTGTTTATTGTGAAAATTCGTAATAATGACAAAAAAAAAATACTAATTTGTGGATCTCCTTACTTTCGGGTGCTGGCGTTGTGGCTGGTGTACTCTGGAAAATTGTCTTACCTCTTAATTTCGAGTGTGGTCCTGAAAAATCTCTGTTTAAAGGGGGATCTAGCCCTTCCCCTAGCCCTATGCCTTCAAGATATTGGGACACCCCTACCCCTTCACGTGAACGTGCAAAACTCGTAAGAGGAAGGGCTAAGGGGTAGAATTGGCATTGGGCCTTATTTTCAACCTTTAACTTTAAAAATGTATTAAAAATTTCAGGTTTTCTCAAGTCACTTAAGTGTTGATTGAACTTAAATGAATCAACATTGCTAAATTGAATTCATTGAATAAACTGAACTTGTTGACACTTGATTGACACCATCATTGATCATTGAAATTATTATTTTTGAATTGATCTGTGAAGCGACCTAATCTGTTTTGAATAATCTGCAGCAGTTTTTGAACAACATAGTGCCTGAAAAAAAACACCAGCTAAAACGTTTCCTACATTTCTAAAGTCCAGTAAAGTGCATTTTGACAGAGACTCCATCCCTAACGATTTCCCGTTGATCTCAAAAATATCCAGTTATTCCTGGAGGCCCCCTGCATCCCCGCTGCATTAATAAGCTGCGAGTTTGACTGTGTATGAGAGATATCACGGCCTGATGGAGTGGCCTCATGTGATGCTGTGAAGGGGTGATAAATCCTTGTCGCTTTTTATTAAAGATGGCCTCTGCAAACAGTTAGCTCATATACAGCTCATGAAGACAGCGAACGGAGGGCAAAAGGAGAGGAACAGTGTGTGTGCAATTCGCCAGACGCTCCTCTGTGATGTCATTAGGCAGTTGGTAGCATGTGTTTGTGTGGGTGTGTGCGCGTTTGAAAGTGGGGGTTTGGCGTCTGCTGGGTTGAGATCCAAGGAGAGAATCTTGTTAGCCTCCATGAAATCCTCATGCTTGCGATTAATATGAGTCTGGATTTTAAGCAGCAGTCTAGCAAACATATTGCACCCACAGGGCTCTCTGACAGATTCAGAATTTTTCAGTCATGTTAAGTACGAGCGCTGAACTTTTGACTGAATATAAAAAAAAAAATACGTCAGGCAAAGTAAAGCTTAATTCCAACATGAAATCCAAATGGGCCCCATTTAGTTTTTTTTTAACTCACGTTTCTGGTCTAATTCCGCACGTTTCATTGACAAGTGTGACAGCCAAATGCATAGTTTCAGGCTGCTGTTGAGATGTGCAGCTGGTCTGAAATATTGACAGTAGTTAACATGCTCTTTTTAGTGCCGGTCAAAATTAATAATAACAAATAATTATTCTGAAAGAAAAAGAGAAAGTTGGATATGCTTTAAAGTGTGAAGTTAACGTACAGCCTCCACATTTTTGGTCTAAATGGCTCACGTTTATGCTCACAATTATCTCACATTTATTATTCTTACTTCTGCCCCACAATTCTGATCCAAATGGAAGTAGAGTTGTGTTAGCAGGGAATTAGCCCTTTAAAATCCAATGTAACCTTACATTTATTCCAGTATGCAAGCCCTCTTTGTATGATCCACCTTTTCCAATGAACATCACTTCACTGAATCACTTCATTTTGGTATAAAAAGAGCATGTTTTGAATGATTTTACTTCTGTAATTACTTGACTAATTATTAACATGGTGTATGAATTAAGACAATGTACAAATCAGTCATGACACACTTTAATTTCATAACATGACATATTTACTGTACACCTGAAACAATATTTTCTTAACAAGTATGCATGGGAGTAAACAATTTAACTCATTTTATCTATTAGAATTTAGTATATATGCACTACCTGACAAAAGTCTTGTCGCCTATCCAAGTTTCAGGAACAACAAACAATAACTTAACTTCTAGTTGATCATTTGGTATCAGAAGTGACTTACATGAAAGCTAAAGGCCTCTAGATTATGCTTATTTTACTAAAATAAAACATGATTATGTCTTGATTTTTAATAATTTAATTAGGACAGTAAGGTCTGACTTTGCTTAGACAAAAGTCTTTTCACTTAACAGAAATAATGTACAGTATAGAATATAAAGTCATAGTGGAGTGGAAAAATAATGATTATTGTGTATGACTCCCATGAGCTTGGAGAACTGCATCCATACATGTCTGCAATGACTCAAATAACTTATTAATAAAGTCATCTGGAATGGCAAACAAAGCGTTCTTGCAGAACTCCCAGAGTTCATAAAGATTCTTTGGGTTCATCTTCGATGCCTCCTCCATCTTACTCCAGACATGCTCAATAATGTTCATATCTGGTGACTGAGCTGGCCAATCCTGGATCATCTTCACCTTCTTTCCTTTCAGAAACGTTGATGTGGAGGCTGAAGTAAAAGAAGGTGCGCTATCCAGCTGAAGAATTTGCCCTATATGGTTTGTAATGTAATCGGCAACACAAATGTTTTGATACCTCAGGCTGTTGATGTTGCCATTCCCTCTGCAGATCCCTTGCCCGCCCCATACTGAATGTAACACCAAACCATGATTTTTCCTTTACCAAACTTGACTTATTTCTGTGAGAATCTTAGGTCCATGTGGGTTCCAATAGGTCTTCTGTAGTATTTGTGATGATTGGGATGCAGTTCAACAGATGATTCATGGGAGAATCTACCTTCTGCCACTTTTCCAAATGATCAACTAGAAGTCAAGTTATTATTTGTTGCTCTTACAACTGGGATCTACAACAATACTTTTGTCAGGTGTAGACTTCACATTGCTATTCCAAACAAGAATGGATTCAGTTTTGTTGAAATAATGCTAAATCACTATTTGGAACTGACTATTAGTTCACTATTAGTGAAGGCTATGCAAAATGTGTGTGTATATATACAGTTGAAGTCAGAATTATTAGCCCCCTTTAATGTTTTTTTCTCTTTTTTTAAATATTTCCCAAATTATGTTTAACAGAGCAAGAAAATTTTCACAGTATGTCTGATAATATTTTTTTCTTCTGGAGAAAGTCTTATTTGTTTTATTTGGGCTAGAATAAAAGCAGTTTTTAAATTTTTAAAGGCCATTTTAAGGTCAAAATTATTAGCCCCTTTAAGCAATTTTTTTTTTTCAATAGTCTACAGAACAAACCATCATTATACAATAACTTGCCTAATTACCCTAACCTGCCTAGTTAACCTAATTAACCTAGTTAATATCTAGTAAAATATTATTTACTGTCATCATGGCGAAGATAAAATAAATCAGTTATTAGAAATGAGTTATTATTATATTATGTTCAGAAATGTGTTAAAAAAAATCTTCTCTCCATTAAACAAAAATTGGGGAAAAAATAAACGGGGGCTAATAATTCTGACTTCAACTGTATGTGTATATATATATATATAAATATATTACATTATATTAATAATTCAAGATGCAAAATAGCAAATACACACAATGGCTAATCTCTAAAACTGTAAACATGGCACACATCTGTGAAAAACACATATCTGTGAAAAACACCATTACAAAAAGCTTTTTATTTGTGACATTTTTTTTTGTAGAGCAGAGCAATGCAGTGAATCACAGAATAAAGCAGTTAATCTCATAAATGATCAGGTCGTATTAAAGTTAATCAAAATCCACTAATCAGTGAAATCAAAACATTTTGTTCAGTGCTGTTCTAGACTACTTATAACAACATAAACGTGTTGACAACATAAATAAGAGATTTGTCATACAATGTAGAGCTCCACTGATTATAAGGAAGTTTTGTGAGGTCGTGATGAACTGAAACAAATGACTAACATTTCCTTGTGCACTTTCTAGGCTGTATAAAATGCATTGCAATTGTTTTGGACCAACAACCACTTATATGTATGCTATGCAAAGATTTGAAAACTACATAAATGAGGCTTTCTCTTATGAAATTGCAATGACTGATATATAATGGTAAACAGACGAAAATGATGTAGCCATTTAAATTAAATAATTACATTATTTGTCTATGTAAACAGATTATACTGTTTAGTAGAGTAGTATACTCTTTAGACTATACTCTATAGATACTTTTTAGAACGTCCACAATAATATAAAAGTATAACAATTATAAAAGTCACTTTGAATAAACCCTACTCATGTCTTTCTGGGGTATACGTCTAACATTTATCATTCTATTTTTACATCTAGCATTCTATTTTTTTAACAGAACATAGTCAGCTTAAAAGTAAAACAAGATGAAAAAGACATTTAAATTGAGTACTGTGAGGGAACTATTGGGAGGGGAGTATTGTTATGTCCTGCCTCATTCCTGTCAGAAACTGAGAAACAGAAGCATCAAATGTATTATCAAGATGACACATTGCATAATTTAAAGGGGTGGTCCACAGTGTATTTTTAAGGCTTGGTTGTGTTCATAAGATGCAAAGCAATGTGTGCTCATGCTTCATTTGTAAAATCCGAAAGGCCTACCCTCAAGAGACTCTGATTGGTCAGCTAACATAATGTGCTGTAATTCGAAGATCGGCTCCACATCACCAGGAAGCGCCACACGCCTTCAAGCACACACTTTCGTGCTGTGTAAACAGAGAAGCTGTTAGCCACAGCAGTTTGTGCTTAAATCTGACAGAAAATGAAGAGCACACAGTTGAACCTCACGCCTGCTCTCTACAATAAAATCTGACAAGTGTCTTTCACATATATTTGGAATAAGCACGTGTAAGTAATATGAAACGTTCACATATGTTTTGCGAGTTGGTTATTTGAGATGTAGAACAAAGCCGCCACATAGAGAGACCCTGAAAGCGGCTGCCGCGCTGCTGAAGATTGTGTGTGTTTACAGCGGTTTGACTGATAAATATGAATTTTTACGTCTTTTTACGTCCTCGCAACAGTGTACTGCTTAACGCTAGACACTGTGCATGTCATAGATCAATTTTAACAAATAAAAGTACTTGCAGGTTGTGGCTCACAATCCACAGCTTCGTCGGTTGGAGGAGTTTTTAGCCAAATCCAGCACAGAACTGGGAGAGATTCTGGAAGCTGTCCTTTGTCAAATGCTAGCTATATATATATTTTTTAAATACTCTGGAACATAGTTAAAACTGAATTGTAAGCACTTCTCTCTTTATGTCGTGTCCTTTGGAAGCACAAATACAGAAACAGAAGAAGCTCTGTGGAAAAAGCAGAGTTTGGATGGGATTTTAGTTTTCTCTGCTATAACATTACAGTGCCTCTGGCTAAGCCCCTTCGCTGCGCAGGGTACATGCACGTGGTGAATGCGATAAACCGGAAGCCCCTGTGATCTCACTAGCCCGGATGTATTTTTCAAAACTTCGTTCGCTATAGGCTTTGCAAAGCTAACTCTTTAAAAGCCAATGTCTCTCTTTGCATTGAACTTTGAGCATCTTACATTCAGAGACGTTGTTTATGTCCACACATCTACATTACACATCAACTAAAGTTTAAAATATGATATTGTAGTGGACCACCACTTTATGTTTGGCCGAAATATATGTTGATACAGTATAAATAATTCTAATGTGAGATGTCTACATTTAATGCTGCAAACATTATATTTTATTTGCCAAAGTTGCATTACCAATGTTATCATCATTTGTGAAGCAAATGTACCAACAGTTCATACGTTATGACAGTTGCTCATCATCAACTGTTTCTGGTACACTTGAATTACTCTCTGTACTGTGAAAAGCAAAGCATCAGTGTGTCACTGCCTGCATCAACATCAGGATTCACAATGTTTGTTTTTACACTAGCAGAATTACATCACTGTTTATTTCTCAAGAGAAAACACGCAGCTGACTTGCAACATGCTCTGGCTTTCCTGTTCATTACCAGCCAAAAAAAAAAAAAAAAAAAAAAAAAAACAGGCACTGGCTGGAGATTATGAACTATTTTAGTGGCAAAGTTATTAATTTCTTAAGTTATTAAAAGCAGAAACATTTTGATTGGCATTCACCCTTTGTATATATAATTTTAGAGGAAAATTCCCACCCATTAATCATACCTGTCAACCTTTCTGTTTTTCCCAGGATTCTCCCATAATTTACAGTTCAATCCCGCTATCATCCCGTAAAGGTGTTTTCCTGTATTTCTCCCGTATTTTAAATATTTCTATGAAGGGTGACAATAATATACACAACTGTTATGTGCCAGCACGTATTGGTTATTTATGTTTGTGTAATGCGTCTCATTGTGTTTTTTATTCTTTCTATCACCCCAGTTCACTTCCTTGTTTTGGCTACTGCTGTTCCTGATTGGCTGGTTCACCTCCACTTGATGCAACCAATCCTGACACTGCCTTATGCTGATTGGTTTCTCAGTGACAACTTGGTCCCGGTCTCAGCCAATCAGATCTCTCCAGCTCACTATATATTTTTTTGTCTGCCAGCAGTTTGGCAGTCTTTGTTGGCTCGATTTGTTGTTGGTTTCTTTGCTTGGTTGCTTGCTTGATTGAATCTGTGTTTATATCCCCCTTTTGTTCAGTTTTGTTGTGATATATTGTCTATCTTCGCCTTTATTTACACTGTGTTGTCATTTTGGTTTAGTCACTGTCTGTTCTTACCTGTGTAATCAACCATTCCCTTTCCTCATGTTTCCCTACAGAGGTTTGGTAGAAAGACTGGTAGGTAAGTAGGTCACGTGACATACATTTCAACACATAGGAGTTCAACTGTCTAGAGATACACTAGGGAAGAGGGTGAGCGCCAACCCGTGTATTTTTGATTAAGTGGATAGTTAGTGTAGTTTAGGTAAGACGTCTTGGATGTTGAAGATTTATTTTTCACATTATTGTTTATTAGACTAGATTAGAGGGGATTTGAAATTAGTAAGACTGTTTGGTTTTGATTGTTTCTTTGCTTTAGCGCCACCCATAGCCAGTCTTTCTGATTTATGTTTTGTTTTGGTTGTGATTTGTAAATATTGTAAATAGTTCACTCACTGCTTCACTTATCATCATGTGCAATAAATCACTTTATTTGCACAGCAAATCCTTGTTTTGGTCATTACTTTGAGTATAATTTTAATTGAGAGTTTGTTTGAACCAGTTCCTTGGTCAAGTGTGCAACCCCACCCCCCCTAGACTGCCCAGGGGTTGTAACAACAACCCATACCGCCGAACCACCAGGGGACACCCTTTGCTCTTGAATGTGAATCTGTTCGGTTCTTTCGTTTTATTTAGGCGTGAAAACACTTTGAAATAAATATAAAAACGGCACGATTCCCTTCCTTTTCATTACAAGTGCCATCGCCCCTGCTGTGCAATCCTCAAAACAGTCATATAGCAGTGCGTGACTGTCAGACGTGCTCCATAGTGATAAATAGACACTGTTTCCCAAACAGATTCTGTACACTCTATTTGAAGCAGAGTGAAAGTCTGGGTTTTGGGTGTGTGTTTGAACAGACAAAATTAATAATAATAACATCTAAAGAAGTCAATCTTGATGTTTTTTTTTTTTTTCAAACACAACTAATGTTGTCCGAAATGAGCATAGAAAGTTAGGAAAGCAATCGAATGCTTTCATTCTAATGTTAGATGTGTGCATTTTTAAACTGACACCTCTGTTATTTAATGTAATCAAACGAAAAATCTAAATAAATGAGAGATTGTGGTGGGCATATCTCTTATTTTCACATCCCAATGTTGACAGGTATGCCATTAATGGAGACATTTCCCTCATTAGCATAAAATAAGGGTGGGAGCACAATCTCATTTGAATTTAAAGCGACAGTCACCAAAACAGCACAATTTGGTTCAAAGCCTAAAAGTGGCAGTTTTAAAGAGTTAAACATATGTATTTCTGGGGAATTTTAGCTGAAACTTCACATACACACTCTAAGGACATCATAGACATATTTGACATTTTGTAAAAAGGTGCAGAATAGGTCCCCCTTAATAATTCACGATTTTCCATGCAGGGGGCAGATTTAGTTGTGCAAAGGATTTTATCAGGCATTCTGACCATTATTTACTCTGTAAATTCCAGCTGACTGAGATTGAGCTATGCAAATCTGATGTGTCATCATCTTGTTCTGTGAGACCAGACAGATGCAGGACAGTTTCACAGACTGACCTCACCGTCCTTTGTGGTTGACCAGTCTCTCAAAATGTGCAATTATAAATGACCAGCATCTTTTTTGATTCAATCTGTCTCCCTCTCTCTGTCCTTCAAGCTCTCCCTCCCCTCCCGAAGTGAAATGTGGGTTCGTGTCCTTATGCGGCGGGACGCTTGGCTGACCACAGCTGTGTGTCTGAGCCGTCCAGACGAGACGGCCTCATCTCTCGCTCTGCATGCATGGTGCACATCCATACCTCAGAAACAACAGTCAGAGCTTAACTTGGCCACTCGCTCCCCTCAGCCGACATTAAGCTAAATGAGAGCGCTAACGATAGTGTAACACTATATGGAAATATAAAAAGTCTGAGGAATTGTAATAGCCCTTTCCACCAAATGTATTCATTCATTATTTGAGCAGACAGCACGCTTGTCTGCTTGTCGGTTGACATAAGCCTTCTATGGTTACAAATGAAAGCCCATCATGAGCGTAATATCCTAGAATAGCGATTTGAAGGGCAGATTTTAATATAAATGAGAGGTGGGAGAAAGCAAATGGCAAAATCAGCGGATAAGGAAATGAAATTATAATGCCAGACTTTGCTATCTACTGTCTAATAAATATTGTAAGCACCAATGTAAGTACCTTTCTGCTATATTTTTGGCAATTTCAGTATGAATACATGTCACTTTGGTCGTGAGTACATCTTTCTTTGGTAGGGTTCCAGATAAATAAATTTCATGGAATAAAATAAAATAAATATACAAAATAACCAACTAACTAATCCATCCTAACCATCCATCCATCCATCCATCCATCCATCCATCCATCCATCCATCCATCCATCCATCCATCCATCCATCCATCCATTCATCCATCCATCCATAGTTGAAGTCATGTATCTAAATAATTTTATGTACAATAATACAACTTTTAAACTAACAAATAAATAAAAAAATAAGTATTTTTTAGAAATACAATTATACAAATGTTTATTATATATTTTATCTTATTTTATTTTATTCATTTTAATTTCAATGAATTTTATTTAAATTTATTTTATTCTACTTTATTTTATTTTATTTTATTTTATTTTAATTTCAATTAATTTAATTTTATTTTATTTCATTTCATTTCATTTTTTATTTAATTTAATTTTAATATTTTATTTTATTTTATTTCAATTTATTTTATTTTATTATGTTATGTTATTTTTTTGTTTCATTATTTCATTTTATTTCATTTTATTTATTTCAATTTATTTTGTTTTGTTTTATTTTTTATTTTGTTTTATTTTATTTGTTTTGTTTTGTTTTATTTTACTATTTAATTTAATTTAATTTAATTTAATTTCCTTCATTCATTTTCTTTTCAGTTAAGTCCCTTTATTAATCCGGGGTTGACACAGCGGAATTAACCGCCAACTTATCCAGCACATGTTTTGCGCAGCGGATGCCCTTCCAGCTGCAACCCATATCTGGGAAACATCCATACACACTCATACACTACGGACAATTTAGCCTATCCAATTCACCTGTACCGCATGTCTTTGGACTGTGGGGGAAACCGGAGCACCCGGAGGAAACCCACGCAAACACAGGGAGAACATGCAAACTCCACACACATGCAAACTCCCAATTGACCCAGCCGAGGCTCAAACCAGCGACCTTCTTGCTGTGAGGCGACAGCACTACCTACTGCGCCACTGCGATTTCATTTTATTTTATTTTTTATTTTATTTTATTTTATTTTATTTTGTTTTGTTTTATTTTAATATTTAATTTTATTTAATTTAATTTTAATAATTTTTTTATAATTTGATTTAATTTAATTTAATTTTGTTTTATTTTATTATTTCCTTTTATTTGAATTTATTTTATTTTATGTGTACTTGCTAAAAAAAGTATTACAAATCTCAACGAAACGTGTGCTTTCTAAAAAAGGTATTACAAATCTCAATGACTGATTTCTAATGCAACAAATATCTCTGGCATGGATCCATGTGTTCATACACACTGAAACCAGTCACCAAATTATATTTTACGAATTACCCCAATGTAGCTCTCTATTACCACCATATACATAAAGTATACCTCTGTCTCTCATCACATCAGAGTCTCACCCCATTCTTCCTATCCAAATAAATAAACCCAAAAAAGACCACACGAAACTTTAAAAAAAGAACCTCAGGCCTTTTCTTTAAACAGAATAAAAGCAACACACTGTATATTCCATCAGAGAACTGAAAAGCAAACAGTAGGAGTGAATGAAGTGCGGGTGAATGACAGGCTCAGGCCACAGAGGAGTCGAAGCGGACCACTTTCTGTGCCCCCCCCACACACACACCACCTAAACTGATACACATGTAGCATCTTCAAAGAGCTCCGGCTCGCTGTAATCACACACGTTTGCTTTGATCTTGGGGAGGGCGAAAGAAAATAATTACATGTTTCTCTGAAGCGTCTCGCGATGAATCAGAGGTGAAATTCTGTTGGGGCAGTGAAGGAACAGGACGGTAATAAGAGGTGGTCTTTAACATTAGATGGGGACGTGATGATTTGTATGTGGAGAAAGTGAGATAAAGCATGGAGAAGCAAAAATTGAAGGCTGCCTTTGAAGACTGCATATCTAGTGGCCTACATTAGAGTGGAGCAGGAGACAGGCCCCACCCACAAGGAGTGATGTAACGCATTATGTTATAAGTGAAATAATGTACTAATTCTATTTAATGACCTTTTAATTATTATTATTTTATTTTTAAAAAATTGGCTACAGAACACACTTGTCACAATCTCCAGTGATCTAATCCTTGCGGATCACTGGAGAACTACACTGACACCACATTAAAAAAACGCAACTCTCGGCATGCACCTTGCACACACCGGTTCCTGTTTTCCACTGATTGCAAACACACACAGCTGAAGCTAGTCATGGACTGATTCAAGGACTATACAGTATAAACAGCGCACACACGCACGCACGCACGCACGCACGCAAGCACACACACACACGCAAGCATGCACGCACGCACGCACATACACACACACACACACACACACACATCTGTGCTGAGTCTTGCAAACTGTTTGATGAACTTTACGACATGTTTTCCTTGTCTTGCCTTGTTTAACCTTGCTTGTCTGTTTGTTTACGTTGCTTGCCGCCGGAATTGACCATTCGCCTGTTAATGACTAGGCTATGGATTTCACTGCATGTGCCCATTTGGTCCTGTTCTGACCATTGTTTGCATGACAACTCTCTTGAATAAACCTGCAATTGGATCTACAACTCCGTTGTCCAGCATCCCCATCAGTAACAAAACTATTACTAGTTATCCTAATTAACTTATTTAAACTGACTTAAAATTTTCATTTTACTTTTAAATGTAAACACTTTAAAATAATAGTTCACCCAAAACTGGAAGTATGTCATTATTTACTCACAATTCGCTTGTCACAAAGCTGTTTGATATATATATATATATTTTTTTTTTTTTGTTGAACACAAAAGATGATATTTCAAAAAATGTTGGAGACCTGTAACGATTGACTTCCATAGTATTTGTTTTCCCTACTATGGAAGTTAATGGTTACAGGTTTGTAACGTTTTTCAAAATAACACATTTTTTGTGTTCAACAGAAAAAAGAAAACTCATAAAAATATGGAACCACTTGAGGGTGAGTAAATATTGAGCAAAGTTTTATTTTTGCATCAACTATCCCTTTAAGATAAATACAAGACTCTAGCAAAATAACTAGTAAAATATTACGTACCATGGCAAAGACAATTTTGTTTGATTTTTTTATTAGAAATTAGTTATAAAAACCATTATGTTTAAAAAATGTGTGGAAAAAAATGCTCATTAAACATAATTTGGAAAATATTTGAATTCAAATTTCACATCAGTAATATTTATTTTTTTATCCTGTTTGTATTGCATAATATGAATTTGTTTTTCAGGTTTCATTTGCAGTTTTTCCTTTCATCAATTTGGTCAAGTTTTAATATAAACGTAATTTATATTACATCTGTATTTTTTCTTCTGGAGAAAGTCTTTTTTTTTTTTTTAGCTAGAATAAAAGCAGTTTTTAATTTTTTAAACACCATTTTAAGTACAAAATTATTAGCCCCTTTAAGCTAAAATAGATAGTCTACAGAAGATCTACTAAAAAGTAGATTTTAAATAGTCTACAGAACAAACCATTGTTATACAATAACTTGCCTTATTGCCCTAACCTGCCTAGTTAACCTAATTAACCTAGTTAAGCCTTTAAACGTCACTTTAAGCTTTATAGAAGTGTCTTGAAAAATATCTAGTCAAATATTATTTACTGTCATCATGGCAAAGATAAAATAAATCAGTTATTAGAAATGAGTTATTAAAACTATTATGTGCAGAAATGTGTTGAAAAAAATCTTCTCTCCGTTAAACAGAAATTGGGGAAAAAAATAAACAGGGGGTCTAACAATTCAGGGGGGCTAATAATTCTGACTTCAACTGTATATATATATATATATATATATATATATATATATATATATATATATATATATATATATATATATATATATATATATACATACATTTAATTAGAAGCAATTATAAAAAATAGCTAAATGAGTAAATAAGTAAATAAATAAATAAATAAATACATACATAAACAATCTCTGTATGCAGGTGCAGTAGTTGTCATGTTATGTTTCTTTTTTATAATTATTATTACGTTCTGAAACCTTTTCATTGCTTCATCAAAATAAAAAATTTTAAAACTGTCATTGCTACTCATTTCACAGAAATGCAAAGTGCAAAGTGACCTTCTACATAACGACTTAAACCTATTTGATTTGGTCAGTTGGTGAGTAACCTATACTTCTCCACATTTCTATGAGTTTAAAAATGCTGTGATGAAAGCGACTCCAGAGTGCGTTCAAACTTTGCATGACTGCTCTGGGTTTGCTGTGGTCTGGAACATCGAATAATACCATAAATATCCAATTAGAGATGTCCAGCTGTTCAGCCACTAAACGCCAAAATAACCACCCTGTCCAATCAATCACTGGAAAAGCGAGCGTAGTATTACAGTGGGACACATCCGAATGTGAACGCTGGCCCGTTTTCAGACAGAGCGTGTGTTTGTTGAGCTAGCGTGACCTCTCCACAGGCTACCGTTAGGAGGAAGAGGGAAAAATACAAAAGAGATGAGCCTTTAGTTGAGCCCCGCCGGCAAAATCTAATGAAAATAACCCCAGCCCTTCCACACTACCAGTTTGATTGGAAAGAGAAGGTTTCTGTTTACAGCCAAAGCTAAACTAGATTCAGGCGGATGTAAAGAACTGTGATTTTGAAAATAATATAAAATTCCATTATACAACACACACTTGCACTTAAAATGTTATGCATACTGTGACAATTTACTTATTTATTTATTTATTTATTTATTTATTTATTTATTTATTTATTTATTTATTTATTTATTTATTTGTTTGTTTGTTTGTTTGTTTGTTTGTTTGCTTGTTTGTTTGTCTTTGTTTGTTTTTGTTGACAATTTATTTATTTATTTATTTATTTTTAGAGGGATGTTTAATTCTGAAATGAATTTTACTACTTTTGAATTTATTTAATTATTTATTTATTTACAATTTATTTATTAATTAATTAATATTAGGTAATGACTTTATAAAACACGGTGGCTTAATTCTAAAATCTCAAAAGAATCTCTGAATGTAAATATGATTGCAACAATTCAATTCTATACATATTTATATGAATGGCCAGAAAGACTGCTATGGCCATTCTAGTATAGTAGAAGTTATAGAGTGCTAAAGACCACAATTTAAGCAATAAAAAAATAAATAATTAAATAAATAAATAAATGCATTAATTAATAAATAAATCTTTAAACAAATACAATAAATACATAAATTAATTAAACAAATAGAACAAACAAAAAAAATAAATGAATAAATAAATGAATGAATGAATGAATGAATGAATGAATGAATGAATGAATGAATGAATGAATAAATAAATAAATAAATAATATAACCAAATGCAAAAGCATAAGTACCTTCTGGATTTTTTTCTATAATGATAATTTATTTATTTATTTATTTATTTATTTTCTGTGCGTAGATTCAGTAAATAAAACTTTTAGGGTGATGAATAAGTTATTTTCACAATTATTACACAATTATACGCACAATTACACGTATACAATTATTGGCTATATTGCAAAAAATATATAATATTCTGAGAGTAATGACATCATAAAACATATTGGCTTAATTCTAAAATTTCAATAGAAGCTCTAATTGTAAATATGATCGCAAAAATTCAATTCGATACATATTTATATGAAGGGCCAGAAAGACTGCTATGGCCATTCTAGTAAAGTAGAAGTTAGAGTGCTAAAGGCCACAGTTTCAGCAAAAAACTAAAAACTAAAAATAATTAATAAATAAATAAATAAATAAAACAATATTTACTTAAATAAAATAAATACATATATTAAATAAATCAAACAAACACAAATAAATAAATAAATAAATAAATACATAAATAAATAAATAAATAAATAAATAAATAAATAAATAAATAAATAAATAAATAAATAAAATGCAAAAGCATAAGTGCCTTTTTTTCTATAATGAGCATTTTATTTATTTCTTCTGTGTGTAGATTCAGTAAATTAAATTTTTATGGTGATGAATAAGTTGTTTTCATTGCATTTAATGTAAAATAACTGAATATAAACAGGAGGCTGAGATAAATGCTTATTTTAGAAGATAATTTCTGTTTACACTTTTTGCATTCGAACTCTTGTAGTCCTCAAATATTATTGCATCTTTATTCATTAAGACAAAAAAGCACAAAACACATTAATATAAACATAAAGTCTTTATTTGCCCTTCTGTGCAAGCTAGTCTAATTTGGAAATCGAAGGTTTCTATTTGCAAGCAAAGCTAAAGTAGATGCAGGTGGCTGTGAAGGTCAATCTCAAGCTGAATTACTTTTGGAAAATACAGCGTAAACGCACTTAAATTAATTAGTCAAAGCTCTTGACGCAATGCCAGCTTGTCAAAATGGAATCCAACCAGCATCTGTAATGTAACATAATGAATATGTAGAAACAGAAAATAATGAATATATAATAGCAGATGTATAAATAATGAATGGCTTTCTGACATATATTCTGTGCATTCTGGGTAAGCATTAAAATCACAGTCGCCCAATGAATCGTCACAAGCAGGTTTGTTTTACGTCGAAGTGACTCTTCTGAGCTAAAGCTTTGTCAGCTGGAAATGTACAATATAGGCTTTGGATGCAAAGCAATGGATTATTTATGCATGCATCTGAGATTTCCATACTAGCCAGAGGACATATTCCATTTACAGAAATAAAATATAAAAAATTATGTTGATCAAGCTTCACTGAATCTGGGTTGATTTAGCTAAAACTGAAAACTGAAACCAAAAGCATCAAATCATTTTTGAATCGTCTAACTTTAAGATGGGTAAACAATAACTTTTATATTAACAGGCCAGAGGACATATTTTAGTAATCCAGTATAATTTTTTTTTTATATCAAATTAGTCTTAAACTTTAATAAATCCGGGTTATTACAGCCTATATTGTACATTTCTAAATTAAACCAAAACAAAACAAACAAAATAATTTGTTACTTAAGATAAAATAAATAAAGCACATAATACATTATTACAACAACAACAACAACAACAATAATAATAATAATAATAATAATAATAATAATAATAATAATAATAATAATAATAAAAATAATAATAATGATAATATTGGGCATCACGGTGGCACAGTGGGTGGCATGATCGCCTCACAGCAAGAAGGTTGCTGGTTCGAGCCTTGGCTGGGTCAGTTGGCATTTCTGTGTGGAGTTTGCATGTTCTCCCCATGTTGGCGTGGGTTTCCTCCGGATGAATGTGTGTGAATAAGTGTGTATGGATGTTTCCAAGTGATGGGTTGCAGCTTGAAGGGCATCCGCTGCTTAAAACATATGCTGGATAAGTTGGCGGTTCATTCCGCTGTGGTGACCCCAGATTAATAAAGGGACTAAGCCGAAAATAAAATGAATGAATGAATGGATAATAATAATAATAATAATAATAATAATAATAATAATAGTAATTCATTCATTCATTGATTTTCTTTTCGGCTTAGTCCCTTTATTAATCTGGGGTCGCCACAGCAGAATGAACCGTCAACTTATCCAGCATATGTTTTAAGCAGAATTAGCAGAATTATTATTAATAATAATAACCAATAATAATACAATTTGAATAATAATAGTATTAATATTAATAACAACAACAACAACAACAATAATACTGCTATTAATAATAATAATAATAATAATTCTTCTTCTTCTTCTTCTTCTTCTTCTTCTTCTTCTTCTTCTTCTTCTTCTTCTTCTTATTATTATTATTATTATTATTATTATTATTATTAGGCAACTGGCTGAAATAATAATAATAATAATAATAATAATAATAATAATAATTATTATTATTATTATTACGACTATTATTATTATTATTATTATTATTATTATTATTATTGTTGTTGTTGTTGTTGTTGTTGTTATTACTATTATTATTATTTGGCAACTAGCTGAAATAATTTATGTAAATATTCTTCATTTAGTTTATCTATCTATGAATTATACACACAAATATCAAAGTAAATATTTAAAGTTTACATTTAATTAATTAAAACTTAACTAAAATAATAAAGTAAAATAGAAATACATTTAAATGAAGACATAAAAATGTGATGACAAAAAATGATTGTATTAAAACTGAATTCATTAAAATGACAATAATCGCTCAGTAACACTAACAACACTGTGCTGAATTAAACCACCCACCCTTATAATCCATAACGAACTACACATTATGCCATGTTAACTGACGGCACCGTTGGGGCGTAAAAGAAACGTGTGTGTGTGTGTGTGTCTGCGTGTGCGCGCACATGTGTGTGTGTGTGTGTGTGTGTGTGTGTGTGTGTGTGTGTGTGTGTGTGTGTGTGTGTGCTGCTCCATTCATTCAGTCAGCTTAACTTCATCCAGAAACTCCTTCCAACATCAACAACGCACCACCCTTGAAAATCAGTGAGGCAACTCAAATTCACAGGCTGAAGTGAAGCACGGACCCAAACCAACCCGATGTCCTGGAACATTCCGAACAGCAGGGGTTTGGGTTTTGACACATAAAATCAATATGAGATAGAAAAGTGTTTCAGCAGCGGCACCAGGCTTAAAATGAAAACACTTCAGAAGAGCCTTCGCCGTCTGACACTGCTGACAACAGGATCGATCGGCCTTCAGCAAAACACTGGAGTACCTGAGAACTTTTACACCACTCCGCTTGTTGCAGGCTGATGCTTTACAAGCGTAAGAGAAAGAGAGTAAAAAAGAGCTTTCTTGGTAGTTAAAGGGAAAGTTCATGCAAACATTAAAATGTATTCACTATTTACTCACCCTCAAGTGGTTGCAAACCTTTATGAGCTTCTTTCTTCTGTGAAAGACTAAAGAAGATATTTTAAAGAAAGATAAAAACCTGTAACCACTGATTTTCATAGAAGCAAAGCAAAAAACTATGGAAGTCAATGGTTACAGGTCTCCAGCTTTCTTCAAAATATCTTCTTTTGTGTTCAACAGAAGAAAGTAAGACAAACTGGTTTGGAACAAGCGAAGGTTGATAAATGATGACAGAATGTTCAGTTTTGAGTGAACTGTGCTTTAAAAACAGGAGACTGGCTTGCACATATATTGATAGAAACTAAGTACTAATAATATACTTTGTTAGATGCCAAAAATTGAATCATACATTTTTTTTTTGTTGATTTAAAACAGGTATTGCTACATGTATGTACTGTTGTACATTCATAGAGCTATACTTGTTTGAACAAACCTATATAGCTAACAAATTGAATGACACCTCAAATAATAAAGCCCTTAAAGAGATAATTCACCCCCAAAAAAAAAAAAAAATGAAAATTATGTCATAATTCACCTAACCATGACTTGTTCTAAACTAGTTTGAGGTTTTTTTTTCTTCTGTTAAACACTAAAGAAGATATTTTCAAGAATGTTGGAAACCTGTAACCATTTACTTCCATAGAATGTTTATTTTTGATGTCAGCGGTTACAGGTTTCGAACATTCTTCAGTATATCTTCTTATGTGTTCAACATGATGACAGCATTTTAATTTGTGTGCCATCACGATTCCAAGTAACTGAACTGAATACTGGAACAATTTACTGGAATTTATCTGGGCCTATTTAATAAAGTATAAAATGATAGTTCACCAGAAAATGGAAAATGCATGGGTGCAAATTCATACGTGAGCTAACGCTGTTTGTTTATAGTGGAGTGTGAGAGTCTGCAGGTTGTAAATAATGCATACACTGATTGCTTCACTTCACAAGGCCTCTGTGTATCATTAAGAGCCATGAGTATTATTTTTGCTTTGCTCATAAATGTTACTTAGACTTCAAAAGTGTCTGCAGTTGTTGACATGCTTTTATGAATCACCATATGTTTAACACTAGAACTACAGAGGCATCATTTTGACAATTTTGACATTTTGTAATTGAATAACATGTTAACATAAAGTCCATATATACCCTGACTTTTCCTAAATGTGTGTTTCATTCTAACATTGCTATTTTATTAAAATGACAAATTACAAAGGCAATTCAGCATCCATAATCTTTTCCTGTGACTTTAAGAAATCTTTTGCATGATTATTAATTATGACAGTTCTATAGAATACAAAAATAAATATGGTTTATAGAATTATCTGTTGTCTTAGACCCGACTCATGGCTGAGATTTAATGTTATAAAATCTTACCTCCCTGAATCTTTATCCCTCCTTTCTGCTTTATAGCCATGTTTAGTGAAAGTAACATCATCATCATATAACAAAAACTTTAGTTTTGTTAACTTGCAAAACTTGCTGCGTGCCGACATCTCTGCACAAAAGGCTGTTACTCCGGTTTCATGACGCGTATTTTATCAGCATGTATGCAAACAACCGGGATTCACACAGGAGCGCGTGTGAGGCACGCGGAAATGGCTTTCTGCACGCATGCGTCAGTCATGCTTTCACCAGCATTGTTTCAGTTGCACATAGAGAATAACAAACTTGCGCGTGCAAAAGACATCAAATGTGAATGACCCCTAACGTCTTTATTCTGGGATTGCCACTTTAAATTAATACACTTGCATAAAGTAAATCGTATCTCAATGCTTTTACTACGGGACATTTTTTTTTTAGCACTGTCTCCCCGTGTCGCCCACAGCAAGATGCCGTCCGGGGCGATCGCCCATATTGGCCATGCCTAAATCCACCACTAGCCAGATAGACTCCTATTGCCATTCTAGTAAAGTAGTAGAAGTTATAGAGTGTTAGGATGTTTTCACACCTGCCTTATTTAATTTGGTTGAATCGCACTAGGGTTTGTTTTCCCTCTTGGTGCGGTCCGTTTGGGCAGGTGTGAATGTAGCAATCGCACTCGAGTGCGTACTAAAAGCAGACCAAAAAAGTATAATGTACATTTTAAAAAGAACACTGGAGCAGTTTGTTTGTGGTGAGAACATGATTCGAACCAAAAACAGACCCAACCGCAACAAGTACTGCGCCTTTTTGAACTAATCCAGCTGCCATAGTTCGATGCGCTGTGCATTATGGGATTTGGAGGAAAAACATTTGTTGACAGCACTTTACCAACAATTTTAAACAGAGTGAGAGAGAGAGGGTAAAACATTACCTGATGGATCATTGGTAATTATTCTGGAAGATGACCATGTCACAGTTTAGCTAAATTAATTCATGTCTCCTCCTGAAGTGACTTGTGATGCGCCTTCACCGTTTTCAATGCATTAAAACATCGTTTTCCAGCCGCAGCTGCACTTCATTCTCGGAATATATAGTTTGTCTAAAGTGATACAACCTATATACTACGATCCAATCAGCCAGCATAGTCGTCCCTCCATAGCAAAAAGTGACATTTTGTGTTTACTGGTTTGTTTACTTGCGGGAGTTCCATTGGCATTTTCTCACATGTTAATTCTGACCAATCAAAAAACAGTTTAGGAAATACGATCTATAACATCGGGCTAATGAGTGATGTGGATTTTGTCACATGACTGCATTTTGGGTCTTTTCAACTGGTTCGGACCAAAGCAATCAATGTGGTGTGTAAAGGACTCAAAAACAGCAGAAAAATGCTACAATGTATCATTTGTTGCCCTTGGTCCGGACCAAATGAACCGAACCACAGATATAAAAGCACCCTTAAAGACCACAATATCAGCAAAAAAAAAAAAAAAGAAAAGAGAAATAAAATGAATATATTAATAAACAAAAATTAATAAAATACATAAATTAAATTAATAAATTATTTAAAAACTAAACAAATAAAATAAAATAAATAAATAAATAAATAAATAAATAAATAAATAAATAAATAAATAAATAAATAAATAAATATTTTTCTTTGTCTTTTTTTTTTAGAAAAAAAGGGAGGGATTTTTTTAATTTAATTTTAGATGTACCTATTCTTTGTTTCTTTAAAAAAGAAAAATGTTCCATTATCATCTATTTTAAGAAAAAAAAAAACTATCGGTTGTTGGTCGTTTTGAATCCTCACAACACTGCAGTTTTCATAGCCCGTTGCTTTTACACAGCAAAACATTACCTCATACTATCTAGTGGATAGACAGTCCAGAGGCTGCCAGAACTGATACTGACAACTTACAGCACATCCTAGCTTTGACTCAGTGGAGCTGTTGAAACTGTATTGTGTACAACCATTTGACACATATCCACTTCTACTGTTAAACTACTGGGCTTCATCTCAAGAGACCCTCAAAGACCATGCCAGGCCATCACAGAAAAGCTAAAGAACAACATTTACTTGTACTTAGCAAACTGTATGTTCTCAGCAGTATTGCCAACTGAAAGAAAATGGATATATCACGTAAGAGGCAATTACCAGGAAAGGTGAACATGTCAAGCATGTGGTTTGCCCTTAACAGAGCCATAGAGGACTCAGGAATCACATAAAAGGCCCCCTAGAAGGGTCTTTAAAAATTATGAAATATCTGTAATACAAAATATATCATCACGGAAAAAAGATTTTAGTTTTGAGTTTTGTATGTTTTATTTTTAAAATAAAAATAGAGCTGAAAACTAAAATCTTATTTACATGGTAATTTATTTTGTAATTAGGATATTTCATAATTTTTAAAGATAAGAATAATCTATCAAAATATCGCTGAACATTTCATTTCAGAAACAAATGCAGATAAAGGCAAAAAGCAATTAGTTTGTTTTGTTTTTGAGGGTATTGTGCACATTTTACATATTAAATATGTTGAGATAAATGCAATGCATATTTACAGCAGGGAAAATAAGTATGGAAACATATTTACTATTTAAGAGGCTTTTTTAGTGATGACAGCTTAAAGACGCCTCTCATATGGAGAATGAAGTCACATGCATTGCTCACGTGTGAATTTTTACAGATGTCAACAGAGTGTAAAAATCTTGATGGTTCTGTGGGTTTCTCTATCAAATCTGATCTTTATTTTGTATTCTCTATTGGATTCAAGGCAGGTGATTGGCTGGGCCATTCTACAGCTTGATTTTCTTTCTCTGAAAGCATTTGAGAGTTTCCTTGACCGTGTTTTGGATCATCGTCTTGCTGAAATGTCCACCCTAGTTTCATCATCATCTTAAAGTAGATGTTGGACTGAAGGAGCTAATATTCATTTACAAAGACGAAGGGCAGAGGGTTGCTGAAAAACTACTGAGAGATTTCAGCTTCTGTCTGGGCTTTCACTGCCTTTCTACACATCCCTTTCGTCATGTGTTCAATACTTTTTTCCTGCATCATTTCATTTTATTTTGCATAACTACTGAGAGATTTCAGCTTCTGTCTGGGCTTTCACTGCCTTTCTACACCTCCCTTTCTTCATGTGTTCAATACTTTTTTCCTGCATCATTTTATTTTATTACGCATAACTTAAATGGCACCCTGGACGAACCACCCCAAGTACTATTTTATCTGCGTGCATGTAAACAACTGGAATTCACACAGAGAGCAGAAGCATCACGTGGGAATAGTTTTCTGCACGCATGCATCAATTTGTTTCGGTTGCACAAAGAGAATAACAAACTTGCACGTGCAAAAGACAACAAATGTGACTGACCCCTAACGTCTTTATTCTGGCATTACCACTCTAAATTAACTTACTTGCATAAAGTAAATAGCACCTTGAAGCTGTTACTGGGCACAGTTTATTTTTACTTTAATTTTTTGCACTGTCTCCCTCTGCCACCCCCAGCAAGACAATCGCCCATTTTGCCCATGCCCATGATTTCTTTGGTTGCTACCAACATCTGGGGAAAATTTCAAGTTAACGGCACCTTTAGAAACATGTTTTTTGAGAAAAATGGTAACTGGTTTCATACTTATTTTTTCCCACTGTATTTATTTTTACATGGTCATACATTTTCCTATTAAAATGAATGATTAATGATGATAACTGCTTAAGATTAATAATTAAATGATTGATACACTTTCTGTTCAAACAATCTGATCAAATAAAATAAAAATATGTATGTTACCTGCTCGTTTATATTACATTCAAAATGAATGATTACACATTAGATCTTATTGTGTGCTATTTCCTATTAGCTCAAAGCAGCAGCTATAGCCCCATGTGTGTGAAATGATCAATGTGACCATCAATGTGTCCTCACTTTACAGCACAGAGCAATGTCAATGGACACAGTCATCAACACAGACCATAATAGAGGAACAGAGCCATCAAACGCAGGAGGGCATGGTCTGGGTGAGGACAAAGTAGCCATAAAAACTGACTGAGGAACTGTTCAGCCCAGATAGACGTTGAAAGAGAAAAGAGGGAGAAGAAAAAAAACACAGAGGAAATGAGGGAGACATGAGTCAGAGGCCTCTTTCAAACTCAATGTCCTCACTTTATCAGAAAACTGTGTCATTCACCCTCATCCATTTCCTTCAGTCTCGCACACACTAAACCACCCAGACACACATTACATCCACTTCATCAGACTGAACGCGAGAAGTGTCCTCATCTGAATGTCAAGCTCGTGTTCAGGGACAAGACAACATGATTCCTGAATTTATTATTTCATTTAATGTTACCTGGAATTGCTTTTCTTCGAAAAAAAGAAGAAGCAAAAAATAAAAGAAGCTTCTTGAGAAAAGTGCACAGTGCACCAGCTCCAGCAATGCATTGTGGGTTCTTTAAATATATAGTGGGTGACACAGTGGCGCAGTAGGTAGTGCTGTCGCCTCACTGCAAGAAGGTCGCTGGGTCGCAGGTTTGAAACTCGGCTCGGTCAGTTGGCGTTTCTGTGTGGAGTTTGCATGTTCTCCCTGTGTTCGCGTGGGTTTCCTCCAGGTGCTCCGGTTTTCCCCACAGTCCAAAGACATGCGGCAAAGGTGAATTGGGTAGACTAAATTGTCCGTAGTGTATGAGTGTGGATGAGTGTATGGATGTTTCCCAGAGATGGGTTGCGGCTGGAAGGGCATCCACTGCGTAAAAATGTGCTGGATAAGTTGGCGGTTCATTCCGCTGTGGCGACCCCAGATTAATAAAGGGACTAAGCCGACAAGAAAATGAATTAATGAATAAATATATAGTTTGCTCAATAATGAACTGCACTGCAAAAAAATGCTTTTCTTACTTAGATGTTTTGTCTTGTTTCTAGTCCATATATCTAGAAATTCTTAAATCAAGAAGAAATTTCTAGGCAAGCAAAATATATTGTCTTGTTTTAAAAAATAATATGCCACAATTAAGTGAGTTTTTCCTTAAAACAAGCAAAATAGTCTGCCAATGGGGTAAGCAAAATAATCTTATGTCAAAAGGAAAAACAAGATTATTTTATTTACACCATTGACTGACTATTTTGCTTGTTTTAAGAAAAAACTCACTTAATATTGGCATATTATTTCTGAAAAAAAGACAATATGTTTTGCTTACCTAGAAAATGCTTCTTGATATATGATTTTTTTTAGATATTTTGACTAGAAAGAAGACAAAAAATCTAAGTAAGAAAAGCATTTTTTGCAGTGTGTTATGTTGTTCCAATCTCATATAAGATTATGTTAGATTTTTTTTTATGTGCATATGTGACCCTGGGATGCAAAACATATGTGTCTTATGTGTGATTTATTTATTCATTTATTTTTTTATTGAGATTTACACATCATACACTGTAAAAAAAAAAAAATTCCTCCATGCTGTCCCAATACAAATCGATTAAGTGAACTTCATTGTTTTTACATAAAACAATTAAGTTTGCCCCAAAAAGGCATAATAATTGTGTTGTTTCAGCTTATTTTAAATAAGTAGTTTGAACAAACAGCAAAAGTCATTTTTTAGTGTATGGAATTTGAATGAATACACAATATATTGATGCATGGTTTGTTAAAGGAATCTGGAATCTGAGGGTTCAAAAAATATATTGTGAAAATCACACTGAAAATTTTTTTTTCAAGCAGTAATTAAAAATGTATTTTTCATTTCAGTTTAATATTATTTGTTTTATTTTTCAAGTAATATATTGCTAACACTTTGATGGTTCATTTGAGTATTAGACTGTCTGCTTAATATCTGTTGATACTGCTCCTTCAACAGACATTTAACTGACTATAAGAAACTTTGCAAGTATGTCAACTTACACTAACCTAAACCCTAACCCAAGCCTAACAGTCTACTTATAATCTAATGAGAATTAGTTGGCTTGTAGATGCAATGTAACTTAATTTCAACAAATGGACCCTCAAGATAAAGTGTGATATATTTTATGTTCAAAACATAGTTAAATATACATGTTTTTAATTAAGATCTCAACTAAGAAATATTTGATTTGACCAATGTAAAATTTTAAGATTACCAGACAGGCCAGTGCATGTGTATTAAACAGAAACTCAATATGCTTTGTACTTTCATGGACTTAAAAAATTGAGCTTTGATATATTTACAGAAGATAAAAAAATACTTTTTGTTGTGGTAAAATCTAATACATTTCCTGTCATAATTTTTAAATTTGTAATATTAAATGTCAAGGATAATTAGAATTTCCTAAGTCAAATATTAAATATTTACAGATTCACTTCACACTGTAAACATTTTTAAGCCAGTACAAAAAAAAAAAAAAAAAACACATAACCCTTTGTTCCTTTAGCCTTTTCTTGTTCACTCAACGTTTGAAAACATCAGTTGCACAGACCTAAAATTATTTGTCAGTAATACAAAAAAAAAAAAAAAAAAAAAACATTTGGGTGGGTTAACATTGATTCGTTAGCAAGATTATTAGTTTTCTGGAGAGTTGAACTACTCTATAATAAAACTTTAAGTTGTGGCAACTGAAAATCTTTTGTCTGCAGAACTGTAATGTCTGAAGTTGAGTGAACAAAAAGAAAACATAATCCTTATTTCCTTTCGTTTTTTCTCATGTACTCAACTTTTGAAAACATCAGTTGCACTGACTTAAATTGTCTCAAGGTTGAGTGAACAAAAAAACAACTGCTTCACGGGGAGAAACAAGACTCAGCAAAGAGTCTGTGAGCATGAGATGTCTTTATAGTCCTAGTAATCAGTCCATCATGAGTTTCCAGCTGTGTGTGTGTAATTATGAGGAACCAGAAACTGGTTTTAATTATTACAGGATTTTACTCAGGAGGAGTTGTTCATGAAAATTAAATATCAAATAGATTTGATTTCTGATTTGAGAATGCATTTTGTTTTGTTATTTAATCGTTTGAGCATTTGCTTTATCATTTGTGTAGCTTTTTTGAAAGTTTTATTTATTATTATATCTTTATATATATATACTGTACAGTTGAAGTCAGAATTATTATCCCCCCTGAAATATTAGCACCCCTGTTTATTTTTTCCTCCAATTTCTGTTTAACGGAGAGCAGATTTTTTCAACACATTTCTAAGCAAAATAGTTTTAATAACTTATCTGTAATAACTAATTTATTTTATCTTTGCCATGATGACAGTAAATAATATTTTACTAGATATTTTTTAAGACACTTCTATCCAGCTTAAAGTGACATTTAAAGGCTTAACTAGGTTAATGGTGGTTTGTTCTGTAGAATATCGAAAAACAAATTAGCTTAAAGGGGCTAATAATTTTGTCCTTAAAATGGCTTTTAAAAAATTTAAAACTGCTTTTATTCTAGTCAAAATAAAACAAATAAGACTTTCTTCAGAAGAAAAAACATTATCAGACATACTGTGAAAATTTCCCTGCTCTGTTAAACATAATTTGGGAAATATTTAAAAAAGAAAAAAAAATTCAAAAGGGGGCTAATAATTCTGACTTCAACTGTATATACATAACGGTTAAATACAAATTAACAGTCCACATACGCTAAGTGTTTTTTTTTTTTTTGTAAAGCAAATTAGGTAAATGAAAGATAAAAAAAAAGATTTAAAAAAAGATAAATTACAAATTAATAATTTCAAAATGCTACTGCAATAATGCTAACATAATTTGTTGTTGTTGTTAATAATAATGACATTAATGTTATTATTGGTGTTTTTTCAAGTGAGGAGGTCTGAGATTAACTCAACTTGCAATGTGAACTTGCAAAGTTTTGCTCACAAAACTAATCTTTTTAACTTAATGAAGATACTTTTGATTTAGGTTAAGTAAACGTGTTAAATGTAGTTGTACAGACCTTTTTACTGATTTTTGCCAAACCAAAAAAAAAGACATTATATATATATATATATATATATATATATATATATATATATATATATATATATATATATATATATATATATATATATATATATATAGTTGAATTCAGAATTATTAGCCCCCCTGAATTATTAGCCCCCCCTGTTTATTTTTTTCTGTTTAACGGAGAGCAGATTTTTTTTCAACACATTTCTAAGCAAAATAGTTTTAATAACTTATCTGTAATAACTGATTTATTTTATCTTTGCCATGACGACAGTAAATAATATTTTACTAGATATTTTACACTTCTATACAGCTTAAAGTGACATTTAAAGACTTAACTAGGTTAACTAGGCAGGTTAGGGTAATTACGCAAGTTATTGTATAACGATGGTTTGTTCTGTAGACAGTAGAAAAAAAATATAGCTTAAAGAGGCTAATAATGTTGACCTTAAAATGGTTCTTAAATTAAAAACTGATTTTGTTCTAGCTAAAATAAAACAAATAAGAAAGAAAGAAAAAAATATTATCAGACATACTGTAAAAATGTCCTTGCTCTGTTAAACATCATTTAGGAAATACTTAAAACTGAAAAAAAAATTAAAAGAGGGGCTAATAATTCTGACTTATATATATAAAAGTATTCATTTACTAGCAATATTTAAATGTTTTCTAATCATTGCAACTAAACTTTGTAATACCAAGTACATTTTAATAGAAAAATATATTCACTTGGTTGGCATAGCCGGGAACGCCCAGTTAGGCACTTTATCTTTACTTTAAAGAAAAAAAAAGGATTTATTTAATATCAAAAGCCTAACATTTTTCACCTCTGATACATTTAAAAACCCAGATTTTTTTATATAATGTCAAATAAACATACCAAAGCTGGTAGGTTGACCACTCACTACACTTTGCGTAGTAAAGCACAGCATTATGTCCAGCACATCACACATTGTGAAATTTCCTGCATTTTCATCAGCCTTTTGGTTTAAATGTAACATTAAGAAAACGCACATGTATTCTTTTGCCGGCGAGTCCTTCTTTTATGCTGTAGTCGGTTTCACCTATTTGACAGCGCTGCGGCAGATTAAGCAAACTTAATTCAATAACAACAGGCATCCTTAATCCAGCCTAACGGTTGAAAAGAAAGGAGTAATCCTGAATGTACTGTCAATGTAATAACGTAACATATTAGGATTTTATCAAGTAAATGATAAGAGTCTTTTTTTCAGTGTAGAAAATTTATAAAATGTCTTCATGGAGGATAATCCTTTCTTAAAATTCTAATACTTCTTGGCATAATCACAAATTTTGCTATTGCTTAAAATATACCTGCGCAATATGAGACTTATATAATATAAGTATTTTAAACCTTACACAAAGAAAACACACAATAGCAACCAAATAAGTTGTCCATTATCTTCTTTAAGCATACACTTATGCGAGTAAGGGTGCTTTCACACTAGCACTTTTGGTCCGCACCCGGGTTCGTTTGATGTCATAGTACGGTACGTTTAGCTAGTGTGAACGTGTCTTCTAAACTCGGGTGCGCACCCGTGAACCGTACCCGAGTCCGCCTGAAAGAGGTGGTCTGGGGTACGGTTCATGCGAACTCTGGTACGGTTCACTTCTGGTATGAATGCAATCGTACCAAATAGCGGAAGTGAACCGCCAACTGTACAACAAACTATCGTTTTCATAACGTTCATTCGTGTGTGTGTGTGTGTGTGTGTGTATGTGCGCCACGTATTGTACCTTTAGCGGGACTGAGCCAAGCACAGTGATACACAGTGATGTCTGCTTGTCTCCTTCAGAAACAGCTTCTGCAGACACTGTGTGATGTTCTGAATGTTTATAATATTTTTGCAGCAGACAGACGCGAGTCGCTTTCTGTATGTCCAAAAGTTATGATTCAGTAAAAGCAAATCGACCGCAATGTGCGGAAGTCTCCATTTTGGCGCTTTGCTTTCGTGACTGTCACCTAGCAACAGCCGTAAACAAAACAGCAGCTCTATGACGCAAGCGTACCAGGGTTCAGAAGGAAAAAAGACAGTGTGAACACAAACCAACCGAGAAGGTGGCAAGGGGGGACAATCGAACTTGGGTACGGTCCAGGCAATTGAACCAAGTGTGAAAGCACCCTAAAATACTGATACAGACTGCTTTGGTGGATATCAGCATGATAACCAATAGTAGATTAAGAAGCTGATGACTCCATTTTGCCCTCAGTTTTGCCTTAATTCTTATTGGCACTGATTCAAAAAGGTGCTGGAAACAATCCTCAGAGTTTTTGGTCCAAATCGCACAGTTGCTCCAAATAATGTGAATCTTCCACACAATCACATAGTGAAGGTGATCTGTTGTATTGAGATCTGGTGACTGTGGAGCCATTTGAGCATAGTGAACTCATTATCATGTTCAAGAAACCAGTTTGAGATGATTTGAGCTTTGTGACAAGAGTTATCCTGCTGGAAGTCACAAGACGAGCCCACTGTGGCCATAAAAGGATGGACATGGTCAGCAAGCATATCATTGATGCTCAGTTGCTACTACAGTATGAGGCCCAGAGTGTGCCAATAAAATCTCCCACAAACCATTACACCACCAACGTCTTCATTTGTTCAAGCAAGTCAGAATGGATCCATGTTTTTATGATTTTTATACCAAAAGTCTGGCTTTTCCATGCATTTCTACAGCAGAAATCAAGACTTGTCAGACCAGACAATGTTGTTCCAGACTTCTTTTGTCTTATTTTGGTGAGCCTGTGTGCATTTTAGCTGGACTTATGATAATTAAATGTTCTTATTGTGATTAAGTTCTGAAGCACGGCATACAGTATTATCACTATATTGCTGCAAAAAAGTTACTTTGACAGAATAATAACAAAGAAATTCTTAGTGTATTGCTTTATTGTATATACATGTTCAGAGTAAACAAATATTTCAGAATCAGAATCAGTTTTATTAACAAGTGTGCTTCACACACACAAGGGATTTGTTTTGGCTACAGAAGCTTCCAGTGTACATAAAGTGACAAGTGACAACACAAAATAAATATGAAAGAAGACAATAAATGTTAAACAGAGATGCAGTTAGTCAAAGAATCTGATTGTTGAGTTGTATGTACAGATTTGAAATAAATATACAGGTTATAAGGTGCTGAGTACAAATGTGTGTGAGAAAGTATTGCATTGTACATTGTTATAAGGTGCTGTGTACAAGCGCGCATGAGAAAGTATTGCTCATCTATTGCACAGTAGGAGAATATTTAACTGTTCATGAGGTAGATGGCCTGAGGAAAGAAACTTTTCCTGTGTCTGGCTGTTTTGTGCTTGGTGCTCTGTAGCGCCAACCAGACGGTAACAGTTCAAACAGGTAGTGTGCTGGGTGTGAGGCGTCCAGGGGTGCGTTTCCCAAACAACGACATAACTCGCGGTTGAACTATCATAGTGCGATGCATCATTTGGGGAAAGAACGATGTAGTGACGAGTGTTTCCCAAAACCCCTAGTTTCTCTGTCGCAGATCCATCGCTTAAACCATGTTTGTTATAACGTAAAACGTCCATAATGATGCTCTAAACGGGGTGGAGTAACTTTTTTAGAGAACAACCCCATCATTTCTTTGTGCAAATTATATTGTTTTACACGCACACGCATTTAAAATAAAATCCAATATTAGTTTTGGTTAAAACATCCTCTCGCTTTCCATATTAAATAAAATAAATGTAAATGGCACATATAGGGCCAATGTTTGCTTTACTAATATTATTGAGAAGTTGAACATTACATATTCTATTCTAAAACATAAAATCACTTACAAAAGCTAACACTATTCTAATATCATATATAAATCATATAAATAAATAAATAATGAGGCGATTTATTATAAATATATTTACTTTAATAATAATATTAATGATGATGATGATGATGATGATGATGATTATTATTATTTAGGATATTGTTTATTTATTTAAAAAAAATTACAATTTGACACAAGCAAACCACAGCAGAAAGTTCTAACCAACAGGCCCATGTCATATACAGTAGAGATACTTAAAAAATAACCCACTATAAAATAAAAGAATTAACGTATGCTATGTTTTTTATTTTCACAAGCTTTGGAGACGTAACATAATTTCTAATTTTTTTTCTCATTTTTTAAATTTTTCATAAGTTTTCGCCATGAGGCTGTGTTCAAAATGATATCAATGTTTTCAAAGTGCACCGCGAAGAGAGCACAATTGTAAACATGAAGATCGCTAAAACTGAACTGTAAAAATACTTTGAAAGCAAATTACACCTAAGAGAGATGAATTTAATGCTTTTTTATTATTAATAATTCCAACTTTGAATGTTAGAATGTTCTAAATGAATAGGGCATAGTGGGGATAAGTGGGAATAGAACACAGCCAGGAACTATGCTTTTAACTACAGCTCCAGAGGTGTCGTTTCAAGGGCTCAAGTTTGCGACGCAGTTTGCGAATGTTCGTTGGAGCGATGGATTTGGGAAACAGCAAATCAAAGAACTATGTTTGTAACGACGGAACTTGCGACCTTAGTTGGCTAACGATGGTATTAGGAAACACACCCTAGAGTGATTTTGAGAGCCCTTTTACTCACTCTGGAAGAGTACAGTTCTTAAAGTGTAGGAAGGGTAGTGCCAGTGATTCGTTCAGCAGTCCTAACTATTTGCTGTAGTCTATGGAGGTCAGTTTTGGCAGCTGAGCTGAACCAGACGGTGATTGAAGTGCAGAGGATGGATTGGATGACAGCTGAGTAGAACCGATAACCGATAACAGTAATATTTCAACCAAATGTAATTGCAAAAGGACTATAAAGTGCAACAGGTTGCACTTTACAACAAATGCTCATTAGTAAATATGAGTCAATGCAGATTAAAATTAACATTGATAAAAAAAAAAAACAGTTACCATGTATTACTAATGTATTACAGTTACTATGTCAATATTAGTTTAAAAAATAGAGCTGAATTTTAATAGTTATTAACTCCATTCAATAAAATTATTATGACTTGTAATCAGATTACGACTATGATACTGATGTATTATTAGGCAATTACATAGGCATAGTTAGGCATAGCTTTTTGTACATTGTGAGTTTAGTTAAATTAACTAATGTTAACTCTTGTAGCCTTATACTATGTAAGTCACAAAATTTTCAATCAATACTTAACATGTGAAAACGTTCATTTTGGGGAGGCACAGTGGCTCAGTGGTTAGCACTGTCACCTCACAGCAAGAAGATATGATCCTTATGATCCAACTGGGCCAGTTGGCATTTCTGTGTGGAGTTTGCATGTTCTCCCTGTTTTTGCGTGGGTTTCCTCCAGGTGTTCCAGCCTGATCTCACGAGAAATGTAAGTATTTTACGTTTTGTCAGTTTAGTGGCTAATTCATATGAATTTGTACGAGTTCAGTCGTACGAAAATGTACGACTTTAAAAAAGAAGTGTGGCACCTAACCCCACCCCTAACCCCAACCGTCATTGGTTGATGAGCAAATCGTACTAATTTGTACGAATTAGATCGTTCGAATTCATACGAAGTAGCCACTAATTCAAAATTTACGAATTGCTGTGAGATTGCGTTAGGTGCCATGGTTTCCCCCACAGTCCAAAGACATGCGCTATAGGTGAACTGAATAAACTAAATTGGTCGTAGTGTATGAGTGTGTATGGTTGTTTCCCAGTGCTGGGTTGCAGCTGGAAAGGCATCCGCTGTGTAAAACATATGCTGGATAGGTTGGCGGTTCATTCCGCTGTGGCGACCCCTGATGAATAAAACGACTAAGCTGAAGGAAAATGAATGAATGAATGAATGAACGTTGATGTTTGAACTATTAAGCTAATTACCAATGCAATCTTACGGGAATTTGTAACTGTTTGATTTAATGACTAATTTGAATTAATTGTTATGACCTCATTTATACAATTTAGTATGATTTGCTCAAGTCCCAATGATGGTTGGGTATAGGGGTAGGAATTTTTGTATGACTGAACTTGATTTTGTACGAATTTTGCACGAATTAGCCACGTAACTGATAAAACATAAAATAGTTATGTTTCCACGTGAGATCTGGCTGAATTAACCACTTGCCTCTTCAAACATTTGGCGCTGTTACAAACAACACTGCAAATACAGCATGAATATTCATAAAAATAAGTCTAAAAGTTTAAATATTAAACAATTACTCATGTTTGGAGAGAAGATATAAGTTAAGAAATTTGTATTTACGTTTATTTTTTTATTATTATTATTAATATTTTTTAATTGCACAAAAGTGCTCCTGGAGCTTTGCATGATTCCATGTAAATCTTTGAAGTCAGATGGGATGTTTTGACATTGTTTTTTGTTCCTTTTCTGGACTTTTCTTTTTTGGACCATTGCTGTCAATCGAGGAAGAGAGAGCTCTAGGATTTCATCCAAAATATCTTAATTTTGTCTTCTGGTGATAAACGGAAGGTCTCAGGAGATTGGAACGACATGAGGGTGAATAATTGATCAAATAATTTTTGTTTTTAGATAAACTAATCCATTAAATAGCTAATATATGTGAGATAAATAGCCTTACTGTTTGAAAAGTTGCTATTTTACTGCCTTTAGTGTTCATTTGAACTAAAAACAGCAGTGAATTGTTAGTACCCCTATTTTAAGGGCACACATTTACAATAAGTCTTTGTATTGTTTTTATTGTGCTTTTGTAGCATATTTGAGGTAGCATATTTCAATGCTATCTCATGTAAATTTGTAACTTTTTGATTTAGTGGCTAATTTGTATGAATTTGTAAATTTTAAATGCAATTTGCTCATCTACCAATGACAGTCGAGTTTAGAGTTGGGGATTGGTGCTAAATTTTACTTTTTTATGAATGAACAAATTAGCCACTAAACTGACAAAACCTAATATACGTACGTTTCCTTGTGTGATCAGGCTGATCTTTCATGTCCCCGCATATAAACACACAAGCTAAATAGAGTAGGCAGGAGTTTAGCGGACCCCCCTGATCATATACAACACAAGTCGTCCAACTCTGATATACAACAGCTTCATATTGTGAAGAAATATGGATTGATCTTGTCAGCTCAAAGCTCCAGTGTCCAAACAGATTTACACAAACAACATCATAAGCAAGAAGATGCTTCCATGACTGCGAATTCGATCCAGGCAGAAAAAAATGAACAAAATCTGACAGGGTGAGGAAAGCGAATCCCTCTCCAACACATTTAACAAACACGTTCGCTCTCATCCCGGCTGTTTTCTCAGAGCTACAGCTCTTATCTGCCAGCTTCCTATTAATCAATGCCGAACGCTTTCAAACAAACACCTAGTCTTAGAGGAAATCCACCTCCCCTTGCTTATGATCCTACGCAATATTATTCTGCACCTCTGTTTATTTACCTTCATGCCGCAGAATCAGGTCACTATTCCATGGCCAAAACAGCTGAGAGAAACGGTCTAGATCAGTAGGTCAGCTCTGAAAAAAATGAAAAATAATAATAATATAAAAATCGGTGGCCATCTCAATGGTGAGGCACACTGGGTACATTTTTCTTCTTTTTTTTTTGTGGCGAGCACGACTCCTCCGGAGGCTGTGTTGATTATACTGCCATCACAATCCTATAGCTATATAGCTCTGAGTAGAAGAAATCTCCAAAGGCCAGCTTTTTGTTTCATATTCTCTATTAGCATATGCCCTTATGAGCACAGGCTTTGAAATGTTAAATACACCACTATAACTGTGCTGCTCAGGGATTTTTCCTGTTTTTTTATTTTTTTATAATGTGGAATAAAGAAGGCAAACAGCATACAAGCTGAAGCTTATGAGTACTTTATTATTATTGCTATTCATTAGTTGTTTTTTTAAATAATTGTAATTTTAAACATTTTACTCTTAAATAAATTGCTCACTATATATGTGCAACATGTTGTTGTTTTTTCAGTAAAATGAAATAACATTTAACAATCAAGCTTCAAACATTGCATTTCTAATGATCTGCTTTTATTATGCAGGTTTATTATGTTTTATTGTATTTGTTGGTGAACAGGGATATTTATTTACTTCAAGATTTTTTGGATGCAATTCATATTTATTTATCAAACTTAAATGCTTAGAAACCATTTACAGTGGCTACGGAAAGTATTCAGACCCCCTTAAATTTTTCACTCTTTGTTATTTTGTACCCATTTGCTAAAATCATTGAAGCTATTTTTTTCTTCATTAATTTACACACAGCACCTCATATTGACAGAAAAACCAGCCTGATCTCACGAGGAAATGTAAGTATTTTACGTTTTGTCAGTTCAGTGGCTAATTCATATGAATTCGTACGAGTTCAGTCGTATGAAAATGTACAATTTTAAAAAGGAGGCGTGGCACCCAACCCCACCCCCACCCCTAACCCCAACTGCCATTGGGTGATGAGCAAATCTTACTAATTTGTATGAATTAGATCGTACAAATTCATACGAATTAGCCACTAAATCAAAAAGTTACGAATTGCCTTGAGATTGCATTGGAAAAACACAGAATTGTTGACATATTTGCAGATTTATTAAAAAGAAAAACTGAAATATCACATAGTCCTAAGTATTTAGCCCCTTTGCTCAGTATTTAGTAGAAGCACCCTTTTGATCTAATACAGTCTTTTTGGGAAAGATGCAACAAGTTTTTCACACCTGGATTTGGGGATCTCCTGTCATTCCTCCTTGCAGATCCTCTCCAGTTCTGTCAGGTTGGATGGTAAACGTTGGTGGACAGCCATTTTTAGGTCTCTCCAGAGATGCTCAATTCGATATAAGTCAGGGCTCTGGCTAGACCATTCAAGAACAGTCATAGAGTTGTTGTGAAGCCACTCCATCTTTATTTTAGCTGTGTGCTCAGGGTCATTGTCTTGTTGGAAGGTAAACCTTCCTGAGCACTCTGGAGAAGGTTATCGTCCAGGATATCCCTGTACTTGGCCGCATTCATCTTTCCCTCAATTGCAACCAGTCTTCCTGTCCCTGCTGCTAAAAAAAACAGCCCCACAGCATGATGATGCCACTACCATGCTTCACTGTTGGGACTGTATTGGACAGTTGATGAGCAGTACCCGGTTTTCTCCACACATACCACATAGAATCAAGGCCAAAAAGTTCTATCTTAGTTTTATCAGAGCAGAGAATCTTATTTCTCAGCATTTTAGCAAACTCCATGTGGGCCTTCATGTGTCTTGCACTGAGGAGAGGGTTCCGTCGGGCCACTTTGCCATAAAGCATCGACTGGTGGAGGGCTGCAGTGATGGTTGACTTTCTACAACTTTCTCCTTTCTCCCGGCTGCATCTCTGGAGCTCAGCCACAGTGATCTTTGAGTTCTTCTTTACCCCTCTCACCAAGGCTTTTATCCTCCGATAGCTCAGTTACGCCAGATGTCCAACTCTAAGAAGGGTTCTGGTCTTCCCAAACATCTTCCATTTAAGGGTTATGGAGGCCACTGTGCTCTTAGGAACCTTAAGTGCAGCAGAAATTATTTTGTAACCTTGTCCAGAGCTGTGCCTTGCCACAATTCTGTCTCTGAGCTCTTCAGGCAGTTCCTTTGACCCTTATGTTTCGCATTTGCTCTGACATGCATTGTGATCTTATATAGACACGTGTGTGGCCTTCTTAATCAAGTCCAATCAGTATAATCAAACACAGCTGAACTCAAATGAAGGTGTAGAACCATCTCAAGGATGATCAGAAGAAATTGACAGTTAAATATATGAGTGTCACAGCAAAATGACTTAATACCTAGGACCATGAGACATTTTAGTTTTTCTTTTTTAATAAAAAGAAACCCTTTTCTGCCACAGGAGCTGCTCGTACAGTTCTCGTTCACAGGTTCTGTGTGTACATTAATGAGGAACAAATGAACATAAATTATTTTAGCAAATGGCTGCAATATCTAAATAGTCTAAATACTTTCCATACCCACTGTAAATGTGAACAACTGCTTTGTAAAGTACAACTTTTCAGTTCAGACTGACACATTTATAATGTGCTTCATGACAACCATGTTTATACAGATTACAGATTTATGACAAGTTTTGTTGTCAAGTTGTCTTAAAAAAAACAATGGAATTTTTGCATTTAAAATGTCATTACTGAATGAATGGCACTAAATGAATGACTAATTTCGAGAGAATCACGTGCTTATGATTGCTTGCAGCCGGCCCCGCATTATTCAATTTATGATTTACCAATCAGACGAATTCTAAGCCACTATAAATACTTTAAGTTCCATTTAACAGCCATCTTCATTTTGAAGAATCCCCCCTCCTTTCCTAAATGGGTGGCATGGTGGCCCAATGGTTAGCACTGTTGCCTCACAGCAAGAACGTCACTGGTTCTAGTCCTTCCCAAGCCAGCTGACATTTCTGTGCGGATTTTACACGTTCTTCCCGTGCTCACGTGGGTTTCCCCCGGGTTCCCCGGTTTCATCCCACGGTCTAAAAACATGCAGCTTAAGTTAATTGACTAATCCAAATCGGCACCATAGACATGCTCCTAGTAAGTAGTCATCTCTTAAGAGCAATTACTATCTGTTTATTAGCTACTACAGCAGGGGAGTTCTCGAGATTTACCTGAGCTCAAACTCCCCTCTCGCCTTGCAAACGGGAGGGAGCCCCGGGCTCGAGGATCTTATGAGCTCAGGGCTCTCTCCCGTGACAGCATGCCAAACAAGCTTTATAATCAATCATCAGCAAAGTGTGAACTCTTGAAATCACAGTTGTTATAATAAATACATACAATCTCATTCACTTTCATGATGTGTCATGTCATGATTACAAGGTTTCTTATGAACACTCCTTTTAAGTAAAGTGTTACCAAAGTTTGAAATAAATAATAATTATAAAAGTGTACACAAAGTTATTTAATCAACTAATACATATTACAAAAAGTCATGTCATTCATTGCCTACTTTTATTTTTTATTACTTTTACATTTTGTTTCATTTTATTTTGTTTTATTTTATTTATTTTTCAAGTTCCAACTTAAAATAATTTGTTGCAATAAAAAACAATGAAAAATAAACAAACAAACAAACAAACAAACAACAAACATACAAACAAACAAACAAATAAATAAATAAATAAATAAATAAATAAACAAATAAAAAAATAAAAAAATAAAAAAATGTGTAACTATTCATTTCAAAATAAAACATTCCTTTAAAAAATGTAAATGAAATAAAAAGTTTAGAAATGTGTTTCCATGCACTGCCTAGATAAAAGACAGGAAACGTGAATAAGGCAGAAAACATCTGGAAAGACTGCAAGCTTGATTTAAACCTGCATTGTCCATAAAATCACCATCAATGCATCACAGCTATTCACTAAACCAAATCCAACTTCACCCATGTCAGAAACAAAGCTTCAAATGTAACATAAAAATCCATCCTTCATATTTAAACCTTACACTTCGATGCAGAAGTTTAGAGAAATCTGCCACCAGCTTTCTCCTAAATCTCATAAAACAGTATACGGTCACATAAAAGCCACACATCTGAAAAAACATAATCCGAAAGCCTGGCCATCTGATCCCAGAACACCCTCTCCAGCATATTACAGTTCACACGAAGCTGGAAGAACCTCTTTTGGGCTTATTGTGTGTTATTAGTATTTTTTTCATTAGTGGAAAGGTTACAGGCAAGATGGGCTGTTCTCTGATGTGACGTGTAAATCCCTCTTCTGGTTGCCAGACGGGCTCTTGCACCCCAGCATTATCCTTCAATACAGGTGCACAAATATCAGCTCTCAAACACTCCGATAAGCCGGGTTAATTATCTGGCAGCGGCACACTCTCCCATTAATAAGGGGAATATGACTGTGGGTGTTTCTGAGGTAAACGCAGGAGTGTGTGAGTGTTAACGGTGTTTGTGCGAGACTGACGGAGGTGGAAATGAAGCAGACGAAAGCCTCGGGACATGAGTGTGAGCGTTTGGGAAGACATGAATATAGTAATAGACACCAAATGGACAGCTCACTGTGTTTTTGTTCACTGAACTGCAAGCAGTAATGTTTATAAAGTGCCCATTCAAATAAAATAAAAGAAATACAACAATATACATTTGTTTGTATATACAGTTAACTGGCTATATTAGCCCCCTGAATTATTTATTCTGCTTAACAAAGAAAAGATTTTTTCAACACATTTCGAAACAAAATAGTTTTAATAACTCATTTCTAGTAACTGATTTATTTTATCTTTGCCATGATGACAGTAAATAATGTTTGATTAATATTTTTCAAGACACTTCTATACAGCTTAAAGTGACATTTAAAGTCTCATCTAGGTTAATTAGGCAGCTTAGGGTAATTAGGCAAGTTATTGTATAACAATGGTTTGTTATGTAGACAATAAAAATATATAGCTTAAAGGAGCTAATAATTTAGACCTTAAAATGTTTTTTTTTTATTAAAAACTGCTTTTATTCTAGAAAAAATAATTAAATAAAAAAATAAGACTTACTCCAGAAGAAAACATATTATCAGACATACTGTGAAAAGGTCCTTGCTCTGTTAAACATCATTTAGGAAATATGAAAAAAAAAAAAAAAAAATTCAAAGGGGGGCTAATAATTCTGACTTCAGCTGTGTCTGTGTGTGTGTGTGTGCGTGCGTGCGTGCGTGCGTGCGTGTGTGTGTGTGTGTATATATATATATATCATGGTTTCCGCTACATTCATTCTTCCATGGCGGGGCGCCACACCAAAATTCATCCCGCCACGGCTATATTACAGCTTCACATTCAAAACATTCAGTCATTGTTGTTGTTGTTTTTAATAGCAGGTTATAATAGCACCAAAACGTATTAAAAGGTAAGTGAATTATAACAGTGAAAACTTTTCTTTAACCGTAGTAGTGCTGTGCGTTATTTGTTTAACCCTTTACGGTGACATCAAGTGACATGCTGACTGACTGACAGGTG